>CM077095.1:62317219-62814759 GCA_039513925.1 Platanthera zijinensis | reverse complement strand
AATTAGTGCCAGCGAGCAGGGATACAGGAATTAAAGGTGGATGCGGGTTTTAGGTTTAAGAAGGGACATTTTAGGTTTAGTACAATCTATGTTATTACTTTATATTATCTCAATTTTTTTAAGACTTAAAAAAATTGAGATCAAATTAAAGTAATACATGATTGTAATAAACCTAAAATGTCCCCTCTTAAACCTAAAACCCGCATCCCCCTTTAATGTCTGTATCACGCTCGCTGCACTAATTTGTAATGACCTCCCCAGCACGGGCCTCGAAGGACAACCGACCCGGTACCTTCAGCACCACGCTCGAAAGGATTCAGCCTCAAATAGTCTGCAAACCATACACCCCAACCCCTTTCCATCCATGGGCGGGTTGTTGGAGGCCGCTGCCTCCCTTGATGAGAAGTTATCCAGTTAAGCGCCCATACGGAGACTTCCCAAAAGGTCACCCATCCCGAAACTACTCCCACCCAAGCATACGGCTCAAAAAGTACACTTTTTGTAACGGGCTCCCCAACACATGGCTCGAAAGGACGACCGTCGGTACCCGCAACACCACGCTCGAATGGGTTCAGCCTCAAATAGTCTGCAGACCATGCACCCCAACCCCTTTCCATCCATGGGCGGGTTGTTGTGCATTTTTTTGTAACGACCTCCCCAACACACGGCTTGAAAGGGCGACCGCCGGCACCCCCAGCACCACGCTCGAAAAGGTTCAGCCTCAAATAGTATGCAGACCTTGCACCCCAACCCCTTTCTATCCATGGACGGGTTATTCGAGGCTGCGACCCCCCTTTGATGAAAAATGATCCAGTTAAGCGCCCCTACGCAGACCATGCACTTTTTGTAAAAGACTCCCCAACACACGACTCGAAAGGACAATTGTCGGCACCCCGAGCACCACGCTCGAAAGAGTTTAGCCTCAAATAGTCTACAGACTTGCACCCCAACCCAACTCCTTTCTATCCTTGGGCGGGTTGTTGGAGGTCGCAACCTCTCTTTGATGAGAAGTGATCCAGTTAAGCACATCTACGGAGACTTCCTAAGAGGTCACCCATCCCAAAACTACTCCCACCCGATCACGCTTAATATAAAGTTCTTTCACTTCTCATCATCAATTGAGCTGCTGCTCAATTGGTGATGAGAAGTGAAAGGACTTTATAGTTAAGCGTGCTCTGCCTGAAGTAGTCCTGGGATGGGTAACCTCCTAAGGTTGCGGCTTTCCCAGCACTTTATAGTTAAAAGTGCACTTTTTTGTAACGGCCTCCCCAACACACGTCTCGAAAGGACGACCACCGACAACCCCAACACCACGCTCGAAAGGATTCAGCCTCAAATAGTCTGCAGACCATGCACCCCAACCCCTCTCCATCCATAGACAGGTTGTTGGAATCCACAACCTCCCTTCGATGAAAAATGATCTAGTTAAGCGCCCCTATCGGGACTTCCCAGAAGGCCACCCATCCAGTACTACTCCATCGCGAGCACGCTTAATTATAAAGTTCTTTTATTTCTAATCACCAATTGAGCTGCACTTTTTTGTAACGGTCTCCCCAGCATATGACTCGAAAGGATGACCACGGACACCCCCAGAAACACGCTCGAAAGGGTTCAACCTAAAATAGTCTGTAGACCATGCACCCCAACCCCTTTCCATCCATGGGCATGCTCGAAAGGACGGCCGCAGGCATCCCCAGCACTACGACAGTGGGACTGACGGGTTGTTGGAGGCCGCAACCTCCCTTTGATGAGTGAAACTCTCCGGTTAAGCGCGCAGTACGGGTACTACTCCAGCCTGAGCAAGCTTAAAGTGAAAAAACTTTATAGTTAAGCGTGCTCGGGTGAGAGTATTTTCAGGGTGGGTGAATTTTTGGGAAGTCTCCATAGGGTCGCTTAATTGGATCACTTCTCATCAAAGGGAGGTTGTGACCTCCAACAACCCGCCCATGGATGGAAAGGGGTTGGGGTGTACGGTCTGCAGACCTGTTGAAGCTGAACCTTTTCGAGCTGGATGCTGGGGGTGCCGGCGGTCATCCTTTCAAGCCGTGTGCTAGCACTTTTTTTGTAACGGCCTCCCCAGCACACGACTCGAAAGAACGACTGCCGAAACCCCCAGTATCCATATTGAAAGGTTTCAACCTCAAAATGTCTGCAGACCGTACACTCCAACCCCTCTCCGCGCTTGTTTCTCAGCCGCGGCAGGTTGTTGAGACGGAGATCGAACCCGAGACCTCCAGCTCAATTGGTGATGAGTGGTTTGAAGGCTCCTTATCAAGGAGGTCTCGGTGTCGATCTCTGGCTTAAAATCTGCCGCGACTGAGAAACAAGTGTAGAGAGGGGTTGGGGTGTACAGTCTGCAGACCTGTTGAGGCTGAACCCTTTCGAGCTAGATGCTAGGGGTGCCGACGGTCGTCCTTTCGAGCCGTGTGCTGGGGAGGCCGTTAAAACCCGTCTCCCGGTTTTTGCTCCTGTCCCGATTCCGTAAACTAGACAAGCCTCGCTACCTATTTCTCCTCTCGCCGACGTCTCCTCTTGCCCCTTCTCTTCTCAACCTCTGGCCGACATCCCGCCTCCCTCCCGTGCGCCCTTTTCTCTGGCCGGCAGCCTTGCAGCCTCTTCCTCTGATTTCCTCAAGGTCTGCAGTCCCTCTCCTTCATCATTCAGCAAGGACTTCCTTCTCTTCCAAAAGGACTAACAACCACCTTTCCCCCCTGTCCTAGGGCTGACAGCCCCTGCTCTCTCAGTCTTGGCCGGTATTTTTGCGAGAGGGGCACCTAGGGTTTCCTCCCCTCTCCTCTTGGGTTCAGATTTGTCTTCCATGGGTAGAATCTCACTCATTTCCGTTTTATTCAGATTTTATTGCATCCTTTTCAATTAGTTGATGCTCTAAGTTGCATGTAGTGGTGAATCTAAATTTTTGCCCCTTGTAATCGTCTAACCCTTTTGTATTCATGTTTTTCAGTGTCGCTCCTCGATTCAATTGGTGGGATCGCTTAGATTTCTCTCCGATTTAGGGTTTTGCCTTTCCTACGCGCAACCAAGTTTCTATTTCCGCGTGATAATCTCTTCTCCCCTCACTCTTGAGGAAGGTAAATCTCTTAACCCGCTCTTGATCTAGTTATGCAATAAATCAATGCATGTGTTACCGTAGTGAATTTTGCTATATCAATTTCATTGTTCTTAAACAGGTTCAAAATAGGATTTCTGTTTTTGCTTGCGCCACTTAGCCGTCGTCGTCAGTTTCAGCCTCACCTTAAGGCAAGTAGAGATCCCTCTCTTTTGCAACATTGATCTTAAATTACTTTGTCTATTCTTAGGATTTTATGACTTCACTATTGAATACATGTTTCGTCAAATAAATTTAGATCTTGAATATCTAAATTGACTTTTTTGTAGTTTGAGGATTCACGCGTTTGGAATTGCACGAATTGTGAATGTGAATAATGATTATTTGAATATTCGCTTAGTTGAATTACGTATCATTTGATGGATAATTGGAAGACGAGTTAGTGAACGAAAGAGATGTTAATTGAATTTCTGCTTAGATGAATTGCTTCTCATTTGATGGATAAATGGAAGACTAGTAGATCTTTTTGAGTATGAACATTAATTGTTATAATAACTAACGTTAAGATTTTTGCTAGCAAATAGATCAATTGTGTTTAATATAAAATGTTTGGATCGTACACATGCTTACTTAGAAGATAATCATGTCTTGCAATGAATTAATCTAAATAAATATTTATTATCCTAGAAATCTATGCATACTAATTTTACTGTAGAGAAAGCTCCAAACCTTGTATATACTTCTTGAATTGATAATTACAAGTATGAATACATTTATATAAGAGAAGAAGGAAGAGAGAAATCCCAATCCAAGATGTGGGACTAATATAAATAGAGAGAGGAAAGAGAGAAGAATGGGCCCCTAGATGGCCCCTAAAGTAGGCTTTTCTAACACCCCCAAGCTGGAGCGTACAAGTCGTAGGCACCAAGCTTGGATAAAAACTGGTAGTATAGTGGCCGGAGAGAGCTTTAGTCAGGATGTCAGAAACTTGGCTTGCAGTAGGAACATGTTCCAAATCTATCTTCTTTGCCTGTACCTTTTCTCGGATAAAGTGACAGTGAACTTCAATATGCTTTGTGCGTTCGTGAAAGATTGGATTCTTGGCAATATGGATTGCCGCTTGACTGTCACAAAATAGGGTCGCTGGTGATGAAAGACGAACACCTAAGTCTCTCAGAAGGCTCTCAAGCCAAGTTAACTCGGAAACAACAACAGCCATAGCGCGGTACTCAGCTTCAGCAGAAGAGCGAGCAACCACATTTTGTTTCTTGCCACGCCAGGTTATGAGATGTCCACCGAAGTAGGTACAAAAACCCGTTGTGGAACGCCTATCATCAATGGACCCGGCATAGTCAGCGTTAGAGTACGCGACAAGGGATAGAGATGTGGATGGCTTGTACACATGCCCTTGTCCTGGAGAGATCTTGAGATATCGAAGAATGCGCTCGACAGCTTTAAGCTGAGATGTCCGATGAGCATGCATAAAACGACTTACGACTCCCACAACAAAAGAGATATCTGGTCGAGTGACCGTAAGGTAGATCAGCTTCCCAACCAAGCATCTATAGTATTCTGGATTTGTAAGGAGCTTGTCGGAATCAGAGTTGTGGGCTGAGAGCTTGTGATTTGCATCCATAGGAGTATCTGCAGGTTTTCATCCAGAATAACCGGCATCATGAAGGAGGTCCATACAATATTTTCGTTGGGATAACATAAGACCATCAGGGCGTCGTGCAACCTCAAGCCCAAGGAAGTACCGAAGGTTGCCAAGATCTTTGGTCTGAAAAGTGGAGTTTAACTGCTTCTTGATATGTTGTATCCCTGTAATATCGTCGCTAGTAATGAGGATATCATCAACATAGACAAGTAAGATCACAGTTCCGGTTGACCGATGTCGGGTGAAGAGAGAAAAGTCAGCTGAGCTCCGAATAAAGCCAATATCACAGACAATCTTGCTGAATTTTTCAAACCAAGCGCGCGGGGACTGTTTGAGACCATAAATAGATTTCCGAAGATGACATACCCGAGACTCCCCCGTGGTCTCAAATCCGGGAGGTTGGTGCATGTAAACAGTCTCCTGCAGATCTCCGTTTAGAAACTCTTTCTTGATATCCAACTGATAAAGTGGACAATGACGATGAACAACCAGGGAAAGAAGAACGCGGACCGTGTTCAATTTTGCCACCGGAGAAAAGGTTTCCTCATAATCAATGCCATATTGTTGAGTAAAACCCCGGGCCACGAGACGGGCCTTTAGACGCTCAACGGTGCTATCCGCCGCATGTTTAATAACAAAGATCCACTTGCTGCTAACACAAGATTGACCTGTAGGAAGAGGAACCAGATCCCAAGTTCGGTTAGCCCAGAGAGCCCGCATTTCATCTTCCATGGCCGTCCTCCATCGGGGTGGTGAAGAGCCTCCTGTACATAATTAGGGGTGGAGATAGAGGATAAATAGAGAGCACTCCGACGGAGTTCTGGAGAGAGGCGGTGAAGAGAGACAAAGTTGACCATCGAGTGGGCAGTGGAAGCAGTTGTCGAATCCGCGGGTTGCAAAACATCATTAGAGCGGGGCAGCTCTCGTGGGGTAGTAGACGAGGGAGGACGTCGAGTGTACACACAAATGACTGGTGGTGTAGGTCGTTTAGGTGGGATGGGTTGGGGAAGTAGAGGTGGAATGGTGGAATTGACGGGGATAACAGGTCGCGGGAGAGGAGGCGGAAGAGGAGGGTCAATAAGTTGAGAATAATACGGCTGATCTTCGAGGAAGGTGACATCAGCAGAAGTAACCTCCTTGCGATCCGTGGGATAAAAAAAACGTAGCCCTTCTGAGTTCAAGAATAGCCCACAAACATATATTTAGTGGCACGGGGAGCATGTTTGTCAGTGGACGGGCCAAGATGATGAACAAAACATACGCAACTAAACACGCGTGGGGTGATGGAGAATGGAGGTTGAGAGGGAAAAAGGAGATTGAAGGGAACCGCAAAATTGAAGATAGATGAGGGCATGCGGTTAATAAGAGTGCAAGCGGTTGAAACCGCAAAATTCCAATATTATTTTGGGACATTCATCTGAATCATAAGGGAGCGGGTGACCTCGAGCAGGTGTCGATTCTTGCGTTCAGCAACTCCATTTTGTTAGGGGGTATAGACACAGGAGGTCTGATGGATGATCCCAAACTCCGCACAAAGGTGAGAGAAGGTATGACTAGTGTATTCACTGGCATTATCGGTGCGGAGGGTTTTAATGGTTGTGGATGGAATACACCGGACAATTCAGAGCGGTCACGAAGGAGATACAGCCAGGTCACCCAAGAGTAGTCATCTACAAATGTGACAAAGTAACGGTATCCAAAAACACCTGTAATTTTTTACGGGCCCCAAATATCGGAGTGAACATGATCAAAGGGAGCAGGACGCCGAGAAGGATGTGGTGAGAACGTAGAGCGATGATGTTTCCCATAGATGCAAGACTCACACGTGAACTCGTGGAAGGACACGTCTAGGAGAGATTTTTTTAGGATGTTTAGAGGAGCATGACCCAGACGTCGATGCCAATCAGCGGAGCTAATAGACGACAGCACCGTTGGGGGAGACGGGTTAAGGATATAGAGACCATTCGACAGATGCCCTTTTCCAATGATGGTTTGCGTCTTGCGATCCTGCACAACACACGAGTTAGAAGAAAAAATAACAGCACAATCGAGGTCAGTAGTGAGTCGAACAATAGAGAGAAGGTTGAACGGAGAGCCCGGAACATGAAGAGCAGAGCGAAGAGTAATGGAGGGAGTGAGGTTAATATCTGTCGCACCAGAGACGGGAAGTGTGTCCCCACTAGCAACAGTAATGAACTGGGGATGCACGTAGTTCAAAATTGTGGTGGTTTCCGTGATGTAATGTGGTGAGAGGTCCCGGAATCCAAATCCAGGATGAGCTGTGAGAAAGGCAGGAGGTACCACCATCTGAAACAGACACCACAGAGCCCGGAGGGCAGCTGATCATTTTGCAAGGAATAGTCCGCAGCGGTCACGGTGACAACGCACCAGCGGCAAGAAACGGCCACGACCAGCGCGGTAAGAACAGAGTCTGCAACGGCTAGAAACAAGTAGGTTGCACGGTTAGGAGAAAACCGCAATAGAAGCAACCACCTGGCGAATAAGGAACCAGATCGGGCGGATAGAAACAGACCGTGCCAAGGTAAAACACAGGCCTTAGCGGGTCGAGAAGCGGCAGCGGGAAAAAACAGGGAAGGAAGTCGCCGCGAGAAAGACCATGCCGCAACAATAAGAAGCCGGTGGCAGCGAGAACCAGGCCACAGCGGGAAGGACCAGACCGCAGCGAGAAGCAGGTCGCACCAAGAAGAGGCAGAGCGGGAGGCCGCAGCGAGAAGAGGATCAGTCCGCGCGGTCACACCAGCGATTAGGCAGATCGCGACCAAAATACGGAACGGGAAGTTCTCACAGTCAGGTGGACAACCGCGGATAGAGAAAGAGCGGAGAAGTCGCACCTGTAAGGAAAGGTCACAGCGGGAAGCAAGATACTGCGAGCTAGGAACTCGAGCGGTCAGGAGACGAGATCGAGAGTAAAAACAACTCAAAGCAGTAAGAGGAAGGGCCCGCAGCGGACAGGAAGAGAGACCACAGCGGGTAGACAGAAAGACCGTCTGCGCGGGTAGAGCAAGCGACGAGTCGAGGCCGCGAGACGGAAGAAGGTCGCGAGCTAGACGAGTTCACAG
Organism: Platanthera zijinensis; assembly: GCA_039513925.1. Taxonomy (NCBI): domain Eukaryota; kingdom Viridiplantae; phylum Streptophyta; class Magnoliopsida; order Asparagales; family Orchidaceae; genus Platanthera; species Platanthera zijinensis. The sequence continues at coordinate 62,806,955 of CM077095.1, read as the reverse complement.
AAACAACCAACCTGCGAGCAGGCGAGAGGAGTGGAACTCGCAGCGGACAAGAGAAGAGCCCGCTGTGGTAAGGAGGAGGTCGCAACGGGAAGGACAAGCCCGTTAGAGAGATGCTCGAGCGTACAGAGGAAGAGATGCTCGAGCGTACAGAGGTGGGCCCCACGGGTCAGAGCAGAAGAGGGCTATAAGAAGCCTGAGGAAGGTGGAACCACGGGGGGAAGAGAGAGGAGAAGCAGATGCAGAAGGCAGTCCGCAGAAGCCCGCGGAGAAGGGGAAGAGCGGATAGAAGGCCGGGCTGTGCGGTTAGAACTGGAGAACCGGAAACAGGCCGCAGGAGGGCGGGCTGTGCGGTTAGAGAAGGGCTGTGCGGATAGAAGGTCGGGCTGTGCGGTTAGAACTGGAGAACCGGAAATAGGCCGCGGGAGGACAGGCTGTGCGGGCTGTGCGGTTAGAGGATCTTTCCCTCTGATACCATGTAGAGAAAGTTCCAAACCTTGTATATACTTCTTGAATTGATAATTACAAGTATGAATATATTTATATAAGAGAAGAAGGAAGAGAGAAATCCCAATCCAAGATGTGGGACTAATACAAATAGAGAGAGGAAAGAGAGAAGAATGGGCCCCTAGATGAGCCCTAAAGTAGGCTTTTCTAACACTTACCACTCACGAATTCTTGAACCCGCAAAATTTAAAACTCGCTGCCTAGATTTGGGTGTCATTGGATCTTTTTGCTCTTTAGGTATGTTTGGATGCAAAACTTGTGTAATTATTGTTCCATGACTTGATTCCTCCTTTTTCATGTTTATGAATCTCACTCTTGTATATCTGATTCGATAAATTAGTATCATGTCTTGATATGATAGGAATCACTAAATCAGGAATCATTTAATTCTTTAATGTCATAAACAATCATTGAAAGATAGTGTTGAATTGATGTGATATTTTGGCTCGAGTTTCCGCCTGACTTGTAACGGTAATCAATAAATGACCATAACAAGCACAATTTTTTTGATAACACTTGCATATAAGCTTTTATTGGAATCATATGCATCAAATTGAAATACTTATACCTTTCATTGATTACAACTTATGTTATTTCGTGATTGAATCTATGTTATACTCCAGAGTAGTATAATAATTTTAGTCATTTTTTTCTTATCTCACTTACATGCATGTCTTGCTAGCTTTGCTTCATGAAAACTGGTACTCGAATAATTTTGTTTTCTCTGCTCTTACTTTATTTTTCTTACTCGTCTGTTTATTTCAATATTCTGAAGCTTTTTCCTTCTTGTTTTGAAAATTGACTTAGTGTTCATGTCTACGCCGCTTGCTACTTGAGCCCGATCTGCGTCAAACTCTAGCTTCTAGATGTTTATATTCTTGCCGTATCAGGTTTTGTGTTTATGTTTCATTTCATTTACTGTCAGATATTTTTTTATGTAATAATTAAAATCAGTCATTGTCTCTGTTATCATGGACAACTGCTAGGCTATAATATATATACTAGAACTTAATATTCTTTGCATGCTCATTTCTCTGATTTTATCATTGCATGAAAATCTGTATCCGGACTTGTATTATGAGTTTTGATTAAAATATATGTGCATCTAATTTTTCGGCCATATTTTAAGGCTCCGTTTGGGGGGACTTATTTTCACCGGTCAAGCGATTACGACCGCATGTACCGGGCCTTAATTAAGGCCCGGTACATGCGGTCGTAACCGCTTGACCGGTGAAAATAAGTCCCCCCAAACGGAGCCTAAAGCTTCTGCATAATAAAAAAAACTATGTTCCTTCAAAGTAATTATTTTAAATCTATTATCAGTATCCCTGCTCCCGCCTAACATGCATGGATTTTCTTTCTGCCTATGCCTATGACATCACGACCCGTCCGAAGCGCACTCTGACTTTTGTTGAGACGGGTCGTTACACTTACTTTTCCATTCCTCGAGCCCACTCTTCCATCCGTGAGCCTACTCTTCATTTCTGCGAGCCTACTCTTCCATTCTGCCAAGTGGTGCGGTGATAACGGCCCGTGTAATCCCCCACGATGCGAAGCGGTGCCGACGATCCACATTGTTAATTTAGGTTTCCTTTTATTTTGCATTCACAACGCAAACCAACTCCCGCAACCTTTCTGACCATTTGGACTTCAATCTCGAGTTCTTCCTTGAAAGATAAATCCACCTTACCGTGTTTCACGTGAGATCGATACTTGGGGATAACATCCCAGCTTGTATTACTTGAGCGACCGGTGCACTTGCCGTTTTGCGCATCACCCTACATGCAATGCAAACATTCTTACAACGACTGCAATGAACCTAAACACCATCTAATGAAGGGTGGGACACGTCAATGTGCGACTAGCATGAAATCATAGGGGAAGTGCCATGGAAATAACTCGATGCAGGGGTTGATTGACAACTACAATAAGTATCCTATGATGCACTCCTAAATGGGATGCGACACTTGCAAATCTGACGGAGGGATCAAGTCATAACAATAAATATTTAAATTGCAAGAAGAAAATTTAAGAAATGACAATAATTCGTTTAGGCAAATCATGCTTATTATTTCCCCCACATGGAGTTTCAAAGCAAGAGGGTGTGACGTATAAATCCTGCAAATCACAATTAGTCTAGCATAAACACCCACAATTCAAGATATCCACGCAAGCATAAAGATCACACCACCATGCATTAATATTGAAGAAACCGTCTCATACAATGATAAAGTAATACTCATGAAGTAGAGTTAGGTCATGGCGTGAAAATCCAGTGATTCCCGGGTGCTGGGTGGCTATCCAGGAGGCGACGACTGTTGTATGGTGACTGAAATCAGAGTATTGGAGGTGATAGCGCCTCACTCGGGGGCTGCTTGCTGGATCAACTATGAACCAACAGTTAGGAGTTAGATCAAGACTTCATGGGAGGTAACATGGGGATTTGGTGGCGCAGGAGTCCTGGTAGGAGACAAATGGGCTTGCTGAAGGCTATTAAGGCTATTTAGTAAAAGGAGATTTTGTGGAGGGATGCTTACAGGAGGGGTATTTGGGATTCTACGGGATATGGGGGGTTCTCTTTCCTGGATACAGGGATGGAGCGTTAGTGCGGGTTCATAGCAAGGAAACAGGGAGGGCTTCACGGGAAATGCAAGAGGAAGATTTCTGCTTGTGGGATTTGCTGTAAAGAGGTAATGGAACTCACGCTACTGTGGAACAAAGGAGTTTTGGGTATCCGTAGGGAGAAATAAATATCGGCAGTGGATTTCTGGGAGGGAAGAAGAGGGAATGAGAATTATGGAAAACAAGGGGCGGTTGGCTGGGATGTGCTCGACCCGGAGTTGGGAATGGGAATTATGGAAAACAGGGGGCGGTTAGGGCTGGGATGTGCTGGACCCAGAGTTACGGGGGTGGGGGTGGGATGGGGGTGGGGATTTAGTTAGGAAATCTGGTGATGGTGGAACGGGATGAAAGGGAAAACGAAGAAAGAAACCTAAGGAGTCCACCTCAGAGCTTCGCGACATCGCACCACGAGAGATAGCCGGATTCCGGGAATTTCTTTTCTCCAAAATCAGCAATGAATCAAATCGCAGCCCCCTACTCCTATTTATATTAAAAGAACAATGGGCACCCTGTCATTAACGACTATGATTGGCAGAGACCCGATTACACTAAATAATGACTGAAAATCCAAAAGTTATATATGAAAAAATATGTAGAGAAAATTCTGGACGCAAAGTCGGATCATCGATTCGGAGACGCCATATATGGTAGGTGGCCAATCGGCCCCAAACGGGCCCAAAACTCATCCAACGCTACTAGTCCGCGTCGTCGTCTGTATCACAATGGATCTGTGCTAAATCGCTAACCAAACTAGCAATTCTTCCACTATTTTCTAGCCAACTGCCTTGAGGTTTTATTTGGCTCTGATTCTGCAAAAGTAAGTGCACCGCTCCTTCTGCCACCTCCTAGATGTGGTACTGCTTCTGCGCAGGAAAATTGGCACACTACTCCTTCCCCTGAGCCGTGAGAGTGGCCTCGATCTTAAGGTTTAGATCATAGAAGTAGATTTTAAGAAAGTAGTCAAGATAAGACAAAGAAGAGAATGGACCTAAGCACCAGGTTGTGACACAAGAATATTTTCTTCTTCTGGGAACAGACCATCAAGATGACTAGATTCAAAAGATTGGTTATGTCCTCCCCTCTTATCTCTTAATGTCATGTGTGAAAGAATAAAGGTAGCTAATCACCTAGAGGGGAGTTACGTGTTTTTGATTTTTAGTTCTTTTTTATGATTTTGCAAGCAAGCTATCACAGAAAATAAAAGCACACAAAAAACACAGAGATTTATAGTGGTTTCCTAATCATGGGTACATCCACTGTCCCTCTCCACCTATCTAGTAGTGTGCTAGATTAGGCTAACTCCTCCAATATCTCAGATTAAAGATCTTATAACTCAGATCCACACCTTGGATCATACAACTCAGAGTTACATCACTCATACAACTCAGATTCCACTGAATCCTAGCTCAGGTGCACAACAACAACCCTATCTCAGAGTGACAACACTCCAACAACTCACATTCACAAGACCCTACCTCAGACTTCCAGCAAAGCCTACACTCAGGCCATTAACACAACCCTACAATTATATCTCAAAAGAGATCTTGCAACAATAGTACTAAGAGTAGTAGATACAGCAAATCTAGACTCAATAAAGATAGCAATTTGAGGCTTTGAGTTTTCTTTGGTTTTATAGTGAAAAAACCTTATTGAGAATCAGCACCTGATCAACAAGTTTTTTTAATAGCAGGATCAATGCTGAACTTTCTTGTGAGTTGAAGTCTTCTTGCTCTCTAGAATGAGAGCTTTCTTTGTTCTTGACGTTTGGCTTTTTCTTGCTTTTTTGATAACATAGTTTACTATTATATTGCTCGTTGATAGCCAACTAGTTGAGCTTTCTGAGTTCACAAGGTTAGGGTTTAATGAACCTCTCTTCTCCTTTTATAATCCTGACAACCGTAACGGTCAAATCGATAGAAAATCGTGTCAGATCACTTCCCATAAAAGATTGACTTGACATTTACTTTCAGCGCCTCCGTCAATTTGAATTCCCGTCTTTCTGAGTTGACAAAGTAATATCGTTGTGTGATGTTTATACAGACAACAATATTTTACTTCAAATGAATTCCTACTTTCCTTTGAGTGTCATCACAATGATATCATTGTGTGAGTGTTGCACACAATGATAATTTACTTAGAGTGAATTTCTGTTTTCTTTTGAGTGTCATCACAACAATATCGTTGTGTGAGTGTTGCACGCACAACAATATTTTACTTAGAGTAAATATTGTTGTGTGATGTTTATACAGACACAGTAATATCGTTGTGTGATGTTTATACAGACAACAGTATTTTTCTTCAAATGAATTTTTGCTTTCCTTTGAGTGTCATCACAACGATATCGTTGTGTGAGTATTGTAGACACACTGATATTTTACTTAGAGTGAATTTCTGCTTTATTATACTCACCCTTGCCATCTGCTCAAACATATTCTCTTATCTGTCATTAGCTCAAACATATTGCAGACATAACTTAAAGGTTCTTTGATTCTGTCATGAAGCCAATTTTGCATGAAAGAGCTTACCCAATCATATCAACCAAGAGCTTCCCTTGTTGATTAACATTTCTTCTTTCCAGAGATCCATTGGAATTCATGGAATACCCACACCAGTCCTGGGAATCATTGATGTTTTGCCCTATTACTTCACCATCTTCTTCTTAAACACTAACTTGAGGCAGGTGTAATACCTTGGCTAGCTTTCTGGAGCTACTCTTCATCCTGGTTCCACCAATTTTGCTTTTGATAATCTTTTGAGATAAGTTGATCTTTGCATTTGAATTAAACACAAGCACTTCTCATTTCATGATGACAGTTGGTTCTGATGGGACATACAGCAGATCCACGACGTCTAGCAATCGTATAACTGACTTTAAGTCTTATGTTGAGCTCGCAGTAATATAGTTGTGTGTGGTCTGCTAACACAACGATAATGTTGTGTGAGCACAACGATATGGACTTAGGCCAAATCTGAGTTCCGAACATGTATATTCTTGGTCTATACTAATCTCTAGAAATAATGTGGTTGAGTGATATGAAATTATAATATCCCTGCTCATGTTACATCAGATAAATGACTTCAAATGTTTTCCTCTCCTTTTGAGCTCACAATAATATCGCTGTGTGTGGTCTGCCAACATGACGATATTATTGTGTGAACACAAGAATTCTATACTCAGACTAAATCTGAGTTTTAAACATGTATATTCTTGGTATATATTATTCCTACACGTGTCACAACATATAATCATTAGATACAAGATTTACTTATCATTGAATAAAAGACTTCTTCAAATCTCAAACGTTGTGGGCAATGTTCCCAACAATCATCCCCTATTTGAAGGAGTCAGAACCCACTCAGTGAAACAGTACATATCAGAGAAAAATAATGTTAATTAACCACAAAGATTAATCTTTTGACATTTAGGCTCAAGATCAACCTTTGATGCTTGAGGCAACTCTCATCCAATTCATTTTTGTTGAAACAGCTCAAAATCTTGTATGTATTACTTGTGTGTGTAAATACAAGGAGAGAATACAAATATATAGGAGGAAGAAGAGAGAAGAAAATCCTATACAAGATGTGGGACTAAAGGAGGAGAGAAGATAAAACAATAAATGGGCCCAATAATGGGCCCTTTACATGGGTTATTTTAACACTCCCCCGCAAGCTGGAGCGTACAAATCGTATGCGGCAAGCTTGGACAAGCATTGACAGAAGAGTGTCTTGGAAAGAGCCTTCGTGAAGACATCCGCAACTTGTTCCGATCCTGGGACATGCTTTAGGTCAAGCTTCTTCATTTGAACCTTTTCCCGTATGAAGTGACAATCGACCTCAATATGCTTCATTCTTTTGTGAAAGACCGGGTTCTTTGCGATGTGTATGGCAGCTTGACTGTCACAAAAGAGAAGAGCCGGTGATGGTAATTTTACACCCAGATCAGTAAGAAAGCTCTCAAGCCATGTCAATTCTGATACAACTGATGCCATTGCCCGGTACTCTGCCTCGGCTGAAGATCGAGCAACGACCGCTTGTTTCTTACTTTGCCAAGTAACAAGATGCCCGCCAAGGTAAGTGCAAAAACCACTCGTAGATCGCCGGTCATCGAGAGAGCCAACGTAATCAGCATCTGAATATGCCACCAATGTTGGAGCAGAAGAGGAGGTCCTGTAGACAAGTCCCTTACCAGGAGCAATTTTCATATACCTGAGAATTCGTTCCACTGCTTGAAGATGAGATTTTCGAGGAGAGTGCATGTATCTGCTGTGACGCGCACCGTGCCCGGTATGCAAAATGAATTCATGTATGCATTAAATTAATAAAATATATGAAGACATGTAACAAAAATTTAATTAATTACAGGTAACGTCCCCGATGATGGAAAAAGATATAAGCAGTGATGAATCGGCGTCGCCATGAGCTGCTATTGTATGAAAATGTTATATTTTGTGGGCTATTTCATATATTTGTATGTATATATTTTATGGAAGTGATCGACGCATTATATGGTGGTATGTTGCAGAACTTGGTTATGTATATATATCTATATGTTGTAATTGCATAAGTATGACGACTTGGGGTTATTTATTAATGGTGCTAGTTTAAACCTATGGGTATGGTTACACTTCTATGTATTTGAGCTAAATTTGAGCTGGCTGGTTCTACTACTAAGTGCTGGATTGGCTGCTTCTTTTAATGGTTGGGCAGGCTGGTCATCTATTGTTATATTTGGGCTAACTTGGGCTAGTTGGATCAGACCTGTTTCTTTTGTTTAAACCCGGCCCGGTTTACACCTTAAGCGGTGGGTTGTTTGACTCTACGAGATAAAATCCCGACCCGTGCTCTTTCTTCCGATCATAAGCCCCTTTCTCCTGCTGCCTGGCGGAAACGAGACCTAGGGCTTTGCGATTTTCTCCTTTCAGTCGCCTGGTAGGGTAAGATCCCATACTCCTTCTTATCCTTTCCCTTGATTGAGTCCTAAGCTTCTCTTCTTCAGCAGATTCCGGGGAAGTTTGGACTGTTTGGCTTTGGTGGGAGGAAAATCTAAGGTTGGACTCAGGTATTCAGTTTCGTTTATGATTTTCTCTTCTTGAAGCCTAGATTTGAACGGTTTATAGGGATTATTTGTTGTTTATGGGGTTTATGAGGAATTCTTTCCTTGTGTTGGGCGGGTGTGCCCTAGTTGGCTGCTGTGGTTGGTTTCCTGTTAGGGCCGGCTGGTGTTTTTTTTAGCTTTATAGGCTGCTGTCAGTTGGCTGCTGTTTTAGCCTTTTGGTGTCTGCTTAGCTTCAGTGGGCTGCTGTTATTAGACTGCTGTTTAGCCTTGTTTAGCTGTTGAATATGAATATTTGCATGCGTCGGCCTGAGTGCGTCGTGTCGCTATGTGAGATGCAACCTCGTGGGATAAAATGTTGTGGCCTTATAAATGTAACATATATGTACAGATATTGCGAAGGATGACATCTCCAAGTAGACGCGACGTCCATTCGAGGCGGGGCAAGGGAAAAGAACGAGCTATGGTGAGAATTTCTCTTTTTAATGTATGTTTTACCTAAATGTTTCATTTCTATATTGAACATGCCACAAGGGGCCATCAGCTGAGCAACGATGTGGCAAGTGTGGCAAAAGCCACAAGGGGCAGTGTCTAGTGGGGAGTAATGTTTGTTACTTGTGCCGTCAGCCTGGGCATCGACAGAGGGAGTGCCCTCGTAGCCGAGAAGGACAAAGAGCAGCACATCCCTTTCCAGTGCCTCCGGGTCAGAGGTTGTATCAGATGGGCCGTGCTCCGGGAGGTGAGTATGCGGCCTTAGCTTCTACGTCAGGGCCAGCCGGATCATATACTGAAGAACGTCAAATGCAAGAACGCCGGGTACAGCCGCGGGTATTTAATCTTAATCAACAAGAGGCAAAGGAGGATGACACCGTTGTGACATGTATTATCCCTATCGGCCAATATTTAGTTAAACATTTATTTGATACTGGAGCAAGCCACTCCTTTATCTCTGCATCAATATTGAATGCAATTGCGGCAAATCCATACCGGGTACAAGAGGTGCTGCATGTTACGTTACCAAATAATTAGGTGCTCCCGACGCGTTTACAACAGATTTAGTGGTTCTTCCACTAACTGAATTTGATATCATTTTGGGCATGGACTGGTTAACCCAAAATGAAGCCGTTATTGATTGTAAGAACAAAGAAGTGTCGGTAAAATGTGCAGATCATAGCAGAATTAAGAACCGAGGATTGGGTGAAGTGTCAAAAATGCTAATCTCTGCAATGAAAGCACAGTCACAAATTCAAAAGGGTGGTGAAGCTATTCTGATAATTGTGAAAGGACCTCTAGAAGAAAAGAAAGATATTGTGACAATTCCGGTCGTATGTGAATTTCAAGAGTTGTTTCCGGAAGAGTTGATTGGCCTCCCTCCAAAAAGGGAAATTGAATTTGAAATCAACCTTGAGCAGGGGGCTAGGCCAATGGAAAAATCTCCATATCGAATGGCGCCCAAGGAATTGGCAGAGTTGAAAGTGCAATTACAGGAACTGATTGACAAAAATTTTATTCGCCCGAGTTCCTCCCCGTGGGGTGCCCCGGTATTGTTTGTTAAGAAGAAAGAAGGAACGTTACGCCTGTGTGTTGACTACCGCGAACTTAATAAGTTGACTGTGAAGAATAAATATCCTCTCCCTCGTATAAAGGATTTATTTGATCAACTTGTCAACGCCAAAGTGTTTTCTAAGTTGGATTTGCGATCTGGTTACCACCAGTTAAGGATAAAAGAAGAAGATATTTTCAAAACTGTGTTTAGTACCAGATATGGTCATTTTGAGTTTTTTGTTATGCCGTTTGGGCTAACGAATGCACCAACAGCATTTATGGATCTGATGAATCGGGTCTTTAAAGACTGTTTGGACCGATTCGTAATAGTGTTCATTGATGATATACTTATTTACTCCCCGTCAGAAGAAGAACATGCTTGGCATCTGCGATTGGTCTTGCAAACGTTGAAAGAACATCAATTATATGCCAAATTTTCAAAATGTGAATTTTGGCTGAGAAAAGTGTCCTTCCTTGGACACGTAATCACAGAGAAGGGTTTGGCTGTAGACCCCGCAAAGATTGAATCTATTCTCAATTGACCCCAACCAACATCAGTGATGGAAGTACGGAGTTTTCTGGGTTTGGCAGGATACTATCGACGGTTTGTAAAGGACTTTTCTAAAATCTCCTTACCATTGACTCAGCTAACCAGGAAAAATACGTTGTTTCAATGGTCAGATGACTGTCAGATAGCATTCGACATTTTAAAAGAAAAACTGACCACAACGCCAATCTTAACCATGCCGTCAGGTACGGACGGGTTTCAGATTTACAGTGATGCTTCGTACAAGGGATTGAGTTGTGTATTGATGCAACACGGAAAAGTAATTGCATATGCATCCCGACAGTTGAAAGATGCTAAGAAAAATTATCCAGTGCATGATTTAAAACAGGCTGTAGTAATTTTTGCCCTGAAAATTTGGCGACACTATTTATACGGTGTACGCTGCGAAGTCTTTACTGATCACAAAAATTTAAAAAATATATATTCTCAGAAGGATTTGAATCTTCGGCAGCGCCGGTGGTTAGAGTTTATCAAGGATTACGATGTGGACCTGCAATATCACCCTGACAAAGCGAATGTGGTTGTTGATGCCCTAAGTCGTAAGAATACAGTTGGATTATCTGGGTTAGCTGGTTATGAGGCACAATTAGTGTACGAGTTGGAGAGGATGCAGATCACGCCACTTGTGACACCGGAAGGTAAACAAGCGCAGTTATCTCAATTACAAATCAGATATACATTGAAGGATAAAATTAAAGAAGCCTTGCCAAAGAATCCGTTTCTGGTTGAATTGCAAGATAAAGTAAGGAAAGGAGAGACTGACGAATTTACGTTACAGAATGAGCTATTACTTATGAACGGACGATTATGTGTCCCGAATGCGAACAACTTACGAAAAGATATATTATACGAGGCACATAATACCCCGTATTCAATTCACCCAGGGCGGACAAAAATGTATCATGACCTGAAGGAGGATTTCTGGTGGCCTGGAATTAAAAAGGACATAATTACGTATATTGCATCTTGTCATTTATGCCAGTTGGTGAAAGCTGAACACCAGAAACCTGGAGGATATTTGCGTTCCCTACCAATACCAGAATGGAAGTGGGAAGACATTGCGATGGATTTTGTTTTCGGCCTACCCCGCAGTAAATTGGGGCACGATGGTATTTGGGTAATTATCGATCGATTAACGAAGAGCGCACATTTTATTCCAGTGCGACAGGATACGACGCCTGAAAAGTTAAATGATTTCTACATAGATGTTATTGTCAAATTGCATGGGATTCCCCGATCCATAATTTTTGATCGCAACAGTCGCTTTACGTCTGGGAATTGGAGGTATATTCACAAGCGTTTGGGGACAAGATTATTATTTAGTACAACATTTCATCCCCAAATAGATGGACAGTCAGAGCGAACCATTCAGTTTTTAGAAGATTTACTGCGTATGGTTGTACTGGATTTAAAAGGCTCCTGGGAGAAATATTTAACATTGGTAGAGTTTGCGTACAATAACAGCTACTAATCGTCTATTCAGATGGCACCCTTCGAAGCATTGTATGGCCGACGTTGTCGAACACCATTAAGTTGGGCTGAAGAAGGTGAGCGAACATTGTATAGTCGAGAGAAAATTGATAAATGACATGAAAAAGTAAAACTCATACTGCAACGAATGAAGGTAGCACAAGACCGACAACAAAAATATTATAATGCCCGTCATCGTCTTGTGCAATTTCAAGTCGATGACCAGGTATGTTTGAAAATCAGACCATTCAAAGGAGTTTCACGGTTCCGACGACTTTGAAAGTTGAGTCCACGTTATGTCGGACCTTTTTCAGTCACTGAACGGGTAGGTGATGTTGCCTACCGCTTGGAGCTACCAGCGGAGTTGCAAAGATTGCATCATGTGTTTCATGTGTCAGCATTACGAAAATATATTCGTGACCCGGAGACGATTGTGTCCGCCACTGATATTCAAATCGAACCAGACCTTTCTAGCCCGACAGAACCATATCAGATTATAGATCGACAAAGCAAACAGTTACGAAATCGTAATGTAAATTTTGTGCTAGTGTGGTGGAAGGGTCATCCTAGGCACGAAGCAAACTTGGGAACGTGAAGAGGCAATGCGAAGTCTGTTTCCTGCACTGTTCGATATTATGGAAGAATAATTTTCGGGGACGAAAATTTTTAAGGAAGGGAGAATTGTGACATGCACCGTGCCCGGTATGCAAAATGAATTCATGTATGCATTAAATTAATAAAATATATGAAGACATGTAACAAAAATTTAATTAATTACAGGTAACGTCCCCGATGATGAAAAAAGATATAAGCAGTGATGAATCGGCGTCGCCATGAGCTGCTATTGTATGAAAATGTTATATTTTGTGGGCTATTTCATATATTTGTATGTATATATTTTATGGAAGTGATCGACGCATTATATGGTGGTATGTTGCAGAACTTGGTTATGTATATATATCTATATGTTGTAATTGCATAAGTATGGCGACTTGGAGTTATTTATTAATGGTGCTAGTTTAAACCTATGGGTATGGTTACACTTCTATGTATTTGGGCTAAATTTGAGCTGACTGGTTCTACTACTAAGTGCTGGATTGGCTGCTTCTTCTAATGGTTGGGCTGACTGGTCATCTATTGTTATATTTGGGCTAACTTGGGCTAGTTGGATCAGACCTATTTCTTTTGTTTAAACCCGGCCCGTTCTACACCTTAAGCGTTGGGTTGTTTGACTCTACGAGATAAAATCCCGACCCGTGCTCTTTCTTCCGATCATAAGCCCCTTTCTCCTGCTGCCTGGCGGAAACGAGACCTAGTGCTTGGCGATTTTCTCCTTTCCGTCGCCTGGTAGGGTAAGATCCCATACTTCTTCTTATCCTTTCCCTTGATTGAGTCGTAAGCTTCTCTTCTTCAGCAGATTCCGGGGAAGTTTGGACCGTTTGGCTTTGGTGGGAGGAAAATCTGAGGTTGGACTCAGGTATTCGGTTTCGTTTATGATTTTCTCTTCTTGAAGCCTAGATTTGAACGGTTTATAGGGATTATTTGTTGTTGATGGGGTTTATGAGGATTTCTTTCCTTGTGTTGGGCGGGTGTGCCCTAGTTGGCTTATGTGGTTGGTTTTCTGTTAGGGCCGGCTGGTGTTTTTTTTAGCTTTATAGGCTGCTGTCAGTTGGCTGCTGTTTTAGCCTTTTGGTGTCTGCTTAGCTTCAGTGGGCTGCTGTTATTAGACTGCTGTTTAGCCTTGTTTAGCTGTTGAATATGAATATTTGCATGCGTCGGCCTGAGTGCGTCGTGTCGCTATGTGAGATGCAACCTCGTGGGATAAAATGTTGTGGCCTTATAAATGTAACATATATGTACAGATATTGCGAAGGATGACATCTCCAAGTAGACGCGACGTCTATTCGAGGCGGGGCAAGGGAAAAGAACGAGATATGGTGAGAATTTCTCTTTTTAATGTATGTTTTACCTAAATGTTTCATTTCTATATTGAACATGCCATATATTACAAATGCTATGAATGACCCTTTATAGAGGCAATCAAACAAGAAATTATTTTCTGAGGGGACTAATTAAAATAATAAACTCATTATAAGTCATCATATGTGTCGACACATGGAAGTGTTAAGGGTAACATAAAATGAATAATATTTATATTGTGTATTGAATTATCAAACCAGTCAAGCCGAAAGGCATAAACGCGTGTTGTACGTACTGGTTTGGAGACTGATGACCCCAGGGGTCGGGCCCAAAGACTGAAAATGGAATACTGAGACTGATATAGAATTCATTTAATTGCCCTTAACAGTTCCTAAAATGAAAAGTTAAAAAGGAATATCGCTTGACAGCTTACTGTTTACGGTTTCTTATAGCCTTTACTGAACCAATACTGATAGTTACGCCTATTGATGTGGCTGCAATACCGATTTCAGAGTTCGAGCCAGATTGTTTCGTTTATGATAAAAGTATATATGTTCAACTGAATATCTTTTCTACCATGTCTGTTAACTGCAACATTAACCGTTTTCTCTCTCTTTTATGCAACTGTATAGCAGGTTAAAAGGTAAATTTTCACTTAGTCTTTATGCAAGACTAACGATTTTATTTCCAATATTTTTAGGAACCGGAAAGCCGCCAACCGATCTTCAGTGGAGCTCAGGTTGGAGATGTTCTGATTTACTTTGTTTATATATATATATGCCTGCTTAGTTTTGTAAACATAGAGTGTTATGTAGGTGCTTAGTAAATGCTGTATATACTCGTTATGAAATGCATAAAAACTTCCACTTTACTCTGATATTCATGCAGATAATGATATTATTAGTTGTAGCGGTCACGTGGGCCGTTACATCTGCTGACAAGACCAACAACAAAGGAAATATCCGATCTGGTAACCGTGAGATATATCAGTTTTCCAACAAGACATCGATAATATTCAGGATTCTGGAGAAGGAAATCAGAGTCAGATGCCTGGGCACACAGTTTGTGGTTCACATCCATAGGAGTATCACTTGGCTTGCAGCTGGACTGACCCGCATCATGAAGAAGGTCAAGACAATATTTCCGTTGAGAGAGAGTGAGCCCATCCGGCCTTCTAGCAATCTCAAGACCCAAAAAATAGCGAAGAGGTCCCAAATCCTTTGTCTGGAAGACTGAGTTTAGATGGACTTTGACTGCCTGTATCCCTTGAGAGTCATCTCCAGTAATGATAATATCATCGACGTATACTAACAAATAACCGTTCCTGCTGGTTGGTGACGAGTAAAGAGCGAGAAATCGGCCGAGCTCCGTGTGAAGCCAATCTCACGGAGGACCTTGCTGAATTTTTCAAACCATTCCCGTGGAGATTGTTTGAGACCATATAGAGCCTTCTTAAGATGGCAGACCTGAGACTCCCCCGTGGTCTCAAACCCGGGTGGTTGTTGCATGTAGACAGTTTCCTGGAGATCCTCATTCAAGAAAGCATTTTTGATATCCAGCTGAAAGAGAGGCCACCGGCGATGGACAGCAACATAGATGAGGACGCGAACACTATTAAGTTTCGCAACCGGAGAGAATGTTTCCTCATAATCTATCCCCTCCTGTTGAGTGAAACCTCTAGCCATAAGACGGGCCTTTAGACGGTCAATTGTCCCATCGGCAGCATGTTTGATGACAAAGACCCACTTGCACCCAACTTGTTTTTGGCCCGGTGGAAGGGGAACAACAGACCATGTCTGGTTAGACCAGAGAGCAGACATTTCTTCCTCCATGGCCGCTCGCCATCCTGGATGTTGAAGCGCCTCCTGCACAGAATTAGGAATAACAACCGAAGAGAGAGAAGTAGCCAAAGTGTATAAATGGTGAGAGAGGCGATGAAGAGAGATGTAGTTTTCCAGCGGATGAGCAGTGGAAGGTGATACCTGATCATTTGGACGCGGAGTATCCATGGTAGAGACCGTCGACAGAGGGGCAACGGAAGTGGTAGAGCGACGAGTGTAGACGCGGATAACTGGTGGTTTGGAGGGAACGACAGTCTGTTGAGAGGGAACGACAGTCGGAGGAGTATTTGCGGGAATGACCGGGCGGGGGATAAATGAAGGAGTAGGTGTGGGTGGTAGATGGTCAGGTACGGGAGCAGGAAAGAATGGTTGATCCTCGCGGAAAGTGACATCAGCAGAAACGGAGATCTTGCGTGTAGCAGGAGAATAACATACATACCCCTTTTGGGTGCGTGAATATCCAACAAAGATATGCTTGGCCGCTCGGGGATCCAACTTATCCGAGGAAGGCCCCAAACGGTGGACATAACAGAGGCTACCGAATACACGAGGTGGGAGAGGGAAGGTCGGAGTGGAGGGAAAGAGTATGCTAAACGGAGTAGCATAGTTGAGAATAGAGGAGGGGAAACGGTTAATTAGAAAATAGGCGGTCGAGACCGCAAAGTTCCAATATGGTTTGGGGATATGCATTTGAGGCATGATGGAACGGGCAACATCGAGTAAGTGACGATTTTTGCGTTCGGCAACACCATTTTGTTGTGGCGTGTAAGCGCAGGAAGTTTGATGTAGAATCCCGGACTCAGAACATAAAGCAGTAAATTCGTGACTAGTGTACTCACGAGCATTGTCAGTTCGTAGTACTTTGATGGTCGTGTGGAATTGCGTACAGGTTTTTAGGACAAATGCCCGAAAGACACGGGGAAGTTCGGAACGATCACGAAGTAAGTATAGCCAGGTAGTGCGAGAGTGATCATCAATAAACGTTATAAAATACCAGAACCCAGAGATACTAGTAATTTTAAATGGTCCCCAAATATCCGAATGCACTAAATCAAAAGGAGCAGCGCTCCGAGTACAATGGGAAGAAAAAGATGAACGAGTCTGCTTGCCGAGGATACATGAGTCACACTGAAAGGGGGTAAGAGAAACATCGGGGAGAGCCCGCTGGAGGACCGGTAGAGGAGCATGCCCAAGTCGACGATGCCAATCAGTTGAAGAGACGGATGAGAGGATGGTGGGAGAGTCGTCGAGAAGGTAGAGCCCATTCTGCAGCCGTCCTTTACCAATGGTAGTCTGCGTCTGCCGATCCTGTATAACAAAAGAAGAGGAAGTGAATATAATAGAACAATCCAGATCATTAGTAAGTCGTCCAACAGAAAGTAAATTGAACGGTGAACTCGGGACGTGAAGAGCCGAGCAAAGGGAGATGGAGGAGGTGAGAGGAGATCTGCCGAGCCGGAGACGGGAACAGTGGCTCCGTTGGCCACAGTAATAGACTGTGGATAAGGGGAAGTCAGGTACTGGGCAGGTCGATGTGGAGTAATGTGATGAGTAGCGCCAGAGTCCACAATCCAGCCCAAGCCGGTGGAGAGACAAGCGGTACCTGTGTTAGAGACGGAGGCAATGGAGGAAGATGGTGGGTGGAGCAATCCTTGGAGATGCTGGAGCTGAAGACGGACACTCTCAAGATCAGGAGGACCAACATCGGTAGCAACAGAAGCCGTCGGGCGATGAGGATAGCCAACTTTCTTGTAACAGGTTGCCTCGAGATGACCATCTTTCCCGCAGAAGGAACACTTCGGTCGACCCCGGCCACCACGACCACGGCCGCGAGATCCCGAACGACCCCCCCGAGTAGAGGGAGGAGGAGGGAATGGTAGAACGGAGGTGCCTGCTGAAGAAGGGCCGGAGGAGCCGTAGTATCTGGAGGAGGTGATACTCGGAGAATCATGAAGCACACATCAGAAAAGGATGGTGTGGTAGAGGAAGCCAGAACCTGAGCACGAATGCTCTGAAGGTGAGGGGGAAGACGGGCCATGATGATGACAGTACATGCGGCTTCCTTCTGAGCGCGCTGAGCAGCAGCATCATTGGTGAAGGGCTGATGCTGGATCCATGCTTCAGCAAGAGTCTTTGCACGAGCAACAAAGGAGGTCATATTTGAAGCCCCTCCAACGTCAAGAGCAAAGAGGTCAGTGAGGATGTCGTAGAGATGCTGGAGGCTGTCCTGTCCAGAATATAAGGAGTGTAGCTCAGTCCACATATCTTTGACAGTCTCATGATATATAGCCATTTGATAAGGCTCACCATCTAAAGAATTCAAGATCCAGGTCTGAACTCGGCCATCATTGCGGAGCCAGTCATCAGTAGGAGGGGTGGGAGGAGCCTGAGTAAGGTGAGGGAGAAGGCCCTTGGCCTGAAGAACCCATCTGACAGAATTTACCCAAGGGACGAAGTTCTTCTTTACAGAAAGAGAGATGGTAGTGATGCGCAGCTCGTCACGGACTTCTGTATTGCAGGTCCGGAGGTCAGTCAGACAAGCCGGGCGGTCAGCAGGCGGGCTGGCCGTCGAGCCAGAGGAGTTACCGGAAGAGCCCATAAGGGCAGTCCACAGAGGCAGCCGGCTGAGGTCGCTGCGAGAAGGGCAGGAGGCCGCTACGAGAAGGGCAGGAGGCCGCTGCGAGAAGACAAGGAGGTCGCTGTGAGGAGGGAGCAAGACTGCGGCGAGAAGAGGGCAAACCGCCTGCGAGAAGACAAGGAGGCCGCCGCGAGAATGACTGAGGAAGACCACGACCAGAATGCGGATAGACAGCAGTCCGCACGGTCAAGCCGGACACCAGCGAGTAGTCAGTTCGCGACCAGAGGGCAGAAACAAAAGAGAGACCGCCTCGGTCTAGGTGAAGCCAGCATCGGTCAAAGAGAGGAAGGAAACCGCGAGAGAAAGCAAGCGAGAAGAAGGCGAAGCCGCAGCGGACAGAAGGCGAAGCCGCAACGGACTTGCAGCGGATAAGAAAGCAGAGGCCGTACACGAAGTAAGAGGGAGAGGAACTCGCAGCGGATAGAAGGGGAATCCGCAGCGGATAGAAAAGAAGTGGACCCCACGAACTAGAGAGAATGGTGGCTATAAAAGAGCCTGAAGAGGGTGGAACCACGGAGAGGGAGAGGAGAAAAGGAATGCAGAGGCAAACCACAGAGCCTGCGGATAGAAGCCCGCGGACAGGAGACCGGAGCGGGTAGGCTCACAGTCCGCAAGAGAAGCGGAGAGGGGAGGGTGGGCGGGCAGGTTGTGTAACACCCCTTCCTAGTATTTCAGAAATCAGCCGTCCGGCCGGGTCAGCGATGTAAAGAAAACTAGGAAACAGTATTAAAATTAATCTGCAGCAGGTAAAAGAATCTATACTAAGCAGTTTAAGACTAACAGCGGAAGTTTAAAAAGTAAACTAAGGGTAACCTCATACCTGATATCTGGATTCACAGAGCCACTAAACATGATTGAAAACGAATTAACTTAAAATCTGCTTAACATTAATAGTCTGATACAAGTTATATAAAGACATTAACAAGGTACATTGTCCACATCTACAAGTACATGCTGAAATAGAGTAAACTGAATGGGAAAAATACTACAAACTGTCGTCACCCCAACGCTCATCCTAGACGTAGTTTCCCACCTAGGTCACCTGAAAAACATTGCCCACGAAGGGTCAGAGTAAAGAAAAATAACTCTTCCTAGTGACACTAAAACAGTTTTCATTAAGATGGATGCATGCCTTTAGAAAATAATTTTATGCATTAAAAACTTTTATGCTGTGTGTTATGCATGCCTTCACACTACTTCCTGGTCAAGCATCTACTCGTACTACGCACGTGACTTTTGTTTCACTAACTCAAGCCCTGACGTTCACTAACTCGCATACTGTATCACGTTAGGTCTATACTTGAGTTCTAGGTGGCTTCTAACCTGCACATCTACTTGGAAGGCTCTAGGCAGAGTAGCTCCTAACGCGCAACTGAAACTGACGATCCGAGACCATCTGACGAACTCAAATGTTCTAGTGTCGCGCGGACACGGTCTCGAATCTACTAACTGTCTCAAAGGGACGTAAACTCCCAAGACTATGTTGCTCATAAGATACCATATGCCTTATGAGAGAGGTAGTGCGCCTCTACCTAGCACGAAGAATAACTTAAGCGTGCTGATCGACCTTTCGGTCTTATGCTACTCTGATTGGGATATCTTTTGGGGAACTACTAAACGACCCTTGACTTTCTTGTGGTCTACTAGAATGGACATTCACGCCCTTGTTTGGAACAGATTCCAAACTTACGAACACGGTTAACGCTTTCGTACTCTACGTTACTGTTCATGATCCGACTACTTGGGTCTTAGGGAAAATAGTGTCACCCTACACGTTTTTTTTTCGTGACCGTTTTCCTGTCACCATATCGTTCTATGCATGGTCACGATACTTGTAATGAATATATTCATGTGTATAAATATACAATTACTTGATATATCTAACTAAAATGAATTAAAATTTCCTTACAGCGGTGGTGCGGCGCTCGTACACTCGGCGCGGCGACATTAGCTTTTCCGAAGGAAATCCGACTGCTAGGAAATTTCAGAATGCTGCTTCGAAACCCACCAACGACCTGTAATTTAGGGCATACCCTAATTTCGTTATTTTACCCTAAGGGTTTCCAGTGGAAAAATCTCCAAATCAGCAGGGTTACCAAAATACAAGTGCTAGCTTCGCATATTACCTTTACGCGGCGAGATTGGGGCTCTCTATGCGTCTCACACCAACTCCGCGGTGAACCACGAACACCAAACCTAAAAAAAAGGGCAATAGGAACAAAGATTTGTTTAGTCTAATTTCTAAAACGAAGGATCTTCAAGAGGAAATCGAGTTAAGGGAGGAAACGACTCACCAGAACTAAAACGAAACTCACTTCTCCTGTTAGGGTTTAACCCACTTCTCCCACGGCCAGGGAAAGAAGAGGAGTACTCCCCGGGGCCTGCAGAGGACGGAGGAGAAATCGGATCGGACTTCTGGAGGGGAAACGCGCGCCGGCTAGGGCAGCGGTGGTGCGCGGCTTGGCGTCGTCGGGCTTGCGGAAGGCGGATACGTCTGCTGCGGAAAGGGAGTTATCGATGTTCAGCTTTTCTCCCGATAGAAGGGGCGTGCGGGTCTAAGAATATGTGGCTAAAGCTGTGTGGTTTTCTAATTAACCGCAAAGGGGAGAGGGGGAAAGCGCTATTGGCACCCCAAAATCAACCAAAACAACTTAATAGACTGCTAACGGCACACCCAAACTCACACTATACTAATGCCTTAAAAAAAAACCTAAACGATCTCGCCGACCACGCTTTAAAATAAAAAAAAAATGAAAATGCGTCAAAACTATGGATGTTACAAATCTACCCTCCTAACAAAAATTTTCGTCCTCGAAAATTGAAACCATACCTGAATCGAAAAGAACAGAATAGTCTGCATTGCTCTTAAGCTCATCTTCTCGCTCCCATGTATACTCTGGACGGCCACAGTTTATGCAAAGGACTTTTACCATACGAATCTCTCTATTCCTGAGCTTTTGAAACCTTGATTCCACTATCTTGACTGGTCTAACTGCAATACTAAGATCTGTCTCAATTGGTGCTTCCTCGGTACTGATGATCTGACTGGGATCTCTGACCGCTCTCCTCAGATAGGAGACGTGGAATACATCATGTACACCACTCATTTCCTCAGGTAAGGCCAACCTGTATGCAACCTCACCAACTCTTTCCAGTACCTCAAAAGGACCAACGAATCTGGGGCTCAGCTTCTTCATCCGCTTTATTCTAGAGACTCCTCTGACTGGTCTGGCCTTCAGATAAACGTAGTTTCCAACACTGAATTCTACTGACTTGTGCTTCTGATCATGATACTTGACCTGGCGATCCTGAGTGTCCTCATACGCTCCTGAATGAGCTTAATCCTGTCCGTGGTCTTATCAATCCATGACTCTCTGATAGAAGATCTTTTCTCACTCTCTGCCCAATATAACGGTGTCCGACAACGTCTACTATAGAGGGCCTCGAACGGTGCCATCCCAATACTTGCCTGAAAACTTTTGTTGTAGGAGAACTCCACAAGAGTAATATACTTCTCCCACTTTCCTCCAAAATCTAGAATGCACATCCGAAGCCGATCCTCCAAAGTCCTATTGGTGCGCTCGGTCTGTCCATCTGTCTGGGGATGGAATGCAGTGCTGAAATGTAACCTGGTACCCAACCGTTCATGTACGTAACGTCACTCCCTGGAGGTAAATCTGTCATCTCGGTCTGAAACAATAGTCTTGGGCACACCGTGAAGTCGAACTATCTCGTCTAAATATAACTGGGCCAGCTTCGGACCTTGATCCGTCTTCCTAAGAGGAATGAAATGGGCGACCTTAGAAAGTCGATCAACTATAACCCACACCGAATCATTCCCACTCTGCGATCTCGGCAGACCATGAATGAAGTCCATGGATATATCCTCAAAAGTCCACTCGGGAATGGGAAGTGACTGCAACTTGCCTCCACGCCTTTGGCACTCGGCCTTAACCATCTTGCATGTCTCGCACTTCCCTACATAATCTGCAACATCACTCTTCAAACCTGGCCACCAGACTGTCTTCTTAAGATCTGCATACATTTTCGTGCTACCAAGATGTATAGAATATCTGGAATTGTGTGCCTCGAAAAGAATGTCCTCGCGAAGGTGACTAACATCTGGGATACACTCTGCCATCATGCAATAATAAATCATCCTGAATAGAGAACCTCTCTTTCTGACCTGACTGCACTGAGATCCAAATCTCTACCATCTTTGGATCTAACGGTAGAGCTGTCCTGATCCTATCTCTAATATCGCACAAAATCTCCATCCAACTCAACCAAGCTGAACCAAAACCGCAACGGGGCACAATGACGATGTCTAGTCTCTCCAGCTCTCGTACCAACTCCTTCTGCTGGGTGAGAAGGTAAAAACACGAGCCTCTACGGCTAAGAGCTTCAGCTATAACGTTCGCCTTTCCTGGGTGGTACTGAATGTCTACATCGTAGTCTGATAGAAACTCTAACCATCTACGCTGCCTCAAATTGAGCTCTCGCTGATCAAAGATATACTTGAGGCTCTTATGATCAGTAAAGATCTCGCAACGCACTTCATAGAGGTAGTGCCTCCAAATCTTCAGAGCATGAATGACTGCTGCAAGCTCCAAGTCATGCACAGGATAGTTCCTCTCATGAACCTTTAACTGTCTCGAGGCATAGGATACGACCTTTCCATGCTGCATGAGAACACAACCCAAACCCTGACCTTAAGCATCACTATAAATCTGAAACCCGTCTGGCCCTGAAGGCAAACTCAAAATCGGTGCGGTCATCAATCTGTCCTTCAAGTCCTCGAAAGCCAACTCACACTCAACTGTCCAATCCAAGCCCTTTCCCTTCCTAGTGAGGGAAGTCAGTGGTAAGGCTATCTTTGAGAAATCTCTGATGAACCTCCTGTAGTATCCAGCAAGGCCCAAAAAGCTGCGAACCTCTAACACTGTCGTCGGCCTTGGCCAACTCTTTATAGCCTCTATCTTCTTTGGATCAACGCTAACTCCTTTCTGACTGATGATGTGGCCTAAGAATGCAATCTCTGAAAGCCAAAACTCGCACTTTGAAAACTTAACATACAACTGGTTCTTCCTGAGGGTGCTCAAACAATCCTAAGGTGTGCTACATGATCTTCTGCACTCTTAAAGAAAACCAAGATATCATCTATGAAGACGATGACAAAACGATACAAGTATTCCCGAAAAACCCTGTTCTAAGTCCATAAATACTGAAGGGGCGTTGGTCAGCCCGAACGGCATGACCACGAACTCAAAGTGCCCATATCTAGTACTGAAAGCCGTCTTCTGAATATCCACGTCACGAATCTTCAACTGATGATAGCCCGACCTCAGATCTAACTTGGAAAAAGTGCTCGCTCCCATCAACTGGTCGAACAAATCATCAATCCTGGGAATCAGGTACTTGTTCTTAACGGTCAGCTTGTTCAATTCACGGTAGTCTATGCACAGTCTCAGACTACCATCCTTTTTCTTCACGAACAGTATTGGAGCACTCCAAGGCGAAGTACTAGGGCGTATAAAACCCAAATCAAGCAACTCCTGCAGCTGGCTCTTCAGCTCTGCTAATTCCCGCGGAGCCATCCGATAGGGAGATTTGGCTACCGGTGTAGCCCCAGGCTGCAAGTCTATCGGGAACTCAATCTCTCTATCTGGAGGGGCACCAGGGAGCTCTTCCGGAAAAACATCGGGAAACTCCTGCACCACTGACACCTCTGTCAAGTCAGTCTTAGACTCCGCGCTCATCAGCACTACGAAGGTTTCGCAACCCTTGCTGATGTACCTTCTCGCTTGAACTGCAGATATGATCATCTTCACAACTCCCTTCAATCCCTGAAAAGAGAAAGATGTCTGGCTGGGGCCATCAAACTTTATCTGCTTCGCCCTACAGTCAATCCTAGCATTGACTGCTGAAAGCCAGTCCATACCAAAAATCAGGTCGAATCCTGCTATCGGTAGCTGCAACGCTTCCACGATAATCTCGGTATCACCAAACTGCACTGGTACTTTGCACTTTTCTCTGGTCTGCAGAAGGGATCCATTCGGCATCATAACTTCCAGCGGTATTGACTCTGGGAAGACTTCTAGACCCAACTTACGCACTAGAGATTCCGCGATAAACGAGTGCGAGGCACCCGTATCGAACAGAATCTTAGAGGGTAAATTACGAATCATAAGGATGCCTACATGAATGAATTTATGAAGGATGATAAAACAATGTGTCACTACGGAGGATTGAATGAACATGTTAAGTAAAGATAGAGCACTTACCAGTCACTACATCCTCCTGTTCCTTTGCCTCCTGCTGACCAAGCCCATAAGCTCTGGGCTGCACTAAGTCTCGACCCTGCTGTGGCCTCCCATCAGTAATCATCAACGCTTTGCCCTTATCTGCTCTGCTAGAGCCACCAACTTCGAACTTCGACTGGGTTGCACCAACTTCCTGACAAAAGCGAGCGATATGCCCAGGTTGTCGGCACTTGTAGCATACGCCTGCGCTGGCCAAGCACTCTCCTGGATGGCGACGCTGGCACTTGGGACATGTGGGATAATCCTTGCTCCGGTCACCAGATTGACCACCCTTCTTGCCATCGGGCTTCAGCTTCTTGTTCCAGTTCTTTCCTTGATCATTCCTGTTCTGTTGCGGCTGGTGCGAATCCTTAGATCGCTTCGCACGGAAACTACTCCGCTTCTGAACTTTCTGCTTATCAGCCTCCAGTCTGCGAGCTGTATCCACTAAGCTCCTGTAATCAGCGTTGACCATAGTCATCAGCGGTTGTCTCAACGAGTCACGCAAACCATCCACAAAGCGACTGCACTTCTTAGTCTGATCTCCCTGCATCACGCCCGCATATCGAGCCAGATGAGTAAGCTCTCGCTCGTACTCAGAAACTATCCTGTCCCCCTGGAAAAGCCTAAGATACTTCTCCTGGAGACCTCGTCGTGCGGAAGGAGGCACGAACCAGCTTGCAAGGGCTCTAGAGAACTCGCCCCAAGTAAACATATCTGATGTACGATATGGCCAAACTTATGGTCATATAATTTAACAATGAAACGCATCACTTACTATAATATGAGGAAATTTCATTTCGCATTACCTGCAGGATCATCTGCCCGATACTTGTCCCACCAGACTTTTGCCTCTCCTCGGAGGAGGAAAACAGCCAAAGGAACCTTCTTGTTCTCTGGGCACTCCAAAACATTCAGCAGGTCTCTGGTGTTTGCTATCCAATCATTTGTGTCCATCGGGGTCTCATCCCCACTGTAGTTCAAAGGATGAAGTTCTCTAAAATTTCTCAAATAGCGCTCCAGGGTCATCTCCACGGGTACTTGGGCAGGAGCTGGTGCAGGAACTGGTACTTGTACTGGAGCTGGAAATCCTGCAGCCAGTCCTCTCTGAAACTCCATCAAGGCAACAGTGACTGCCCTGGCTATCTGAGACGCTATGTCTGTGCCTTCTGAAACAGCTGGAACTTGTGGTACCTGAGGCATGACAGCGTCTCCCATGGTCGCATTAGGGACCGGGTCCTGACGTGAAGATTCACCTGGTTCACTAACTCGTGGTGCCTGATAGAACATGCAAAAGAGATCTGATTATTTAACAAGCATCTGTGAAATCTGACTTAGCAAAGTTATTTCGTACTCTAACAAAAACTAGGACTTAAACGTCACTTAATATGCTCTACTAACAAAAGTTTACTCTTACACAATCCTATGGCTCTGCGAATTCTTTCTAGGGTCCAGGGATCCTAAACCTGTCTCTGATACCAATTTGTAACACCCCTTCCCAGTATTTCAGAAATCAGCCGTCCGACCGGGTCAGCGATGTAAAGAAAACTAGGAAACAGTATTAAAACTAATATGCAGCAGGTAAAAGAATCTATACTAAACAGTTTAAGACTAACAGCGGAAGTTTAAAAAGTAAACTAAGGGTAACCACATACCTGATATCTGGATTCACAGAGTCACTAAACATGATTGGAAACGAATTAACTGAAAATCTGCTTAACATTAATAGTCTGATACAAGTTATATAAAGACATTAACAAGGTACATTGTCCACATCTACAAGTACATGCTGAAATAGAGTAAACTGAATGAGAAAAATACTACAAACTGTCGTCACCCCAACGTTCATCCTAGACGTAGTTTCCCACCTGGGTCACCTGAAAAACATTGCCCACGAAGGGTCAGAGTAAAGAAAAATAACTCCGCCTAGTGACACTAAAACAGTTTTCATTAAGATGGATGCATGCCTTTAGAAAATAATTTTATGCATTAAAAACTTTTATGATGTGTGCTATGCATGTCTTCACACTACTTCCTGGTCAAGCATCTACTCGTACTACACACGTGACTTTTGTTTCACTAACTCAAGCTCTGGCGTTCACTAACTTGCATACTGTATCACATTAGGTCTATACTTGAGTTCTAGGTGGCTTCTAACCTGCACATCTACTTGGAAGGATCTAGGTAGAGTAGCTCCTAATGCGCAACTGAAACTGACGATCCGAGACCATCTGACGAACTCAAATGTTCTAGTGTCGCGCGGACACGGTCTCGAATCTACTAACTGTCTCAAAGGGACGTAAACTCCCAAGACTATGTTGCTCATAAGATACCATATGCCTTATGAAAGAGGTAGTGCGCCTCTACCTAGCACGAAGAATAACTTAAGCGTGCTGATCGACCTTTCGGTCTGATGCTACTCTGATTGGGATATCTTTTGGGGAACTACTAAGCGACCCTTGACTTTCTTGTGGTCTACTAGAATAGACATTCACGCCCTTGTTCGGAACAGATTCGAAACCTACGAACACGGTTAACGCTTTCGTACTATACGTTACTGTTCATGATCCGACTACTTGGGTTTTAGGGAAAATAGTGTCACCCTACACGTTTTTTTTTCGTGACCGTTTTCCTGTCACCATATCGTTCTATGCATGGTCACGATACTTGTAATGAATATATTCATGTGTATAAATATACAATTACTTGATATATCTAACTAAAAGGAATTAAAATTTCCTTACAGCGGTGGTGCGGCGCTCGTACACTCGGCGCGGCGACATTAGCTTTTCCGAAGGAAATCTGACTGCTAGGAAATTTCAGAATGCTGCTTCGAAACCCACCAACGACCTGTAATTTAGGGCATACCCTAATTTCGTTATTTTACCCTAAGGGTTTCCAGTGGAAAAATCTCCAAATCAGCAGGGTTACCAAAATACAAGTGCTAGCTTCGCATATTACCTTTACGCGGCGAGATTGGGGCTCTCTATGCGTCTCACACCAACTCCGCGGTGAACCACGAACACCAAACCTAAAAAAAAGGGCAATAGGAACAAAGATTTGTTTAGTCTAACTTCTAAAACGAAGGATCTTCAAGAGGAAATCGAGTTAAGGGAGGAAACGACTCACCAGAACTAAAACGAAACTCACTTCTCCTGTTAGGGTTTAACCCACTTCTCCCACGGCCAGGGAAAGAAGAGGAGTACTCCCCGGGGCCTGCAGAGGACGGAGGAGAAATCGGATCGGACTTCTGGAGGGGAAACGCGCTCCGGCTAGGGCAGCGGTGGTGCGCGGCTTGGCGTCGTCGGGCTTGCGGAAGGCGGATACGTCTGCTGCGGAAAGGGAGTTATCGATGTTCAGCTTTTCTCCCGATAGAAGGGGCGTGCGGGTCTAAGAATATGTGGCTAAAGCTGTGTGGTTTTCTAATTAACCGCAAAGGGGAGAGGGGGAAAGCGCTATTGGCACCCCAAAATCAACCAAAACAACTTAATAGACTGCTAACGGCACACCCAAACTCACACTATACTAATGCCTTAAAAAAAACCTAAACGATCTCGCCGACCACGCTTTAAAATAAAAAAAAAATGAAAATGCGTCAAAACTATGGATGTAACAGGTTGGGCGGTTAAAGATAATGAGACCGCACCGGAAAGACCGCTCCCTCTGATACCATGTTGAAAGAGCTCAAAATCTTGTATGTATTACTTGTGTGTGTAAATACAAGGAGAGAATACAAATATATAGGAGGAAGAAGAAAGAAGAAAATCCTATACAAGATGTGAGACTAAAGGAGGAGAGAAGATAAAACAATAAATGGGCCCAATAATGGGCCCTTTACATGGGCTATTTTAACAATTTTCAAAATTACTACTTGGGCCTTTTGGAATTCAAACCCAATGCTCAACCTCTGGATGCACACTACCCATTTCAGTACCTTGAGCTTGGAGCTCAATGTGAGGCTCCCCCTCAGCAATAGCACATACTTTCTCTTTTTCTACAAACTTCTGGTTCAAGTACACACCCAGAGTTTCATTATCTGATTGTTCTCTTTCTACATCATGTTATGTTGGAAGAACCTTTTCAGTCTCCCCCTTAATTGATGCAATCTTCCCCACAACATTAATAACAACAACACTTTTATCCACATGAACTTTTATCCATGGGCTTATTACTTGACAAGGATATTTGAACAGTGAAGTCTCTAAACTCTACCTCCCCCTCAACTGAGGCACACTCCCCCACAACACTAACAAGGGCAAATATAGCTTTTGTTCTGTGTTTGATGTGCTAACGGCAAGTGCACCGGTCGTTCAAGTAATATAAAGTGGAGAGAGTCTCCCCAAGTATCGATCTCAGAGGAATGTAGGTTAGGGGGTATGTTTCTATTTCTTAGAAAATTATTTGTAAGGATTTAAAAAGGGGGTTGGATTGGTTTGTTGGTGATTAATGCTAAAAAGAAATATACTAAACTATGAGGGTCGCAAATACTGCTTCGCAAGGTGGATGAAATTATGCAGAACGTTAGCACTGCTTAGCTTGGCGGATGGAAGGGAACTAGAGAAGTCTCGCAGATGGAGTTGAGACAATGTGGAAATGAGGGTCGTATTCACCTTCTTGCAAGGTACACAACTAGCAATCATTAGTGCGGCAAAACCACTTTCACAACAACGGAATGGTGAATGGAAGCGCAACCTCAAATACACAAGACCAAAAATAGCATTTCAAAGACATGAAATTAACATTAACATCAAGGGATTCTTTAGTACATCATCCAAAACATGAAGAATGAAGCAACAAAATTACAACAAGAGGAAGTAATTGCGCGAGATACAACCAAGTCTGAATGCTCGTCGAGGATTCTCGAGAGGAATCGACAAGGCATCACTCCGCGTCCTCGCTCGGTCCGCAACTGATGTCCGAGATACGAGAGGGATCTCACCTCCTTTTACTTGACCCGTCTTCTTTGGTGAAACAAAGATCCGACCACGTCTCTAGTATTCTCTCCTCCTTGATGATGAAGATGATGCTTTGATTCGCTTCTTAAAGGTTTGTGATGATGTAGACGGCTTAAGGCAAAGCCCTAATGAAAGGAAGACGGAGGAAGGAAGCTCGGAGCTCCTCCCTAAGGTGGGGGGCGATATAGGGCTAAACTGGGGCCGAAGGGCGCGAATTTGAGAGAAGATCCGGAATAGGCCAACAATCTATGCTTAAATGACAAAATATGTCAAAAATGGAGACACACGGTCGAACGCTCGATTGTGCGTGTGAAACCGTGCGTTATTTATTCGTCACATTTCCAAACAGGCCAAGGGTGCGCCCGTGCGATTTTTAATCACACACGGTTGAAACAACCGTGCACGACCAAAAACGCACAGGCCTGGACAAACTACATTATTTCCGACCAACATTAGCTCGTGCAATTTTCTTTTCGTACGGTTGAAATCAACCGTGCGTGAAGGAAATACACGACCATTAAAAATAAAAAAAAATTCAGACAAAACATGTAGCTCGTGCGTTTTACTCTTGCACAGTCAAAATCGACCGTGCGTGACCAAGACGCACGAGCGACTGCAGACCCCTGATTTTTAGCACAATGACCTCGCACGGGCAAAACACCCTGTGCGCGAAGGAATTTCACACAGTCGTGCGATCATGAAGATCAACATCTCTTCCAGGACAAGGAAACGCACGAGTATTACACACGGGAAACACCCGTGCGCCAAGGGAAAACGCACGACCGTGCAAAATACAGAAAATTTATCCAAAGGATTGGGCAATGCCCCTGTGTGTCCAAAACCGCAACATGATGAAAATAAGGCAATGAGGAGCACCATGTGCTTACCCCAACAAAAGAGTGCATAATGATATTGTTTAATGATTAAAACGATATTTTTGTAAACAAAGCGATATTCTTTGATAGCTTGACTTGACAAAACGACATAGATACATCTTGTGTGTGACACTAACAACTTTCTAAGTTGTCACCTGCATGCTTTGTTAGAGTCGTAACATCTATTTGTTGGCATAAAACAAAGATTTAAGATGATAATTAATTGATAGGAGCTTGCCTGTCAAGAAATTTATTCAAGGTCTAGCATGCACAGTTCTATTTTGAAAAAAATTAAATTTTGCTTCATCTAGAGGCTTTGGTAAAGATATCTGCCACTTGCTTGTCAGTGGAGAAAAACTCAAGAAAGATGTTTTCCTTCTCAACATGTTCTCTGATGAAGTATTATTTAATCTCAATGTGCTTAGTCCCGTATTGTGACACAAGATTCTTAGCAATTGAGATTGCACTTGATGAGTCACAAAATATTGGAGTTTTATTTAGCTGGATGTTGTAGTCTTGTAGTTGATGTTGGATCCACGACAATTGAGCACATCAACTCTCATTAAAAATATATTCCGACTCAGTCGTTGAAATAACAACACTTGTTTGCTTCTTGTTGCTCCAGGGAACTAATCTTCTCCTAAGGAATTGGCATGCCCCTGAGGTATTTTTCGTATGTTCCTTCACCCTACAAAATCTGCATCTGAATAACCTGTTAGTTCAAAGTTATTATTCCTAGGGTAACATAGACCAAGATATGATGCGTTATTAAAGTATCTTTAAATTCTCTTAGCAGTTGAGTAATGAGATTGCTTAAGGTATGGCTGATACCTGGTACATATACATGTAACATATATATAATATCAGGTCTACTGACAGTCAAGTAGTATAGGGAGCCAATTATACATCTGTACAAGATCTCATAAAAATGTTTTCCTTTCTCATCCTTATCTAGGGATATATTTGATCCCCTGAGAGTTTTCATGGTGGAAACACTCTCCATACCAAATTTTTTGATTAACTCTCTAGTGAACTTTGTTTGAGAAAGAAATATTCCATTTTCAGTCTGTTTTACTTGGAGACTTTAGAAATACTTAAGCTCTCTCGTGTTGCTTATTTCAAATTTTCCTTGCATCATATTAGCAAACATCTTGCAAAAGTTACTATCTGTAGACCCAAATATAATGTCATCAACATATATTTGGACTAGGGGAATCTTGTTATTTAATTTCCTTAGAAATAATATTTTCTCTATCTTTTCCATTGAGAATTTATTCTTAATAAGAAAGGTAAACAAAGTTTTATTCCAAGCTCTTGGAGCTTGTTTTAACTCATACAATGCTTTTCTAAAAAAACATAATCAGGGTGAGTTGGATTGACAAAATCTATTGGCTATTCTACGTATACTTATTTTTTTAGATCACCATTCAGGAAGACTGACTTCACATCCATTTGGTAGACCTTAAGTCTTTTATGGGCAGCATATGCAAGGAACAAGTAGATGACTTCTAGTCTTTCCATTGGTGCAAAAGTCTGTTCAAAGTCAATACATTTTTCTTATCTATATCCCTTTGCAACTAACCCAACCTTATTCTTTACAATGACTCCATTTTCATCCATTTTGTTCTTGTAGACCCATTTTGTTCCAATTATGTTTTGTCCTTGGGGTTGTGGAACCAACTTCCAAAGCTTGCATTTCTTGAATTGATTCAATTTTTCCTGCCTCGCGCTTAACTTCTTGGCATGCCCCGAAGGGAGCCTCTCAGGGCGGACTCACACCATTACCTTCTCGTCTACATTAAATATTTGCTCTCGCCTTCGCTTATCTGCATGAGCTTTGTAATTTTCATTGCTTGTTATTATTCGTCGGCGGACCGACTCATGCAAATCATGAAAATGCTGTGCAAGTGACCCAACTGACTCATGCAAATAAAGCGAACGATGCACATAGAACACAACATACTCGACACACTTCCTAAGAGAAGACCTGACAATGACTTGGATATTGCTAACATGGGGTGGCCTATCACGATGCTCACTGGGTGGTCGATAGAAAAATCTGGGGTGACCGACGTCATCGCCCGTGGGGACGACGTAGATGGTGACAAAATAGTGTGGAGCTCTGGTGTGATGGGTACCTCTCAAATGATATAGCCCATCAGGTGGCTCACCAGGGGGTGTATACCAAAAGTCATCATGTGTGAGATGATCACTAGTGCGGATACACAATTCATCAGTAAAGTGTAGGAGGGAAGGCTTGTTAAATGAGCCTCTCAGGGACTTAATCCCTTGGAGGTCGATAATGATAGGACAGTCCACCACGAGGAGAGCACTAATAAAAGTAGTGTCTGTGGGAGCAAGTAGGACACCCACAACAAAGTCGACACTAGCCTCATGAACCTCCTAAGGGAGTAGCGGCTCATCAGGAGACTTATCTGGAGGTTCAACAATGAGTTCATTAATAATGAGAAGATCCCTCAGATGAGTATCGCTGATAGAGGTCGTGTCCTCGTAAATGGGTGAAGTAGTCACTATGAAGTCAACACTATACTCCCGACTCTCAGTAGAGAAGTGACTCGAGATAGTACTAAGGGAAGAGTAGGGGGTGCCCAGACTCAAGTGTAGGTCAATCGATATGGTGTCGAGAACTGTGTCTCTGTTCAAAGGGTTCACTAGGTGTAGGTGTAGGTCTAGGTGAGGTGAAAAGGATGGGTATACCATCACAGCGTCACTAGGTCGCTCGTCCTCACCCACGTGACCATGCTCACTAGTCATGCCAGTATCACTCTCCACCTGTATTATATGGTCATGATCAGGTTCAACCTCAAGGTCACATGAGCACTGAATCTCATCAAACTGAGAAGGATCAAAACCAAGTGTCAGATCTCTTATCTCGGTGGGAGCACTACTCGCCGCATCAGTGGCTTTACCTAAATCCCTAGGCCTTGTTCGTAATGTAGATCTTAGGTGATCAAATTGAGCTTCTAAGAGATCAAAGCGGTCAAGAACTAATCACATAAATTCAGCCTCAGGTAACTCTATTGGTGGAACACTAGGAGGGTCTTGACATGTGTTGTGTTCCTGCCGATGGTGACCTCTATAGGGTTCCTGAGGGTCGTCTTGATGGTAGTTCCTAAAATAATTAGATTGTGCTCATGGGTGCGTATGAGCCTTGTGAACGTGCAGTGGAGGTCGCTCATATCCAAACTCATGCTCCTCTCCTAGAGGAGATGTGTAGCGGCGATGACCTGAACGATATTCAATTCTATCATCGTGAAATCGCGGAGAGGTGTAATGATGAAGACGTGAGGACCTCTCGTCGTGGTGATCGCCTCTAGCATGATGGAATAATGTCGAGGGGTCGACACAATCTCTAGGAGTGGTGTGCGGGGAACGATGATAATCATAATGATAACATGAAGATCTCTCTAGAGGGGCTCTATGAGGTCGGGTATAGGTAGACTCACGATACTCAGATGGAGGAGACGAACGACGACGATAACTAGACATAAATGAACCCAATGATTATTTAAAACCTCCCACTACGAAGCATGCAAATGGCCTAACCTTGACCTCTGATACCAATTTGATGTAGGGTAGGCTAGTGGTGCTCAGAAACTATGACTCTAGGTGCGGGTGCAGGGGTGACACACTAATACAACCGTTGGTGACAGCGACGATTAAATTAAGCAATGAAATTAATAGCACTACGCAAATAATTGAATTAGAAAACAAACAATTAATTTCAGCAATTTTATAATGGCTTCCTTCGCTCGGAGGGCCAAAACAATGCATGCGGCGAATAATTCCTCCTGCAATTATTAGTATACTAGAGCCAATTTTCGCACAAGCAATTGTCGCAGCACAATACAGTAAATCACCAAATGAAAATGTCAAATCAAAGAATACAATACCACAAAGCTCACAATGTAGAGGGCTGAATCGAGGCATTGAAGAATTTGAAGGTCCGGATCTGTAGACGGGCGATCGGAGGTGGCTCCTGTGGTACGTCGACAGCGAGGTGGCTGCCCACGGTGGAAAAGAGGGAGAACGTGCCGGAAACGGAGAGATCTGGCCACTAGGGAATGGATCCGGGTGTAGGTGGATAGATCCGATAATTTGACGGCGGATCCGGGCTACGGGAAGAGGAATATGGGTGAAAATGATGGGTTGGAGGGTGGTAGCACTAGATCAAGATAGATCTAGGGTTTTCGGAGCGGTGGGAAGTGGATCCACGGATGGGAAGGGGCTGCGGGATTGGTATAGGGCCGGCGGATGAACGACATCGGCGGGCGAACAGTGCGGATGAACAGTAACGGAGGGAGAACAGTGCAGATGAACAGTGCGGGTGAATAGTGCGGGTGAACAGTAATTTCGGGTGAGCAGTAATTTTGGGATTCCTGGACAGCGGTAAGGGTTGGGATTTGGGGGATGAGGGGTTGCGGATGAGGGTTTCAGAGGGGGAAGAAGAAGGCTATGGATGGGTAGTACCTTGGGGAGGAGTTTGGCGGCCTAGGAGTCGTCACCTCGGGTTCCACGGCGTCGGCACCGGGGAGGGATCGTTGGAATACGGGAAGCTTCTTCTCCAAATTTAACAATGACCCAAATCAGCCCACCTAACTCCTATTTATAAGAAAAGACAAGATAGGGCTTCCCCATCAACGACTATGATTGGCCGGTGGGTTCAGCCCTTAAATCCATCAATACTAACAGAAAAAATATAAACTAATATAGTGTTTTGACTCGCGGCGACGCTCCAGACGTAATCGCGGAGGCCGATCGTCGATTCGGGCACGCCATATATGAAAAGTTGCCAAATCAGCTCCGAACGGTCCCAAAGCGCGTCCTCGTCTCTGCTCCGTATCAGAAAGAATCGATCAAAAATAGAAATTCTCATTCTTATTAAAATCCCGAGAAGGAGGAAGAAGACGAAAGTATTCAAGAAAATATCCAGATCCTTTCACCAAGTTGATCTGAAGATTAAGGTGGATCTGATCTACAATTTCTTCAAGGAAATCAAGCCGATCAACTTCAAGAAATTTGCAGATCCAGAGAAGCAACTTTTCAGCAAGTCAATTATCAAGAAGAAATCCATTGCTGCTGATTTGAAGAATCTGTGCTAACAGATAAGTCAGATTACAAAATTTCTGTTTTCTGAAGATTATTGTTTATACTTTACTTCTTAATTTTGTAAGATCTCCTTGAGATCTGAGTGGGTAGGAGATCTAATCTCTGAGTTATAAGCCTAATTTATAAAGAATTAGGTAGAGTTCTTGAGAGACCTGAGGTAGGTGGTTTGAGTGAATCACTGAGTTGTAAGCCTAATTTATAAAGGCTGCGGTAGGGTTCTTGAGGGACCTGAGGTAGGAGATTGAGAGAATCTTTGAGGTAGGACCTGTTGGTCTGAGTGTAGGTTTCTTAACAGAAATTGAGACTGTAGAATCTTTGGATCTGAGTTAAAGAGGAGCTATAACCTTATCTAGCACATTGCTAGTGAGAAAGAAGGGGGAAAGTGGATGTACCCTAGATAGGGGAACCACTATAAATTCTTTGTGTGCAGTGTGTTGTGGATTGCTTGTGCTTGTGCTGTGATCTGAGTTTTGTAATTGCTGAAATAGTTAAGTGATAAAAAATTGCTAAAGTATTTTAAAAAGTCACCTATTCACCCCCCCTCTAGGTGATTATCTACCCATAGGATTATCTTTCAGATTTATATCAAATCTGAGTTTGGAACATGTATATTCTTGGTCTATAGTGATCTCCAGACATAATGTGGTTGAGTGATATGAAATTATAATATCCCTGCACATGCCACATCAGATAAATGACTTGGAAGGTTTTCCTCTCCTTCTGTTGAGCTTACAGTAATATCGTTGTGTGGTTTGCTAACACAACGACATTGTTGTGTGAATGCAACGATTCTGTACTTAGACCAAATTTGAGTTTTAAACATGTATATTCTTGGTCTATACTATTTCTACACGTGTCACAACAGATAATCATCAGATATAAGATGTACTTATCATTGAGTTGAGGACTTGTTCAAATCTGAAACATTTTGGGCAATGTTCTCAACAATGTATCATAGGAGAAGACCTACGATAATTTATATTTCTATCTGCTTAACATAAGTTAGTTTAATCTTTGATTATGTTTAGAGAAAGGTGATACGTCAATCAACTAGCAATACAAACAAATTGATTGGAAAAAGTATGTTATGATGTATAACTTGACATAGGGCACTTATTTTTCCTCAATATATTTTGAAGCAAAAAGATTTGCCCGCGAAAAACTCTGTAGATAAATAGGTTAAAAAATACGTTATATCACTCATTCTAAGAACTGATGAAAGCAAATACCTCTCAATTGTAACACTTTCCCTCTGCCATAATCTGCCACTTTTATAGAGGAATTTTAGAACCAGATACAACCTCATCAAAAATGTTGACAAACTCCAGCCGTATTTTTTGCTTCCTTTGAATCAAATGTGCCCGCAAGCTTATCTTATAACTGAAGGGCATTTTATGAATCTTGATTTTTTTTGACCATTCATTCCATCATGAAAGCAACGAAGTGAAGAGTAAAGTTGCATGCGGGATCTAGTTATAGAGTTATATGAAACATGGACCAAGATAAGATGACAACTTTGCTTTAGGGACTTGGGTGAAAATTTTCCTAATTAGAGTATAAATTTGGTTTAATTCATATGCACCTGATTATTTGTTAGTAATTAGCAATAGTATATGGATTATATATGTAAACTAAATGTATTTGACCTAATTTGCTATTTATCAATCTTCTCTGCTTGGTCATCTATCCTGTGTACTACAACAATTTGTATCATATTGCTGTCTCCTTGACCGGACAGCACATTACAAGGTATAACTTGGCACACAATAATACACCACAACACATAATTACCAAATTGATGATGATGATGTCCGGGACCTCCCATGAAAGTTTGCATAATTACAAGTTGCACCTCACTATCTTTTGAAAATACATTTACCTCCCCTCTAAGTTTCCCTGATTTACAAAATGCCCCGTTCATTAGAAGTATGAATGGAAAATGATAAAATCACGCAAATTATTTTATGATATTCAATTT
This sequence comes from Platanthera zijinensis, assembly GCA_039513925.1. Taxonomy (NCBI): domain Eukaryota; kingdom Viridiplantae; phylum Streptophyta; class Magnoliopsida; order Asparagales; family Orchidaceae; genus Platanthera; species Platanthera zijinensis. The sequence continues at coordinate 62,769,554 of CM077095.1, read as the reverse complement.
TACCCTTTGTAATGACTCTACATTGAATGGTGTGACGTTTTCCTTTAGAAATATAGATGGAAAGTGATCAAATATACCAAATAATTTATGATATTCCAATTTACCCTTTATAATAATTCTACATTGAAAAAGGTGCATTACATTTTACCCTTTTGTAATGAATCTAGAATCATTATAAAAGGATAAAATTGAAATATCATAAAATAATTTGACTGATTTTATCATTTTTCATTCATATCTCTAACGAAAGGGGAATTTTTGTAAACTGGGGAAACTTAGGGAGGAGGTAAATGTAATTTCAAAAGATAGAAGGGTGCTACCTGTAATTATGCAAACTCCCAGTGGAGGTCCCAATATTAAACCCCAGAGAGAGAGAGAGAGAGAGCGAGGGAGAGGGAGAGGGAGAGGGAGAGGGAGAGGGAGAGCGAGGGAGGGGGGGGGGGAGGGCGGGCGGGAGATTCAAAAGGCCTGTCACGATTAACATAAAGAAATACGGATGAGCCAACTTGAGATTGTCTTTCTTGGCATTATAACCTTGAGAGGGAGGGAGGGAGGGAGAGAGAGAGATTGCAACGGTGAGACTAAAATGTTGTTCTTTATTAAAATCCCATGAATTGTAGATCGGGTTGAACTTTCTGTTTTCTCTTTCATGCAGTTGGTATCTATGGATGTATGTGATTATTTTCTTGTTGATCGATATTGGAGGTATGATCAACATATAAACTGTTTTATCTACCTTTTAGTTATTTCATACTACAATGAAGTTAATATTATGGTTGGTAAGTTGGCCAACCTTTCTTTCAGTGCTTTTGAAAGTAAAACTTCTGGTAAGTTTTTATTGAAAATATAATTCCGATACCAAAGAATTGTAATTTTACCTAAAAACCATAGTTTTCTATTAAAAAGAATTTCTATTTGCTGCTGGATTGCTAGAAAATGTAGTTTAGTTTTCAGAGCAAAAAACGAAATAAAAATCAAGCTTTGTCTAGCGCACTCAACTCTTATTTCTAGAGATTATCATCGCCAACAACATTTATTATATTCCAATTATTTGGGTCAGCCTTTATGAATTCTTACTCTTCATTCGTTTTTCATTTGTGTTGTTTTTTGTATTAACAGTGGAAAAGGAAAAATGGAATTAGAATTGTCACGACCAGCCTAATAGCAAATATCAGATTGTGCTATGGGCGGGTCGTGATGTAGCAGATATGGGCGATAGAAATTCCATGTCTGCTAGGCTGGAGTTAATTTAGTGTTATTAGATTTAAAATAATTAATTTGAGGAAAAATATATGATTTTTTTATGCGGAAGTTTTCACGTTATCAGTGAAAAGGTTTGATGCACACATAATTTAAATAAATCTCGTGACACACAATTCTGGTAAAAATCTTATGCAGTGAAAATCTCAAAGGAAAGGAGCATGCACTAATAAAATCAATTCCTTGTACATTAATAATAGCCTCGCAGTTGTCCATAATACGAAAGAAAATGCCTGATCATAACAAATACACGATAAGCAAATCCGACAGTATAGGAAATAAAATACATAGAACCTGATACGACAACAAAATATAAACCTCTGGAAGCACATGAACTTGACGTAGATCGGCTCAGGGAGCAGGCACCGCAGTCACGGACCCTAAGGAAAATTTCAAAACAAAAGGAAAGAGGCTCAGAACCTGAACCAAAAAGTGAGCATGGTAAACCATAATACATAAAAAAAAGGAAGATTAAGAATGTACGTGTACCAATTAGATCAGGAGGAAAAACTAGTGAGACAAGCAAGTAATTGAGTTAAGCAGAAATAATTAAAATTATTAACATACTCCGTAGTATAACATGTAATGTCATAAGATATAATCAATGAAATGTGTATGTGTTTTGTTTGATGCACATGATTCATATTCAAGTTCAAAATGCAAGACTTATCAGAAAAATCGTGTTTGCTATGACCATTTATTTGTTTCCGTTACTAAGCTAAGCGGCAGCTCAAGTCAAAACGTCACATCCACTAAACACTACTTATCTATCAAAGGTTGCTTATGCCATTAATGATTTCAATGATTCATAGTTTAGTGATTTCTTGTATATCAAGATAGGTTATTCATTTGATGATTCAGGTACTTCTAGTAAAAATTGAAAACATGTGAGGAAGTACCAGAGACTATGTTCTGTGTTTACAAGCGAGAGTGGTTTCTCTACTTGCCTTAAATGGAGCTGAAATTAACGGCGGCGGCTAAGCGACACATGCAAATTAAAGACCTAATTTCAGACCTGTTCAAGCACAATTATAATAGTCGATATATGAATTTAACGGTAAACACTACGCTAGCACATGCAATTAATTTCACCAAGCTTAAATATGAGAGGGTTTAGTGATTTACCTCCCTCAAAAGTGAGGGGAGAAGAGATACCATGCGAAAACGAAGACTTAGCGACTCTTGGATAGGAGAAACGCTAAATCGGATAGAGAAATTTAACGATCCCACTAATTGAATCGAGGGGTGGCGCCGAAGATCACAAATAATTAGGAATTAGTCGATTGTAGGAGGGGTTTCTCAAATATCAAGACATGAAATTGGAAGCACATAGATTAACCAAATAAATTCAATAAAATCTGAATAAAGCGGAAAAGAGGAGTTTCTTTTCCAAGGAGACCAATTTCGGGCTCAAAAATCCAAGGAGAAAAGGTTTTGAGAAAAACCCTAGGAGACCCTTTTGAAATCCACCAGACCAAAATAGAGAGGATGATTGGAGCTCAAGGCTGCCGGCCCTTGGAGGAGAGAGAAGAGCTGCTGCCGCCTCCTTAGAGGAGAAAAAAACTGATGCCGACGACCCAAATGACAGAGGAGAGGAAGGTCAACCTTCCCTTGCATTGCCCCTTGCTGATCGAGGGCGAACAAGGGGACAGAGGAGGGGTTGTTGTTACTATCGTTGGCCTAAGGGAGATCTGCATTCGGTGGAGCGGCAGGGAGGCAAAAACGGGCTTGCGGGAATCGGGTGAGGCTGCTGGGAGCAATGTGGGATCTGGACTGGTCTGCGGCTTGCGGGAGAATTTGGACCGGGAGTGTACGAGTGTAACAACCCGTATATAAAAAAGGAACAAATCTAATAATACTATTGGATGGTAGTTTTGTAATTATGAAGGATTTCCCTCTTCCCTTCTAAACCAAGAGCTAGCCCCAATTTTTCTTTCTCCCGGCCTAGGGCTTCTCTCCTGATTTCGCTTGGCCGACTCTCCCGATCCCGTCTCCGACAGCTTCCCTCCTGCTCGCCGTCGACTCCTCCGCCTCCTAACGTGGCCAGTCTCTCTCCCTCCTCAAGCTAGCATCAGTCTCGCCTCCCTCCCGTGTGTTCCCTTCTCGGGACGACAGTCCTGCCGCCTCCTGCTCCTCCCCAGGTCGACAAACCTTCGTCTCCTCCATTTCTTGAGGGCCAGTAGCGACTCCTCCTCAAAAGAGGTCGACATCCCTCTTCCTCTCTGATTGGGTCGGTGTTTGTGAGAGGGACAACTATGGTTTCTTCCCCTCTCCTCCTTGAGCCCGGATTTGACTTTCTTTGGGTAAGTTTTCCCCTCCACCATCTCTCTTTTCAGTTTTTCCCTAGTCTCATGAAATTTGTCGTGCCCTAAATTTCCTATAACTCATGTTTCAGATTTTTGCCCCCTTGCTATCTTCTTACCGTTGTTTGTCCGTGTTTTCCGGCACCGCTCCTTAATTCAGTTGGTGGGAATCATGTGAAGTCCTCTCCAAATAAGAGTTTTTTCATACCCAAGTGCCGTCAAGTCTCTGTCTCCGCGTGTGTATCCTCTTCCCTCACTTTTGAGGGAGGTAAATCTTTAACTCTCCCGTGCTTTATGATTTGTAATTAATTATCTGTGTTAGCATTATGCATCTTGTGAGGTCTGTATCTCTTTCGTTGTTCTTAAACAGGTTCGAAGTAGGATTTCTGGTTTGTGCTTGCGCGGCTTAGCCGCCGCCGCCAGTTTCAGCCTCACCTTAAGGCAAGCATAGATCCCTCTTTCTTGCATGCATTGAGTTTAATTTATTGCCTCTGTTCTTTGATTACATGTCTGCATTCTTGTATATAATTAATCTGTCAAATGAATTTAATTCATGAATGCCTAGTTGGATAAATTAGTAGTTTATGGTTCAATATGTTGAAATGTCACGAGTTTGAGATTATGTTTGAATCTTATTTTGATTTTTCACTTATGATGACATGTGTAAGGAGGTAATTTTATTTGGGTTCTCACTTTGATGAATTTCATCTCATTTGAGGAATAATTTGAGAACTAATAAGTTTTCAGCACGAACATTAATTAAATTGAATGATCATTATTAAGATTCCTTGATAGCGATTAAATGATTTTTGTTTTATGTCATGCTCGTATCGTACACTCATTTGACTTGAGACAATAATAATTGTGACGAATTCTGGATAACAAATATATGTTCAGTGTCTTTATATTATGCTCGTAGTGAACACATGTTTACTTGGAAGATGCTTGTGTCTAAAAATTATCTAATCTAGATGAGTATTTGATGTCTCAAAATCGATTTATGTCAAACTTATCTCTGCGATTTACTCGAAAAATCTTCTTGATAATGAAACATTAACCCCTCGAACCCGCAAGATTCAAAACTCACTGTTTGGTTTCTTTTGAGTTGTCGAATCTGGTTTCTTATGTCTGTCTGGTTGCAAGGCCTAAGTAAAACTTATTCTTGATCTGATCTTTCACTTTAAATGTTTTCGTTTCTGTTAAAATCACCCAAGTATGAATCATGTAATTCATAATATCATAAATAAACATTGAAATGTGTTGGGGTCACTTGGGTTGCAGCCTTCACGGTGCCAGTTGGGACCCACTAAGTCTCTTTGAGCCGGACCTGGGCCGTGACAACGACCACGACAAGTAGGAAGTTTTTCTGATAAGACTTGCCATTGGACTGAGTGTGAATCATGCGCACGCATAAGAAAACACCTACACTCTTCATTGATTACAACTTATGATATTGTATGATCAAATATATATTATTCTCTGGAGTAGTCTCTTGATTCTAGTATTTCTGTTGACTCATTTACTTGTCTGTTTTGGTAGCATCGCTTCATGAAAACTAGTACTTGTATATTTCCGTTTTTTCTGTTCTGTACTTTTTTGTGCTCCTATTTATTTCAATGTTCTGAGGCTTTTCCTTCTTATTTTGGAATTGCCTTAGCTTTTGTGGCAGTGCCGCCAGGTTCCTGAGCCCGATCTGCATCAAGCTTCTGCTTCCAAATGATTGATCTTCTCGCCGTGCCAGGTTCGATGGTTATGATTCATTTCTTTTACTGACAGCTATTTTTTTTATATAATAATTATGAACAGTAAAACATGGACAACTGTTGAGCTATATTAAATATACTTAAATTTAAGATCATTTGCATGTTCATCCTCTTTTGAATCATAATTGTATGAAATCTATAGCAGTTCTCTGAAAAACATGAATTTTACAAAATACACGTGCATTTAAAATTTTCACTGTTTTAAACTGTAAAAGCTTTCGCATAAAAATCAAACTGTTTTGACTTAAAAGTAATTATTTTAAACCTATTACCAATATCTCTACATCCTCCTTAACATGCATGATTTTCTTTCCGCCCATGCCTATGGGATCACGGCCCGCTCGAAGCGCACTATGACTTTTGTTGAGACAAATCATAACAATGAGAAAAAATAATAGGGGGGGGGGGCTTGGCTGAAAAAAGTAGAGGGGCAAAACCTGACATCTATTTACAAATATGCCACCATTACTATTATTATTATTAATATTTGTGCTTTAAAATATGAATTGTTACATTCTCACCCAATTAGAATGTTTCGTCCCAAAACTTTTGAAGATTCTCCGAAAGGGATCTCTTATGGAGAATGTTTAGATGACACTCAATCCAACAAGATTTGTAAGTCAAGACATGAAAGCTAACTATTAATATACGGGAAATAAAAAGAGGAACAAGAGCGAAGACCGACCAAGATCAAGAGAATAGTTGTGGATACTTGCTATGCATGTCAGATTAAAGTTCCCAAGTGTACTTCTCTGACTTGCCATGCCTCCAAAACACTCGGACCATAGGAATGGTTCTCTTTCGAAGTTTACATTTTTGATACCCAATGATCTTAGTGGGCTCGAACGGATAAGTAAGATTGACTTCAGGAATCACAGGAATCACTTCAATCGCTCGGCTAGGATCATGAATGTACTTCTTAAGCTGACTAACATGGAAAACATCGTGAGCACCGACCAAAGAAGTAGGTAACTCAAAACGATATGCAGATCATCTAACACGCTCTGAAATGGTATACAGTCCCACGAACCTCAGGCTGAGCTTGTGATGACATCCAAACCGCTTAACCCCGGGAGTATGAGCAACCTTCAAAAACACCTGATCACCCACAAAAAATTCTAACGGACGACGTCACTGATTTTCATCCACATGGGCCAGTAGAGAGGGGTTCTACAACGACGCCCGTACAATGCTTCAAAAAGGTCCATCTTGAGGCTCTCTTGATAGCTATTGTTATAGACAAATTCCACAAAAGGTAGGTGCTCGTCCCAAGCTCCTTGTGATCTAGAATGTAACATCGTAGCATATCTTCAAGTATCTGATTAACCATTTTGGTTTGACCATCGGTCGTCGAATTATAAACAGTGCTCAGGTTGAGTTCAGTGCTCAAAGCTTGCTGTAAACCCTTCCAGAAATGCGATACAAATCTCGAGTTACGATTTGAAACAATCCGCAAAGGAATCCCAAGGAGTCTAACAATCTCTAATGCATAGATCCGAGTCATCTTCTTTGTGGAATGACCTTCATTGTGCGGGATGAAGTGAGATACTTTTTTCATACGATCTACGATGACCCAAATTACATCATGCCCTCTCGGAGTACTGGGCAAATCAGTGATGAAGTCTATAAAGATGTCTTCTCACTTGGCTGCAAAAGACCATCAGAACGCTGACACTGAGCTTTCACCTTCTGGCATGTCAGAGATCGAGAGATGAAATGAGTTATATAATTCTTCATACCAGACCATCACACGATCTGCTTTAAGTCATGATACATCTTATTGTTGCCCGGATGACTAGATGTGCAAGATTCATGAGCTTGTCGTTAAATACTGTCAAGCAATTCAGGAACATCAGGAATGCAAAGGTGACTTCGGAAATGCAGAACATCGTCAGAGATAGAGAAATTCGGAAGAGTCCCATATTCTGCCTTTTGGCGAATGCTCTGGAGTACGAGATCAGATGACTGCAAATCCTTTACCTGTTCTACCCATAACGGACCAGAGAGTTCTTCTCGACTCTCATATGAGATGGATATGTCCATCTGATCGAGGTCATTAATCAAGACCACAAGAGTAGCTGACATGGGTGCACAAGCGACAACAGAAGCCCGACGATTCAACGCATCTGCCATTGAATTGGCTTTACCGGGCACATAAGTGAGTTGTAAGTCATAATCTGCAGTGAATTTGAGTCATCGCCTCTAGCGAAAATTGAGATCCTTCTGAACGAAAATATACTTCAAACTCTGATGGTCAGTGTCGAAGTGACATTTCATACCATAGAAATAATGTCGCCAAAACTTTAATGCAAACACTACCGTAGCAAACTCCAGATCATGAGTGAGATAGTTGTGTTCATGAACCTTCAACTGCCTCGACCCATATGCGATAACACGATCTTCCTGCATCAAGACACAACCCAAGCCAACTCCTAAAGCGTCAGTGTAAACTGAAAGTCTGACCCCTCTGACGAAAGAGCTAAAACTGGCGCTGAATACATACGTTGCTTCAATTCAGAAAAGCCTTGCTCACACTGATCTGACCACTCAAACTGGCATCCTTTTGAGTTAGCTTTGTCAGAGGAGCTGTAACGGAGGAGAAACCCTCGACGAAACATTGGTAATAGCCAGCTAATCCAAGGAAACTACGAATTTCAGTGGGGTAATAGGTCACTTCCAGTACATAACTGCAAAAATCTTGGCAGGATCAACAGAAAGTCCATTCCATGAAATGACATGACCCAAGAAGGCAACACGAACCAACCAGAATTCACATTTTGCCAGCTTGACATAGAGTTGATGCTGACGAAAAGTGGTGAGAGCGAGCCTAAGATGTGTAGCATGATCTTCACGAGTCTTGAAGTAGACCAAAATATCATCAATGAATACAATGATGAACTTATCTAAATATTCACGGAAGACAACGCATCATATCCATAAAAGCAGGAGCGTTAGTCAAACAAAAAAACATCACCAAGAATTCAAAATGGCCATACCGAGTCCAAAAGGCAATCTTGGGAATGTCAGATTCTTTGATATTCAACTGATGATAACCTGATCTGAGATCTATCTTGGAAAAGACGGTACTACCCTTGAGCTGATCAAATAGATCATCCACGCGCGGGAGAGGATACTTGTTCTTGATCGTAACCTTATTCCGATCCCAATAATCAATGCACATCCTCATGGAACTATTCTAGAACGTGGGTTCTCGATGGAGAAGAGCTAGGACGAATGTATCCACGCTCAAGCAGTTCATCCAACTGTGATCTAAGTTCCTCTAGTTCGCGCGGGGCCATATAGTACATAGCTTTAGATATGAGGCGCGTTTCAGGCTCTACGACAATAGAGAACTCTACCCCCGATCAGGAGGCATTCCTGGCAATTCGGCAGGGAAAACATCCGGAAACTCAGAGATAGTCAAGATGGATGAGTTGAGGTGATGCAGAATCCGAAAGCGAAGTATATACAAAATAAGCAGAACATCCTTGATTAAGAAGATGAGTGACACGCACAACATAAATTACCTTTAGGTGGTTGCGGGTCTGAACATGAATGTTGTAGTCCTTGTCATCAATGCTGAGATTCACCCTCTTTGCCACATAAGTCCAGTTTTTCTCTATGCGCAACCAGCCAATTCATGCCCAAGATTACGCCGAACTTCGTCATATCCAGAATTATAAGATCAGCTGAGACTCGCAATTCACCAAGCAAGATCGGACAATTGAGAATGCCCATATTCGAAAGGCGTAGATGACCAGACACAAAAGTTTCATAAGGCACTTTAAGTGGCGAAGTAGGCCAACAATGAAGGTCTACAATATGACGAGCAATGAAAAGTGAGATGTGTAACATCCCGACTTTTATTCGGCCACCAGAGCCCTAGTGGGCCCAATAAAAGTGGCCCGGACCCTACCCATGACCCGGTGATAGGTAACCCTGGGTAGGAAATAGAGCTAGAGAACTCCGAATTGAGTTCTGTCAGTTCCTGTGGCCTCGTATAATCAATATGAGTGCATCGGAACTCGTTTAGTTGGACCCCGAGGTCTTATAGTAGATGTGACCATTCCTCGTAAAATGCAATGAGTGCAAGATTTTGGATATTGAGCTAGAGAACTCCGAATTGAGTTCTGTCGATTTCTGTGACCTCTTATAGCCTAGACAAGTGCATCGGAAGCCATCGCGTCGCAATCCGAGTTCTAACGACAGATTTAGACACTTTGACCGTTTTAGCGCGCTGCGACGTGCAAATTTCGGACTTTTGCCAAACGGACTCCGATTCAACCCAGTTAGTGGCGTTGGACCCGTTTAGTCAATACGGAGTCAACGGAAGTCGTTCCGGCCAATTTCGACGACAATTGGTCAACTCGTGGTCAAATCAAGCATAGTAGTGCACCAAAAAGCGTGCGCACACCAATTGTGTCACGACACCTGAACTTTGAACCGACCCCGACGACTTGGACCCACTTTGATTTTGACCAGCAAGGGGAGACCCCCCTAGGGTTGACTTGGTCAAACTCCCCCTAAAAACTCATTTTGTTTTTTTCTCCAAATAAGGGCCCACCTCCTCCCCATGGATGGATGGTCCTTGCCCCCCTCACTCTCCTTTGGGCCCCCAACCAGCAAGCCCACCCTAGGGCAAGTGGAGGCCCACCACTACCCCTCCTCTCCTCTCCTTCCCCTCTCTTTTCCCTCCCCCACCTACAAAAGCCCAAGCTTATAAAGGGCTAACCTCATTTCCCACATGGGGAAATAATTTTGAGCCTCCAGTTGTCCTTGGGCAGCTGAAGGGTGGAGATTAATCCCTCCCTAAGGAGGGATTAATCCCACATCATGGAGGGGAGGAGATCTCCCCCCTCCAAGCCTAAAACCCCCTCCTTATTATTATCCTCACAGCCCAGAGGCAACTCCCCCACCCCTCCCCAAGGTCGGCCGGAGCTCAGGTCACTGAAAAAGGCAAGTCCGAGCTCTACCACCTCACCACCTTTCATGGCCACCCAACCCGGCCACCTCCAAGCACCCCCAACACAGGTAGAAACTTTCCCTCACCCTCCTTCCTATCCTTTGGACGTTTTGCATGTGAGCTCCGGCGGCCGGAGCGCCGCCGCCGTTCCCCCCCCCCCCTCTCCACCGTTCAAAATAAAAAATAGCTCTTGCGGCGGCAGGCCGCCGGACCACCGCCGGAGGGAGCGCCCACCACCGACGGGTTGGCCGGTGGCGGAGCCATGGCCGGCCGGCGGCGGGGAAGGCCCGTAAGGGCGCGGGATATGTTACAGCGGGGGGGGGGGGGGGTAGGGATGATGAACAGTATTCTTGTTTTATAATATATAATTTATAATATTATAATATTTATAAATATTATAATATTGTAATAAATAATGATTTTTGATTTTTCAGAGACTTAGTAGGCTTCTAGGGAAAAAATGTTGAACCTGATAATTGTTCCCCTTGTTGAGGGCTTCTTCCACAAAAATTTTGAGAATTTTTGGAATTGATTTGGTATTTTTAAAAGCTCAAATAAAATGTGTTTGATCAAATTAAAGGCCCAAAATTCTTTGAAAAATTATGAAATTTTTTTAGGCTCACTTTAATCCCTCTTAGAAGTTGTGACAAAAATTTGGGATCATGATAATAAGATTTGATATTTTTCCCAAATTATGGAAGCCTACAGTCGCGCTCGGTATTTATTACGCTCGTTTTCTCCGAAAATGAAAATTTGAGTACGCGACTATCCTCTCTAATTTGAATAATAAATTCAAATTGTCATATCGACGAGAATGACCGAGGCAAGTGACCAAGCTCCGTGTGTTCCAAGACGTTGTGAATCGGTCGAGCGCCTCGACTCTCGGGCGATCTGGGCACGCTCGGAAAGTGAGAGTATGAGTAATGATTTGCAAATTATTCTCGATAAATAATGAGGGTGTAACTCCTGATAAGCCCATGATCCGATTAAGTCGTGATTAATAAAACGCAACCAAATCATAATCGAACCTTAATAATAGGTGAAACCCAAGGAAACCTCCTGAGAACAGAAATGGATCTGAAGCCTCCTGAATGGAGTAATTGGACTACTAACCTTTTCTTTATGTTTTACTTCAGTTTCGTACTGTTTAAGTACTTTTAATTCAATTCTACTCCAGTCTCGTACTGGTCAAGTACTTTTAATTCAGCTCTACTCCAGTCTCGTACTGGTCAAGTACTTTTAATTCAGCTCTACTCCAGTCTCGTACTGGTCAAGTAATTTTAATTCAGCTCTACTCCAGTCTCGTACTGGTCAAGTACTTTTAATTCAGCTCTACTCCAGTCTCGTACTGGTCAAGTACTTTTAATTCAGCTCTACTGCAGTCTTGTATTGGTCAAGTACTTTTAATTCAGCTCTACTCCAGTCTCGTACTGGTCAAGTACTTTTAATTCAGCTCTACTACAGTCTCGTACTGGTCAAGTACTTTTTATTCAGCTCTACTCCAGTCTTGTACTGGTCAAGTACTTTTAATTCTGCTCTACTCCAGTCTCGTACTGGTCAATTACTTTCAATTCAGTACTACTCCAGTTTTCGTACTGGTCACATTTCATTACAGCACTTTAAATAAGCAGCATAATCACCGCACTTGCTCTCATTGCCATTTACTATTATAATTCCGGGTCCTGCACTGACGAGCAGTCGTTGTTAAGGTTGAGCCTTAGTTGGGGCTTACCGGAGTTGAGGTATTCCTCCAGGTCTATCCCCAAATAATGCGCTCCCACGCTTTTTGACAAAAGTAGAGCTGAGCGCCGCCGCCCGAAGTTTAAGCCTAGTAGGGCAGACCGACGTATACCCGGTTTGTATTATGATTGCCATTTGATTGATTGTTTGTAAATTGCTTGCAGTGAAATAGTGGCGGGTCAGTCCCTCCCGCAGACCGTTCGTACCGGTGCGGGAAGGTCGACGGCTTAAAGCGACAGGGAGATAGGTACCACGGGTGACCGACCGTTCTATTATTCCTCGTCGGGTTTTCCTCTGCTTGTCAGCCAAAACGATTCGTTGGATGTCGCTCACATCCAAGAGTACACAAGGTTGTACGTTAGGGCCTGGGGTTGTGCGGTATGACCACCCCCCAGAAGTGGTCGGACTGGCCACTGTCACCGACGGCCATATCGGTGAGGCCCGCGTGACTCGCTATCCTGCTAGAACAGAAGCTATCCAAACTATGTCGACATAGGGTTTGTGTGCGTGGCTGTGAATGCCTGCGATAAAGTACATGATATGAAAACCTGATGTGTTGTTATTCTAGTGGAGCTTTGTTATAACTGATTTATACTGCTGCTGTTTTTCTCAGTTATACTATCCTACACTCTTTTATAGTTTCTCCTAGCTATACATATATGAATTGTTGTGCTAACCATCTGTTGCTCCGGTTATTTACTTCTGTTGGGTGAGTGTGTGCTCGTCCCCAGGATATGGATCCGGGGAGGAGATTTGTTTCCACTTAGCTCTGTGACTAACGGTTATCTAAATAACCATTCACAAAAAATGGAGCATCGTAGTGACCGGCGCCGCAGGAGATTACGCCAGCAGCTAGGACTACCCGAGCAGATGCACCCCCGACGTCCTCGGAGTTTAGAGACGTGAATACCGCCGAGCAGCATAGGAAGAGAGACTGTGAGGGTTATATGTAGTACATGTATAGCCCACGGGCTTATATAAATACTTAGGCTTCGGCCCTAGAACCTCTGTATTATTATATGATGTGTTATATATATCTGTAGTGGTTTCCTGTTAATGCTTCCGCTATACTCTGATGGGTTGTGAATGTTGTGATTCAAGCCGAGCAAGACGATCAACTAGTGCTTTGATAGGGTGGATCGTTTCCCCTAAGGAGCACTGCGTGGACGTCTTGGGTCAGTAGTACCCCTCCGGCCCGACCCGGGCAAAAGGTTGGGGGGGGGGCGGTACTACAAATGGATCAGAGCGATCACGATTCGTGCTTGTGGAGCAGTCTCAGGATTCCTCCGTCCCTCGCTTTGTTTTGGGTTCGGGACTAACCTTGCAGCGGAAGCCTGGTGGACCCTAGTGTAGAGGCTTAGGGATTCTAGACCGTACGATAGTATGCCCATACACCGTTGTTTCCGCCTTGATTGTCGTTTTTGCAAATTGCCTTTACTTTTGTAAAATACTTACACTCTTTCCTGTTACTTCTCCAGATACCGGAGTACAGTAACGGGGGATCCTCGTTCAGAGGATATGTTCCAGCTACCCACCTCCAGACCCGGTCGCTCCCGCGGCTGTACCGTTTGCCGAGACTGACTTGGTGCTGACATTGACAGCCATTCTGGCCACTTTTCGGACAGCCTTGGCACAACCACCACGGGAGTTGGCGGCACCTACCGATTTACTGATGACTTTTCGAGGACTGAGGCCGCCCTCTTTTCGAGGTACAGAGACTGCCATCCAGGCAGAGGAGTGGGTGGAGCGTGTGAAGGAGATATTAGTGGGAATGATGTGCCCAGCTGTGGCTGCAGTCTCTTTAGTGGTGACCCTTTTGGAGGGATACGTGAGGGATTGGTGGAGAGCGGCTAGTCGCTCTACTTTTCGAGGTCGGTCGTTGAGCGCGATCCTTTGGGGGGAGTTCTCCGAGGTTCTACTAGAGTTCTTCATCACAGATGCAGGCCGAGCCGCGCCGCAGGAGAGATTCTTGCTCATTCGACAGGGCAACCGCACAGTGGCAGAGTATGAGAGAGAGTTTATACACCTGACACGCTTCGCCGGGAATCTGGCTGCCTCCGACAGAGATAGAGCTTCTTGGTTTTACCGAGGACTACGAGCCGACCTGAGGCAGACCCTGATCATGCTCTCTCAGGCCACCTTTCACACCATAGCCACCCATGCAACAGCATTAGAGTTGGACCAGCGGACAATGACTCAGCAGCGCAGAGGCCAGGTAGAGATTCCTCGAGACTAGAGGCGAGACAGAGGAGTCGCTCCCCACAGACAGGATAGAGAGCGCAGGCAGCGACGCCACAGATAGCCATATAGGCGCCCACCTGTACCCCCAGCACCCACAGCTGCGCAACCACACATCAGACCAGCTCCAACACCACAGCCCGCACCAGTGGCCCGACGAGATGCTCCCTTCGCAGGGAACTGCTTCTTATGTCAGCAGCCGAGACATATGAGAGCTTTCTGCCCACAGGCGACAGGGAGACCGGGATTAGGAGCAGTTCAGGGTGGACATCCAGCACGGGGACAGGGTCAGAGAGGCCACAGAGGCAGAGCTGGCAGGAGAGGCCAGCAAGGCCGAGCAGCGCCCCTGGAGGCCTACGCACTGGACTTACAGCACGGACGGTCCCCTGACGTAGTTACAGGTATATACTTTAGGCGATATAGAGATACTAGATCTTACTACTAATATTGTATATTACATACATCTTTTGTATCAGTTAGATGATATATATGTATATACTTCCCATATCGTCAGAAATCTTGTTGGTAGAAGGACACCCTGCCAAGACCCTTTTCGACACAGGAGAGACGCATTCTTTCGTTTCCCACGAATTCATCGCAACAAAAGAGAACGTTATCCGTTCAACCGGAGTACCAAAGTCCATCGTATCGGATCGTGATGGGCGTTTCACATCTAAGGAGTGGAGGCGGGTACAAACATACTTGGGAACCAAATTGGCTTTTAGCACCGCCTTCCACCCGCAGACAGACAGACAGACGGACAGACTGAGCGGACAAACCAGACGATGGAGGATCTACTTCGATTGTGCATAGTGGAACACAATGAGCCGTGGGAGCAGCTATTGCCGTTAGTCGAATTTTCTTACAATAACAGCTACCAGGCTAGCATTAAGATAGCTCCATACGAGGCATTGCATGGAAGACGCTGCCGAACTCCGTTGACTTGGGCTCAGGAAGAGGACCCGGAAGCCTTGGGAGTGGCTTACATTGATGACACTACGACAGCGATACAGCTGATCCAGGAGTGAATGCGGGAAGCGTAGAGCCGACAGGCCAAGTACTATGATGCGCGACATTGACCGGTGGAGTTCAGCGTGGGGGAGATGGTTTTCTTGAAAATAAAGCCCATGCATGGTGTTTCCCGGTTGAGAAAGCAAAAAAAGTTAGATCCCCGCTACTTGGGCCCCTATCCAGTGATAGAGCGTGTTGGCCCCGTCACCTATGGTTTAGCCTTGCCCCCAGATTTGGGGAATCTTCACGATGTGTTTCATCATTTTCATGTCTCTTCCTTGAGACAAGTCCTCCGGCAAGCAGAACAACACCTTCCTACCCCACCGGTGCAACTACAGTCGGATAGATCCGTCCAGCTCAAACCCTTCAGAGTACTAGATTACAAGGTGAAGACACTACGTAACAAGACCATCCCAATGGTTAAGATCCTATGGTCAAACTGCGGACGAGAAGAGTTCACATGGGAACTTGAAGCACTCCTCCGAGAGAAGCACCCAGAGCTCTTTCCCCAGGTATGTTACTTTTCCCCCTACTTCGAGCAATTTTTCGGGGACGAAAATCCTTTTATTTTTATTGGATTGTAACATCCCGACTTTTATTGGGCCACCAGAGCCCTAGTGTGCCAAATAAAAGTTGACCGGACCCTACTCATGACCCGGTGGGAGGTAACCCTAGGTAGGAAATAGAGCTAGAGAACTCCGAATTGAGTTTTGTCAGTTCCTGTGGCCTCGTATAATCAATATGAGTGCATTGGAACTCGTTCAGTTGGACCCCGAGGTCATATAGTGGATGTGACCATTCCTCGTAAAACATAATGAGAACACGATTTTGGATATTGAGCTAGAGAACTCCGAATTGAGTTCTGTCGATTCCTGTGACCTCTTATAGCCTAGACGAGTATATCAGAAGCCATCGCGTCGCAATCCGAGTTCTAACGACAGATTTAGACATTTTGACTGTTTTAGCGCGCCGCGACGCGCAAATTTCGGACTTTCGCCAACGGACTCCGATTCAACCCAGTCAGTGGCGTTGGACCTGTTTGGTCAATACGAAGTCAACAGAAGTCGTTCCGGCCAATTTCAACGACAATTGGTCAACTCGTGGTCAAATCAAGCATAGTCATGCACCGAAAAGCGTGCACACACCAATTGTGACACAACACCCGAACTTTGAACCGACCCCGACGACTTGGACCCACTTTGACTTTGACCAGCAAGGAGAGACCCCCCTAGGGTTGACTTGGTCAAACTCCCCCTAAAAACTCATTTTTGTTTTTTTCTCCAAATAAGGGCCCACCTCCACCCCATGGATGGATGGTCCTTGCCCCCCTCATCCTCCTTTGGGCCCCCAACCAGCAAGCCCACCCTAGGGAAAGTGGAGGCCCACCACTACCCCTTCCTCTCCTCTCCTTCCCCTCTCTTTACCATCCCCCACCTACAAAAGCCCAAGCCCATAAAGGGCTAACCTCATTTCCCACATGGGGAAATAATTTTGAGCCTCCAGCTGTTCTTGGACAGCTGGAGGGTGGTGATTAATCCCTCCCTATGGAGGGATTAATCCCACATCATGGAGGGGAGGAGATCTCCCCCCCTCCAAGCCTATATAAAGGCCCCCTCCCTATTATTATCCTCATAGCCCAGAGGGCAACTCCCCCACCCCTCCCCAAGGTCGGCCGGAGCTCGAGTCGTCGGAAAAGGCAAGCCCGAGCTCCACCACCTCACCACCTTTCATGGCCACCCAACCCGGCCACCTCCAAGAACCCCCAGCACAGGTAGAAACTTTCCCTCTCCCTCGTCCCTATCCTTTGGATGTTTTGCATGTGAGCTCCGGCGGCCGTAGCGTCGCTGCCGTTCCCCCCCCCCCCTCCCCCTCCACCGTTCAAAAAAAAAAGCTCCGGCAGTGGCCGGCGGCGGGGAAGGCCCATAAGGGCACGAGATATGTTACAGCGGGGGGGGGGGGGATGATGAACAGTATTCTTGTTTTATAATATATAATTTATAATATTATAATATTTATAATATATAAATTATATTATAATAATATTTATAAATATTATAATATTATATTAAATAATGGGTTTTGATTTTTCAGAGACTAAGTAGGCTCCTAGGGAAAAAGTGTTGAACATGATAATTGTCCCCCTTGTTGAGGGCTTCTTCCACAAAAATTTTGAGAATTTTTGGAATTGATTTGTTATTTTAAAAGCCCAAATAAAAAGTGTTTGATCAAGTTAAAGGCCTAAAACTCTTTGAAAAATTATGAAATTTTTCTACGCTCACTTTAATCCCTCTTAGAAGTTGTGACAAAAATTTTGGATCATGATAATAAGATTTGATATTTTTCCCAAATTATGGAAGCCTACGGTCGCGCTCGGTATTTATTACGCTCGTTTTCTACGAAAATGAAAATTGAAGTACGCGGATATCCTCTCTAATTTGAATAATAAATTCAAATTGTCATATCGACGAGAGTGGCTGAGGCAAGTGACCAAGCTCCGTGTATTCCGAGACGTTGTGAATCCGTCGAGCGCCTCGACTTTCGGGCGATCTGGGCACGCTCGGAAAGTTAGAGTACGAGTAGTGAGTTGCAAATTATTCTCGATAAATAATGAGGGTGTAACTCCTGATAAGCCCCTGATTCGATTAAGTCGTGATTAATAAAGCGCAACCAAATCATAGTCGGATCTTAATAATGAGTGAAATCCAAGGAAACCTCCTGAGAACAGAAATGTATCTGAAGCCTCCTGAATGGAGTGATTGGACTACTAATCTTTTCTTTATGTTCTACTCCAGTCTCGTACTGTTCAAGTACTTCTAATTCAGCTCTACTTCAGTCTCGTACTGGTCAAGTACTTTTAATTCAGCTCTACTCCAGTCTCGTACTGGTCAAGTACTTTTAATTCAGCTCTACTCCAGTCTCGTACTGGTCAAGTACTTTTAATTCAGCTCTACTCCAGTCTCGTACTGGTCAAGTACTTTTAATTCAGCTCTACTCCAGTCTCGTACTGGTCAAGTACTTTTAATTCAGCTCTACTCCAGTCTCGTACTGATCAAGTACTTTTTATTCAGCTCTACTCCAGTCTTGTATTGGTCAAGTACTTTTAATTTAGCTATACTCCAGTCTCGTACTGGTCAAGTACTTTTAATTTAGTACTACTCCAGTTTTTGTACTGGTCACATTTCATTACAGCACTTTAAATAAGCATCATAATCACTGCACTTGTCCTAATTGCAATTTACTATTATAATCCCGGGTCCTACTCCGACGAGCAGTCGTTGTTAAGGTTGAGTCTTAGTTGGGGCTAACCGGAGTTGAGGTATTCATCCAGGTCTAGCCCCAAATAATGCGCTCCCACGCTACTTGACGAAAGTTGAGCTGAGCGCCGCTGCCTGAATTTTAAGCCTAGTAGGGCAGACCGACGTATACCCGATGTGTATTATGATTGCCATTTGTTTGATTGTTTGTAAATTGCTTGTGGTGAAATAGTGGCGGGTCAGTCCCTCCCGTAGACCGTTCGTACCGGTGCGGGAAGGTCGACGGCTCAAGGCGACAGGGAGATGGGTACCACGGGTGACCGGCCGTTCTATTATTCCTCGTCGGGTTTTCCTCCGCTGGTCAGCCAAAACGATTCGTCGGATGTCGCTCATATTCAAGAGTACACAAGGTTCTACGTTAGGGTCTGGGGTTGTGCGGTACGACCACCCCCCCAGAAGTGGCAGGACTGGCCACTGTCACCGACGGCCATATCGGTGAGTCCCGCGGGGCTCGCTACCCTGCTAGAACAGAAACGGTCCAAACTATGTCGACATAGGGTTTGTGTGCGCGGCTGTGAATGCCTGCGATAGAGTTTATGATATGAAAACCTGATGTGCTGTTATTCTAGTGGAGGCTTGTTATAACTGATTTATATTGCTGCTGTTTTTCTCAGTTATATTATCCTGCACTCTTTTATAGTTGCTCCTAGCTATACATATATAGATTGTTGTGCTAACCATCTGTTGCTCCGGTTATTTACTTCTGTTGGGTGGGTGTGTGCTCGTCCCCAGGATATGGATTTGGGAAGGAGATTTGTTTCCACTTAGCTTTGTGACTAACGGTTATCTAAATAACCATTCACAGAAAATGGAGCATCGTAGTGACCGGCGCCGCAGGAGATTACGCCAATAGCTAGGACTAACCGAGCAGATGCACCCCCGACGTCCTCGGAGTTTAGAGACGTGAGTACCGCCGATCAGCATATTGAGAGAGAGTGTGAGGGTTATATGTAGTACATGTATAGCCCACGAGCTTATATAAATACTTAGGCTTCGGACCTAGAACCTCTGTATTATTATATGATGTGTTATATATATCTGCAGTGGTTTCCTGTTAATGCTTCCGCTATACTCTGATGAGTTGTGAATGTTGTGATTCAAGCCGAGCAAGGCGGCCAACTATTTCTTAGATAGGGTGAATCGTTTCCCCTAAGGAGCACTGAGTGGACGTCTTGGGCCAGTAGTACCCCTCCGGCCCGACCCGGGCAAAAGGTTGGGGGGGTACTATAAGATGCACCAGAGTCAAAGAAAATTTGTATCCACATATTCTTGACCTAAATCTCCCTAGGAATGGAAATCATAGACACATTTCAAGATTATTCGATATTAAGCCAGATAAATTTAAATGCAGAAAATTAAAAACAACGCATACATACCAGAGATGACGTCTGTAGATGCGAGCGCCTCTCCTCGAAAGATGACGTTCAATATAACTTTCCCTTCTCTTGAGCTCCCGAAACAGCTTGTGGATGATGGGCGGGAATTGGGCTTTCCTTCATTAGACAGCAACAGGAGACCCTCCTCCTTCCCCTTATTCTTCCTCGATCAGCAAGGGGTAATGCAAGGGAAGGCCAACCTTCCTCTCCTCTCTCATTTGGGCTGTCAACATCAGTTTTTTTCTCCTCCTCCAAGGGCAGCAACTCTTCTCTCTCCTTCAAGGGACAGCAGCCTTGATTGCCACTCGTCCTCTTCGTTTTGGCCAGTGAATTTCAAGAGGGCCGCCTAGGATTTTTCTCAAAACCTCCTGTCCTTGGATTTTTGAGTCCGAAATTGGTCGCCTTGGGTAAGAAACTACCGGCTCCTTCATCACCTCTTCCTCGGCCACTTCAGCATCGCCCTCTGCCTTGCTCGTTCCTCCATCACTTTCTCCACTTGCTCGGCCTCTGTCCTTCACGAGATGGTGTTGACAGTCGTCACGTAGCACTGTCTGGCCATTATGGGATCTCCCCCGATTCGAACCCGGACTCCCCCGCTGTTGAACTTGAGACACTGATGGAAAGATGAAGGGACACAACGGAAGGGGCAGATGAAGGGGCGCCCAAAAATGACGTTATAGCTGTTCGGAGCGTCAACGATGACGAGCCGGCAGTTCCTCGATACTCCCCCCAACATCACCTGGAGTCTGACTCCTCCCTCAATTTCCTTCCTCTCTCCAGAAAATTCAAATAACGGTCCATCTGAGGCTCGCACTCTCCTTGCTTCAACCTTTATCGCATTGAAGATCTTCTTGAAGATTACGTTCACTAAGCTCCCATTGTCAACCAGAATCCTGGATACCGTGAAGTTCTCGATTATCGTCTGGATCACCAAGGTGTCGCAGAACAGATCTTCATAATCCAACATGTCCTTCGATGAGAAAGTAATCTTCTCCTCCCGGGGTGGGTTCTGGGAGGTCAAAGCGACGCTCCTTCTGAACATTTTTTGGAAGCCTTCCTTGCGGGTGGTCTCGATCCCCACTCCTCCGTGGATCACCCCGATCCACCCTCGGGTGCCCACGTCGGCCCAATCCTCACACTTATCTTACTCCCCCTCTCCGGGCAGAACTTCCTGGATCCGCACTGGTTGCTGGTGCTGTGTCGGACCTCTTGCTCTTCTTATCTCCAAAAACGCCGGGCAGGTGGCCGTTGCGTGACATTTCTCCTGGTGAAGTCACAGTTAGGCTACTCTACCCTGCCCCTCATTTTCCTCTTCCATTCCTTCTTCCTCTCACTTTTCCTCGGGGGACACCATAGCTTGCTGATGCGGGGGAAGAGGAGACCTCGGGCCCTGTCTCTACCCGGAGGGTTGTACCTCCCTTGATTCGGTGGTAATTCCCCCACCTTGAAATCCTCTCCCTTGCCCCTGAACCGGTCTCCCCTGGGGTCTCCAAGCCAGCCAGTTGTTTGGCTCCTAGTACCCCCAACCTTGTTGATGCCCCTGGAACCCCTGGCCCCTGGGGTCATCTCTCCTCCTTGCCTCCTACTTCCTGCTTCCTCCCTGCTCCTTCACCACATCCTCTGCCAACCTAGCCAACTTTTTGGAGAATGTCGGATTCGCTGCCTCCCCCTCGATTTCCTTAACTGCCCTGTCCATCAACTCCTCAAAGGACAGAGGAGGCTCCCGCTTCAGTTCCATCTTGAAAAACCCCTCAAGAAGCCCCAGGGAGACGACTAGCCTTAGGGTATACCCTGACACATCCTGAACCAAGAGAACCTCTTCCCGGAACCGGTCCACATAGTTCCCTAATGTCTCCTCCGGACCCTGTGAAAGAAAAAGGGGGTGAAAAACTCTGAATAATTCTATGGAGGGGGGGGAATAGAGTTATGAAAAAAACTTTCTACAGAAAAGATAAATGCAAATAAACTAAGCTAATCTAACCACAACACAATCACACAAGAACACAGAAAGCACAACCAGACAACACAAGAATTTTATAGTGGTTCCCCAACTGGGTACATCCACTCTTCTACCACCCTTGGTAGGAATCCACTACAGGTTTTGATCAGGTGACTGCCACCAATGAGCTTTTGATCAGGTGCCCAAAAACCAACTCTCAAGTCTTTTGGAAGGAGACTTGTGAACCAGAATAATTTTGAAGGGAATTAAAACCCTGTACAGAGGTGGGGATTAGAGAGTGATTTTGTCTTCTCTTTCTCAAGGTACAACTGAGAAGACTTTTGTAGATTCAAAGATGTTGTCAAAGCTCCCCCTGAAATGTAGAAGGGTTCAGGCTGGGAAGCTTTGCACAGGGTGAGTAGGTCTTCAACTGAGACTAGATCCAGGAGCTTTAGACAGATGGTGCTTGAAAGTCTTAGCAATGGTACTGGAAGAGAAAAACAAGAAGACTCTTGATTTGTGAAAGTTGTTCTTCTTGCTTCTTCTTCAGAGCACTGACAGAATGAGAAAACTGATGAAGATCTGCTTCAGAATGTTTCTAGGATGTTAGCAGGAACAACTTTCTGTCTTTCTTCTAGTATCTCTCTGTAAATCTATCTTGGCAAAAGAAAACCAAAAAACTACTGCCTTCTTCTCTGAATAGAGTATAAGAATAATTCTTTGACTTGAATTTCAAAAACATTCCTTTAATTATTCTGCAGGAATCGAGGAGAGGAAATGACTACAATATCTGTAATAAATGATTTCCTCAACTGTTTTTGACATATAAGTCAAAATAATAACTCTGTGAAAACCTGTAGTTAATGCTGCACTGGAAACGGCTATAAGCCTTGAAAATATCAGCATTTACTACCAGAGATTTGATTTCATAAATAGCCTTGACAAAATAAGAATGAAATCTTCAAGACAGTTGCGCAGTAATGTAGTAGAACACAGACAAAAAAATAATCGCAGAGCTGAGATAAGAGATCGTCGAGCTGAGACTGGAAATCGTCGATCTGAGTTCTGAGTTGGTCGGGCTCAGCTCAGAGATTTTACCTCTGCGATCGTCGATCGGAGATCGACGATCTTCGAGCTCAGTTCGACGAACGTCGAACTGATATCAGATCCAACGATTACTTCTGAGTCTTGGTCTTGAAATGAAGTCCAATGCTGGTCTATATGAGATCTGCTCTACTAAGACTAACTTAGACCTAGACTTTTACCCTGGCTATACAAGTGGGTCAAACCACCTAGGACTAGGAGTGAACCTAACCCAAATCAAACATGGGGTTCCAACAATCTCCCCCTATTTGGATGAGGTCACTCAATTTAAAAGAAACAAAAAAAAAACAATACAGTGCTATAGCTATCTGATATGGTATTGAAATAAAAATCACCAGATATAGTATAACATGTAGTTCACATATAATCCAGATAGAGCAAACAAAAAAAAACAGATAAAAAAAGAGTTCAGAGAACTTAGGGATTATCAGAAGGAGGAGCAGAAGAGGGTTTAAAAAATATGATTTTCCTGGAAGGATCTTCTGCTTCTTTCTTTGACATCTTCATATCTTGATCTCCTAGAGACTTCTGAGATACTGCTCTAGGCACAACTGCCTCAGGATGAAGAGTCATATACTCTGCTGGATTAAATACTTTCTTGCTAACCTGCAATCTGTCAAGCTCTTCCTCTCTATATGATGACATAGTAGTGAATTTAGAGGGATCCTGACCTTCTTTCCTGGCTTTATTCATTTGAGATAGCCCAACTAATTCATTCAACCTTGCCATTCTGAAATTGGGGTCAAGCTCAGGATCAAGAGGAGGAGAGGGAGGTCTCTCTGAACTAGCTTCCTGAACTGACTTTTGAGATGGAATTCTGAACTGAGTAGATTGAGCCTGGAAATTTGTAGCCATTGGATTCTGCTGCTTCTGACTGGAGTACAAAGATCTAGGAGGAGGAACTTCACTAAGTTTTCCTTTAGGCTTTGCAGAAGAAATAGGCCTTTGAGAAGAAGAATGTTTGTCTGAAGATCCAGATGAAGGAGGATGAGGGTTTGAAGATCTGTCCTGCCTCTGATAGGTCTGGGTAATAGGAGTAGACCTTTGAGCTGCTAAACCAGAGGCTCCTGCTGCTGGAGGGGGAGGAGGAGGACCTCTCCTGCACATTTGAGGAGGAGGAGGAGAATACCTCCTACTTTTCTTTCTAGCCTTCTGCTCATTTTTAGATAGCCACATCCAATGAGGCATACCTGGATAAGGTGTAATCTTCTGGAGAATGTAATAGGAGTGTCATTCTGAGGATTTAGCTTTGAGACTGCTTTAGATGGAGCTTTTCTTTTCTTGGACACTATCCTTTTGCTGTTATCAGAATCAAAATTTTCTACTTGATCATCATCAGATGATCCTTGGGGAATATCATAAAGAGCATCAATCTCTCTAATTACATCCTTTAGAGTTTCTTTATCAGCTGGAGGAGGGATAACTTCAGCAAGGACTGCTTCAGTTTCCATAGCAATATCTTGAGCAAGGATGTCATCAAGACTGGGAATGGGACTGTCATCCATAACATAGGATGGCCCAGGAGATCTTGACATCTGGTCATCAGACTGTTCTGCTGGAGGAGCTACAAAGCTTGCTTTTAATTGTCTAACAACGTCAGGACTTAGAGAGGGAGTGCAACACATAATAGCCAAAGAGGATGACTTCCAAATTGGAAGACAATCTAGAAATAGTGTGCAGAAAGTACTCAACAACTCAAAGATATCCACTGTGGGATTTATGCAACAATCACCAACGGTCAAGGTTCTGGAAGAACTGTTTCTTTTGAATCTATATCAAAATCAATAACTTCTGTGTCTAGAGCCATTTGATCATCTGAAGAGACATCCTCCTGCATATCTGCTGAAACTGCTGCTGCTAGAGAAATCAGAGGAGCTGAAACTGCTGCTGCTAGAGAAATCAGAGGAGCTTCTTCATGGAATATCTTCCCCTGCCTGGCTGCAGAGGCATCTGTAGCCAGACCCCTAGAAGAAGGGACAGAGGATAGAGAAATAACTCTCTGAGTAAGAGTGTTTATGGAGGCAGATAGAGGAGCTAAAGCTTGTGCTATAAGAAGCTCTAGGGAAGGAGAGATGAATTGCAGAAGATCTTTGGCTATATCTGAGAAGTTTAGGTAAAGGGGTTCAGGCTCAGAGGCTGTGTAGGAAGTTTGATGTCCACAGTTTGAGCAAACTGAGAAAGCAGAAGGAAAATCTGTGTGAGTGTACTCAGGAAAAGTTGAAGATGGAGGGACAACAGAGGTAAAAGATGTTGATGGAACATCCTCTTGGATGGGGTCAGAGGGAAACTGAGAGGACAAGGATGGAAAAATGATGGGGGAAGTAATGTGCTGAGAAGAGACATGATGATCTTCAGGATGATCTTCATGAGGAGAAGCAGGATTATCTGTACGAGGAGAAGCAGAAAGATCTGGATGAGGAGATGCAAGATTATCTGCATTGGTCTGGATGAGTATGGGTGAGGCAGGAGGTTGAGGTGAAGGAACTGGAGAAGATTGGTTTTGGGAGGCAGGGACTGAGGGAACTAAGGGTGAGACAGAGAGAAGAACATCTTCTGGGGTTGGGGAAGTAGCTGCATCAGCTCTGGTATCCTCAGAAGTCCTGGAGGCTCTGGAAGGCCTGGGAATGGTCCTCTCCCACATACAAAACAAAGATGAGTCCAACCTCTTACTGGCATTGATGAATTGTGTCTGGGAGATCAACAATTCAGGAGCTTTTGTCTGGAGAAAGATACCCAAAATTCTCCCAAAGCAAACCTCTTTCTTAGAGCATTTCCTTCTAATCAATTCAAAGAATAAATCAGCCCAGTTGATAGATTTACCATTAACCAGAGCAAACATAATAGCAAACTGCTATCTGTTAATGTTATCATGGGCAGAGTGCTTTCCCAGCAGCACTTTCCCGACAATATCAACCAAGAACTTATATTCAACAAATAGGTCCTTCTTCAGCAGCTTTGCTGGCACTTCATCAGGATGACCCATCCTTCCCAGCATAGTTCTATATTTAGAACTGTCTTGATCCAAACTAACATCTCCATTCACCAAGTCAAACAATTCAGAAATAATGACTGGAGAAAGAATAACCTGATTTCCAGAAATACTTCCAACCATGGTTGATTCATCTGGACATGATGAAGTGTAAACCTATTCTTTAATCTCTGCGGTTGGTATCTTGATTCTCTTTGTCATAAACTTCCTCAGACCTTGAACTTCACAGAGCTGCAGTATATCCTTGAATATCGGATCGCAATGGCTGAAGGAATCGAAATCGATGTCGAACCCTGCGTCAAATTTCATTGCTGACAGTATAGCCGCCGGAATCGCCATTAGAAACCTACAAAGGAAAACACAAGATCAAGTGCAGGAGGGGAAATTGGAAAACGCGGGATAGAGCACAACGATAAACCCTTAATATAGGTTTTTCGGAATGTGAAGAGTCGGGCTCTGTCCTACGATAAATAAAGAAAAACTTCTATCCCATGTCGACGATAGTTTTTTAATTAAATATTATCGTCGGTCTCAGATTGAAGAGGGAAAATAGATCGTCGATCTTAGGTCGACGATTTAACTTCTGAAGTAAAGGCGTCGAACTCAGGTCGACGATTTTTACTTTACAGAGCTGTCGTCGATCTCAGATCGACGATTTAGCTCAAGATCAGTTCGAAGATCGTCGATCTCTGTTCGACGATTTTGGAACAGATCCAAAACCTAAGACAGAAAAATCAAATTAATCCTTCCCATTGATCATTCCAAGCTGATTCAGGAAGAACATGTGCTTCTTTTCATCCAGGGGTTTGGTGAAAATGTCTGCTCTTTGAAAATCAGTAGAGATAAAGTTATGATTAATTTTCTTTTTGTCTACATTATCTCTAATGAAATGATGTCTTATATCTATATGTTTTGTTCTAGAATGATGCACTGGATTATGTGTTATAGATATAACACTTGTACTATCACAAAAAATGGTTGAATTATTTAGATTGAAACCATAATTTAAGAGTTGGTTTTGTATCCACAAAATCTGTGAACAATAACTGCCAGCAGACATATATTCAGCTTCAACAGTTGATGTTGATACAAAGGTTTGCTTTTTGCAAAACCAGGACACAAGTCTATCACCCAGGAACTGGCAAGTTCCTGAAGTGCTCTTTCTGTCCACTCTACATCCAGCATAGTCAGCATCTGAAAATCCAGTCAACTCAAATGCTGACTCTGTTGGATGCCAGAGTCCTAGATTTGGACAACCCTTTATATATCTTAAAATCCTTTTTATGAAAATAAGATGAGATTCTTTAGGGTTCATCTGGAACCTAGCACATAAACATGTAGCAAATATGATATCTGGTCTGCTTGCTGTTAGATATAGTAGGGATCCAACAATGGCCCTATACCTGGTCTGATTAACAGATTTTCCATGTTCATCAGAGTCTAATACAGAATTGGCAGCCATGAGAGTCTTCATAGGGGAGGCATCAGCCATCCAGAACTTCTTAATAAGCTCATTAGCATATTTAGATTGGAAAATGAAGATTCCATTAGGAGATTGTTTCACTTTGAGACCAAGGAAATAAGATAGCTCTCCCATGCTACTCATCTCAAATTTGGAATGCATTAGATCAGAAAATCTTTTGCATAATTTGGGATCAGTAGAACCAAATATAATGTCATCTACATATATTTGTACTACTAAAATTTTATCATGATGCAATTTTGTAAAAAGAGTTCTATCTACCATGTCTCTTGAAAAACCATGCTCTAAAAAAAAACTGGCTAAGGTCTCATACCAAGCTCTTGGAGCTTGCTTTAAATTATAGAGAGACTTATGCAATTTGAAAACAAAGGAGGGATGAGTTGGAGAAACAAAACTTGGAGGTTGTTCAACATAAACCTCTTTTTTAAGTTCTCCATTTAAGAATGCACTCTTGACATCCATTTGGTAGAATTTGAACTTCTTGAATGCAGCATAAGCCAGAAATATCCTTATAGCTTCTAGCCTGACAACAGGAGCAAATATTTGATCATAGTCAATGCTTTCCTCTTGCCTATATCCTTGAGCAACAAACCTATCCTTGTTCCTCACAATCAAACCTTGGGCATCAAGCTTATTCCTGAAAACCCATTTAGTTCCAATTACTGTATAACCTTTAGGCCTTTTTCTTAAAGTTGATAATGAATAGTCGACACTTGAAGGCGTGTAGTAAGACATCTCTAGCACTAGATCATCCCTGCCCGTGTAGTAGGACATCTCTGGCTCTCTAAACCTCTCTAGAACTGGAGCCGAGACGATCAACTCGCTGAAGGGGATCCCTCCTCCTACAAGCTGAGTCAACCCATCTCTCGCTGTCGGCTCGCTGGTCCCAGCACTCGCTGGGACGAGGAACAACTCTCGCCCGGTGAGATCCCTCTCGCCACTTTTGGCAGGCACCTCATTCCCGGGTCGCTGACTAGGGGCATTCTCTCCTAGAGAAGGGGGAGCGACCACTGAGACAAAAGGTGTGGAGTACCCGTCTCTCGCAGCGAACGCGAGATGAATGGTCTGCAAAATCTCCCTCTTAAAATCTTTGAGCATCCTTATCGTGACTCTATTCGCCGATGGTGGCAGGTTGCCCGAGTCGGTTCCCTCTCCTTCACCTCTATCCATGAGACTTACTCGGGATTTTCTTGTGCAGACTACGGTCCACGCTCACCACACCAAAAATGTTGAAATCGGGACTTGTCTCAAGAAGAGTTCGGATCAAAGTGGTGTAGCCCACACCTATTTCTCCTGAGCCAGAGCACTTGACTAATGGCTAAAAACTAAGGAACATACCCAAAGCTACAACGCGGAGGTCGCCACAGACCTGGAAGATTGAAGAGAGCTTCCCCTCCTAAGCCAATGTTAGAGCCGTGGAGGGCACTGGAAGCCAACCAAAGCTGACCAGAGAAGGGAGAAACCAAAAAATGGATCCCCTCCAATGGTTCCCTTCAGGGTTTATTTATAGTTTTCCAAGCCTGACCTGCACCACATTGCTAAATCCCAGCTTTTGGTTAACTAAACGCAGCCCAAAGTTCGTCTGCCAACAGTGAAGTTCCGCTGTTTGGGAAAGCTATTCACAGGCCAACAGAGTCATTCAGGTAAAAGCACTGTTGGACGAGCGGTTCCTGTGGCTACCACTCGCCTGGGGTGGCGAGTGCATGGATAAGGCTTGCACTCACTTCCACCCCGGGGATGAGAGCAAGTGCATGCCTATTCACCCCACTCGCCTCTCCCTTGCCTTAGTCCAGGGGCGAGTGTGGGTCGAAATACCTCACTCACTTCCTGCTAACCCTTGGACCATAATGCAGGCGGGCCAGACGGGACCTGGTCACTCGCGAGCTGGGCGAGATCCCAGGCACTCGCCCTCTCGACTTGCCTTAACCTGATCGACCCATTTTGTCCTTGACTCCTCCATGGGGGCCCACTTGCCAAATACGAGGTTATACAAATCGAACAGGTGCGCATACAACAACATTGCTTTCCTCAAGAGATCATCAAAATTGTAGCATCCCTGACGACCAAGCATCCTGAGCGGTTAGAAATCCTTAACTGCCCCTTGAAGCATCCCACTACTGTCTGCTGGAACATATGCTCCACATCTCTTTAATCTGACAATATCAAATCCCGAGTTGTATTTGATCATATTTGTTTTGGGTATAGTATGCAGGTTTAGAGGTCCAAAAGAACAAGAAAATCAATCTCTGTGACCTACCGCCAGGTGCTAGCCTGAGTATATTAAAGAATACCTGCTCTATGACCTACCGCCAGACGCTTGCCCTACCGCCGGACGTTAGCCAATTCTACGATTGTCGAGTCATTTCGTCGAGAGGAAATAGCTACCACCGGGGGTAGAGCTAGCGTCCAGTTGCACGTCACTTCGCGCGGTGTTGACACATGTCCAACAATTTTGGAAAAATATCCAAAAAATATTCTTTTCGCTTTTTTGATACTACGACGCGGTAAAAGCTAACGCCCGGCGGTAGCTATTTTCTCTCAACGAAATGACTCGACGATCGTCGAATTGGCTAGCGCCCGACGATAGGGCTACCGCCTGGCGGTAGGTCACAGAGTGGCTTTTCTTTAATATAACCAGGCTAGCGCCTATGGTTGGACTAGCGCCTGATGGTAGGTCACAATGATTGATTTTCTTGTTCTTTTGTACCTGTAAACCTGCACACTATACCCAACATAATTATGATCAAATACAATTCGGGATTTGATATTGTCAAACTAAAGAGATGCGAACCATTGGTTCTAACAAACTCTCCCTTTTGATGATATCAAATTCCGCTCATGAGATATAAATAAGAATAACATTGGTATAGTGTACTCCAATTAAGCATGAAATATAACAGGTTTAATTAATCAATACGTCCCCTCCTACAGGTGTGCTTCCCTTACATGTGAGCTCCCCCTACACAAGATCTTCCCTGAGATACTTAATATAGGATAAACTCATGAACACTCAAATCTCACCCTTTTGATATTATCCAAAGGGACAGAGATTAACAAACATGTCTCGTGAAAACAAAAAGATGTGAAAGCTGCACATATGCATGTAAAAAAAACATAAGCAGTAAGGACAAAAATAGGAGCGGAACACCATTACTATATACCTACCTAACACACGAATAATAACTGACATGAAAATTTTTTGTAGAATATATGAAATGTGGACAATACATGTGAATCTAAATACACACGATTTGTAAATGTCATGAATAGAAATCGATGTGATATAGATAGATAATGCAGTTTAAGTTCAATTTTTATGTATGGAAGCGTTAGATAGAATAATGACAGGTGTACGTGTAGCATCATAGAGAAAACATCAAGTAGGAATAATCATAAATACATGTTTTATCTCTATAATTCAATATGGGAACACAAGAGAAATGAAGTGAAAACTCACGTCACGTTTCTATCTACTTCAGACCAAGACTAGAATAAGGGGCACTAGATTTGTAGTCTTTGCACAAGTTCGAGACGATTCTTTAGACCAAGGTGCTCATCCTCACAATGCTTATAAAAACTTATCAGGAGGAATGCGTAGTGCTTGTGGTGAATCCCTGACACAAGAGTTGATAGCATACATATATTTTTCATTCATTTTTTTATCACTATCACTTTTATATTATTGAAGAGTTCAAGGACCCCGAATCAATCGAAATTTACTCATATAGATAAATACATTTTAGCTTGTACACAAAAAACTTTTTCATTAGAATGTTGACCCAAAGTTCTAAACTGTATACAATACACATGCCCACCATGACATTGCTTGTTCAAGTCTTTCCTACCGTATTAGACACATTATCAAGAGTTATAACATGAAAGCATTAAACTTCTACAGGAGTGCATTTTCTAAGGATGTGTGAACCGTGAAAAGTCATTACGCTGCCTAAATACTCGCACATACCTAGAGACATATTTAACATACACCATACTGTCCAGTCGCACTTAGTACCTAAGTACCAATAGATTAGACTCACCATGACAAAACAAACAATGTTGAACAGAGATTAATATAATCTAGAAATCAAACATTGCACGTAATCGTTATGCTTTAGGCTCTAGTCATGCATGTCCTAAGAATGATTGTCCATTTTTTTTTTAGGTTTTTATATTAATTTTTTTGTTTTAATATTCAAAAATTAAACAAATCAAACAAATCATACTGAAAAATAAAACATGTTTTGTGATTTTTCAAAAGTTTTTTTATTTTCGTTTTTTTAAAAAAACACACCAAAATGTAACACATTAGACATAAGGACGGAGAGGCACGAAAAACAAACCATAGAATAATCATTCAAAAATTAACAGTTTACTGCTAGCGCTAGTGCTACCGCGCGGCGGTAACTCACAGAAACTCGGGTTCGGTCTAAAATTGCCCAGATTTCAATAATTCTGCAACATGACTTTGCTGAGAGATCCAAAACACCCAATTCCAGTCGAAGCAAAGAGAAACGAACGTCAGAAAGGGGTTTTGTAAAGATACCGACAAGTTGATCGTCAGTCACAATTTCTTTCTTAATGTGATCCCGAATAAATTGATGACAAACGTCTATGTGTTTTGATCGAGAGTGGTGCAACAGATTATTTTTTAATTCTATGACACTTTTGTTGTCGCACCTAAGTTCAACGCTCTTGAAAGAGAGACCAAAGTATTCTAACATTTGTGACATCCAAAGTTCTTGTGCACAACAGCTTCCTAGGGCAATGTATTCGGCCTCGACCGTGGAGTGGGCAACAGAATTCTGTTTCCTACTCTACCATGAAACTAATGCAGATCCTAAAAAGTGACGTATTCCACTTGTGCTTTTGCGATCAAGTGAAAGCCTGCCATAATCTGAATCGGAATAGCCATGAAGCGTGAAATTTATGGTGTGTGGATATCAAAGACCAAGATTTTGTGTCCCTATGAGATACCTAAAAATGTGTTTAACGGCTCTTAGATGAGATTATTTAGGATTTTCTTGATATTTAACACAAAAGCACACTGCAAACATGATGTCGGTCTTGATGGACTAAGATGTAATACGGAGCCGATCATGCCTCTAAATAAAGTTTGGTCCACCGATATGTCACTTTCGTTATTTCCAAGTTTTAGTGGTGTGCTTATCAGAGTTTTTACTTGTTTCAAATTCTCAAAACCGATTTTTTTAAACATATCTTTTATATATTTGGATTGACAGATAAAAATATTATCGTCTCGTTTAGAAATTTGAAAACCTAGGAAGTATGTCAACTCTCCTACAAAAATAATTTCAAATTCACTTTGCATCACTTTTATTATTTCTTCACATAGTTTTTCGTAAGTGACACCGAAGATTATGTCATCGACATATATTTGCATGATCATTAAATGTGAATCACCATGTTTTACAAATAAAGTTGTATCCGCATTCCTCATTCTAAAAACATGCTTAACAAGAAAAACAGTTAGTCTATCGTACCATCCATGAAGAACTTGCTTTAATCCATATAAGGCTTTTATGAGTTTATACACGTGATCTGAATGATTGCTATTTTTAAATCCGGGTGGTTGCTATACATGAAAATTTTCTTTAATATAGCCATTTAAAAATTCACTCTTGACGTCCATTTGATATAATTCTATCTTTTTAAAAATAGCAAATGCTAAGAACATCCTAATGGACTCAAGGCATGCAACGGGTGCAAAAGTCTCCTCAAAATCTACCATTTTAATCTGAGAATATCCCTGAGCAACCAACCTAGCCTTATTTCTTATTATCCTAAACTCACCATCAATTTTATTTTTGAAATACACTTCACGCCTATAATCGGATGGTCACTTGGGCACTCCACTAAGGTCCACACTCTATTTTCTCTCGAATTGATTAAGTTCTTCGTTCATTGCTAGAAACCAAGATTCGTTATTTAATGCTTCAGAAATATTCTTAGGTTCAATTTCAGGTACAAAACATAGGTTTAAAAATGATTCATGCACTTTTGAGTGAGTTCTAACCCCATGCGAAGGTTCTTCAATTACTAGTTCTCTAGGATGATTCTTTGAAAAATTTAGTTCACTTGGAGGCTTATATTCTTCCGTATTACCCAAGTCATCTTCTCATATTACTACATCTTTCTTCTCATACTACTACATCTTTCTTCTCACTCTCCTCTTCTAGAGATACGATGTCATCATCAACTACATGTGATTTTGGGTCTTCTTTAGAGGCAGTTTCATTAAAGTGAACATGAATAAATTTTTCGACCACCAATGTTCTTTTATTGTATACCCTGTAGACATGACTCGTAGAGGAATATCCTAAAAAGAGGCCTAGGTTTGATTTTTCATCGAATTTCCCTTAATTATCCTTGGTGTTAAGAATGAAACAAGTGCAACCAAAGGCTCTAAAGTAGGACACAGACGGTTTTCTATCATAATATAGCTCATAAGTGGTGCGCTTTAGAATAGGGAGAAACATGATCCAGTTCATCACATAGCCTGCTGTGTTGACCGCTTCAATCCAAAAATAGCGAGGTAAGCCAAACTCGGCAAGCATCGTGCACGCTAATTCTTGAAGCATTCGGTTTTTTCTTTCTACTACACCGTTTTGTTGTGCAGTGCGTGGGGCTGAAAAATTCGTGCCGAATTCCTAAGTTACAAAAATTAGTAAAATTTTCGTTCTCAAATTTGCCACCGTGATCGGATCTAATGTATTTTATTAGTTCCATTTCATTTTGCAATCTAGCGCACAAATTAAAAATTTAAGGAATGTATTTGATTTATTAACAATAAAAATGGTCCAACAAAAATGTGAGTAGTCGTCGATAATCACAAAGTATATCGTTTTCGACCTAGACTACAAATGCAAAACGGACCAAATAGATTCATGTGAATTAGTTCTAATGGTCTAGACGTGAAAATATCATTTTTGCTTCTAAAACAAGTTTTTATAAATTTTCCCTTTTGGCAAGGAGCATATAATGAAGTCAAACTACTGCTTAACTTTGGAAGTCCACGAATTAGTTTTTGTTTCTATAGTTTGACTGTTAGTGTACTCCCAGAATGAACAAGTCTCCTATGCCAAAGTTCTAATTCTTTATATTTAGTAACTAAGCATTTCAAATACGAAGAAGATATGTCCTCGAACCTAACTGTATAGACATTATGATTTATATGCGCAGTTAGCAATACAGAGTTTAATTTAGCATATATGATCTTGCATGTATTAGTAGAAGTTTCAAATAGCATATTCAAGCCCTGTGACCTACCAGCAGGCGAATTGGCTACTGCCGGTTGCAAGCCAATTCGACTATCGTCGAGTCATTTCATCGAGAAGAAATAGCTACCGCCATTCGTTAGCTTTTACCGCGCAGTGGTATCAAAAAAGCGGAACGAATATTTTTTCTATATTTTTCCAAAATTGCTGGACAGGTGTCAACACCGCGCGAAGTGGACTACCGCCGGGCGCTAGCTCTACCGCCGTTGGTAGCGTATTTTTAGAAACGAGTATAAAAGCACGCATTTCTTTTCCGGGAGACAACACGAAGGAGAATTTTTCATTGTAGGGTTCGAGCGCTATCTGTAGAGGGAAGAACTTTCATCTCCGTTGAAGAAAAAGCTATATTTCTTCCTCCCGCTCGTGATCGAAGAACTCCGGCGAACAAAATCTTCAACGACCATTCGCGACTGTTCGACTGCAACGAGAATGATATTCAAGATCATCGATCGCGCGCCGCTCCTCGGAAGAGTTCTACGTTTGACGGAGAAATAACTTTTAACCTCTAAATTTTCCTTTGTATTTTATTTGTTTTTATCTGATCTTGGTGTAAGGGAAATCGGCCTGGAAGGTCGTCGGATTCCTGGTAGGAGTCTGCAGGAAATCATCCTGGGTGGACGTCTAGATCTGGGAGATCAAGTGGGGCTCTAAGACCCTTCTAGGGAGGAATGTGAAGAGTCGGCTCGTCGATCTTCTTGGGAAGAAGAGCGAGAGCCAACTGGTCCTGGGAGGGTCAGTATAGAAATCATAAGAAGATTGTATTCATTGCTTTCGATCTCTGACGTCACAAAGATCAATTTTTGTGATTGTAAACCTCTACTGATCTTTGAATAAAATTGTAATTGTTTGTGTTTCATCTCGAATTCGTGGTTAGATGTTCCTAAGGTTTTAAAGGTTGTGTGCAACTCAAAAAATAACTTTTTGCAGTGAAATTCGTTCACTGTGACCTACCGCCGCGCGGTAGTATCCTATCGCCCCGCGGTTGCTTCCAGAACGTGTTTTCCTCGGTAAAACTCTTTTTTATTTTTGTACTACTTTAAAAACCGTAAAGAGGCCCTTTGGTGGAAAGAAGAGACTTTCCTTCCTTCAGGGCTTCAAAAGTGGGCCTGAAGAGCAAATTAACTGAACTACCATTGTCGACCAAGATTTTCTCCAGCTTATAACTCTCTATGAACGCCTTGATGAACACAACATCATTTAGAGGATTGGCGGTTGGGGAATGGTCGTCTTGCCCAAAAATGACGACCCCCCTGCTGGTAGCTGAAGAGGAGGTGACAGTTACCTCTTGTCAGAAGACTCTTGAGAGGCCAGCCTTTTGGGATGACTCTAGTCTGGCCGCTCCATGGATGCATAAGAGACGGTCGAGAGAACCCTCATCATCTGCATCAACATATCCTCCATCATAACTGACGCTACCATGGAGGCGAACATCGTTGACCTTGCACTCCCAGAACACTTCAGCCACCTCCTTGCTCTTGGAGGTCGACAATTTGGAGGGATCGTTCTTCATGATCAGATCCTGCAACTTCCCTTCCTTCAACAACTTCTCCACTAGCAAGCAGAGAGCTCTGCAGTTCTCAGTCAAATGACCTCTCTCTTTATGATGCTTACAGTAGAGGGAGAGATTGCAAGATTTGAGCTCTGATTTCAAGGGACAGGCCTTTTGTAGAAAGACTGCTTCTGTAAGATCTGCACAACCTCGCTCATTTGAATAACAAAGCTTAGTAAAGTACACTTGAGAGTCGTCGTACTGAGGCTGAGGTTTAGCAACTGGAGGAGGCAGATAGTGCTGCGGTTAGTATACAGGAGGAGCTGGAGCAGCTGCGTGGGCCATCAACAGTCTCATCTGCTGAAACTATTGGTGGCCTATGTAGGACCTTCCCATCTCAACCTTTGCCCGGGTCGGGCCGGAGGGGATCTTACTTGCCCAATACATCCACCCAGTTCTCCTTTAGGGGTAACACCCTACACTACTGAGCACTAGTTGGTCTCCTTGCTCGGTTTGAATCACAACATTCACATCACATCACAGAGTATTGCAGAAGTATTAACAGGGAATACAGTAAATATATATAACAATATATATTTAGACAAGAAGCGGAAAAGGTCGTAGCCACTGTTTGTACATAGAGCCCGTAGGCTATAATAGTAATACAACTAGAACCTCCTCTTTCTCAACTCTGCTCGCTAATACTAACGTCTCGAAACTCGGGAGACGATGAAGGTACATCTGCTCGGGTAGTCCTAACAGCTGGAGTGTCGTCCTGCAATGACTGATCCCTATGGTGCTTCATCTCCTATGAATGGTTATTAAAATAACCAATAGTCACAGAGCTAAGTGGAATCAAATTTTCTCCCCGGATCCATATCCTGGGGACGAGCGCACGCACCCAACAAAATAAGATAGCTGAAGCAAGAGAGGGTTAACACGGCATTTCATGAATAAGCTAGGAGCAACCAAAATGTATAGCATGATATAACTCGACTAGCAGCAGTAATATACATCAGTTATATTATAGGCTCTACTAGTGCTACAACGCAGTAGATATTCAAACCTGAACGAACTTCGCAGACCTTCAAACCGCGCACACATTGCAGACATTCACAGCCGCGCACACATCGCAGGCATTCACAGCCGCGCACACATCGCAGGCATTCACAGCCGCGTACACATCGCAGACATTCACAGCCGCGCACAATACCTTATGTCGACATAGTATGAACCGTTTCTCTTCAAGTAGGGTAGCGAGCCCCGCGGGCCTCACCGATGTGGTTGTCGATGACAGTGGCCAGTCCTGCCACTTCTGGGGTGTTCGTACTGCACAGCCCAGGCCCCAACGTACATTTTCGTATACTCTTGGATGCGAGCGATATCCGACGATTCAACATTTTGGTCGACCAGCGGAGTAAACCCAACAGGGAAGAAAACATAATGGCCGGTCACCCGTGGTACTCATCTCCCTATCGCCTTGAGTCGTCGAACTTTCCGCACTGGTACGAACGCTCTGCGAAAGTGACTAACCTGCCATAATTTACCGCAGGCAATTTACAAGCAATCAAAATAATCAATTTTACTAGCATGCACCATGTTTATAGCGGCTTGCCGTACTATACTTTAAATAATTCGGGCAAACGACACTTGACTCGACTTTTGACAAGGAGCATATAAACACTTTATTTGGAGATAATTTATGAGCAGCATCTCAACTCCTGTTATCTCCAACTAAGGCTCAACCTATCAATTATCTGCCCTTTAGGGCATGACCCGTACTTAAAATAGTAAATTGTAGAAACGAAAGTGCGGTAATAGAAGCTGCTGTTAGTATAAGCTGCAGAATTGAAATCCTGTAATGAAAAAGGAGCAGTATGAAACTGCAGTAGTACTGAACCGAAAGAACTTACTGAAAGTAAATTGCCATGACTAGTACGAGACTGGAGTACTGAAAAGAAATGAACTGAACTGAAAGTAAATAGCCATGACTAGTACGAGACTGGAGTATTGAAAAGAAATGAACTGAACTGAAAGTAAATAGCCATGAACAGTACGAGACTAGAGTACTGAAAAGAAATGAATTGAACTGAAAGTAAATAACCATGACCAGTACGGGACTGGAGTACTGAAAAGAAAGTACTGAACTGAAATAAAATAAATGAACTGAACCAGTACGAGACTGGAATAAAATATAAAGAAAATGGTTAGTAGTCCAATCACTCCATTCAGGAGGCTTCAGTTCCGTCTCCGTTCTTAGGATGTTTAGCTCAGTTCCATCTCTGTTTTCAGGAGGCTTAGTTCAGTTCCATCTCCATTCTTAGGAGGCTTAGTTCAGTTCCATCTCCGTTCTCAGGAGACTTAGTTCAGTTCTATCTCCGTTCTCAGGAGGCTTAGTTCAGTTCCATCTCCATTCTCATGAGGCTTAGTTCAGTTCCATCACCGTTCTCAGGAGGCTTAGTTCAGTTCCATCTCCAATCTCAGTAGACTTAATTTGGATTTTACCCATTATTTAGCTCTGATAATAGTTCCGTTGCATTCTTTATTGTTGTGGATGAATTCGACCTGGAGAATTTAAGGATTACACCTTTATTATTCGTCGAGCATGTTTACTCGTATTTTCATTTTCCAAACTTGTCTGAGTTACTCGAGAGCTTTATAACGGATAAAGACGAGGCGCTCAGTAGTTCTACGAAACCTCGGAATACTCAAAGCTTGACACTTACCTCGATCACTCTCGTTGGTAAAATAATTTGAACTTATTATTGGACTAAAAGATGGTCACGCGCTCCAATTTTCATTTCGAGAAAATCGGACGCATTGATTTCCGAGCGCGATCCTAGGCTCCAATGAATTGAAAAATGTTCATATTTTATCCCTAGATTCCCAAATTTTAATACAACCTTTAAGAGGGCCTAAAATGAGCATACAAATTTTTTCAAAAATTTTCGAGCAATTTTGGGTCTCTAAATTGGCCAAATAAAATTTATTTGGACTTTTAAAATTACCAAATCACTTACAAAAATTCTCAAATTTTTTGTGGAGAAAGACCTCATCAAGGGCACAATTTTCATGTTCAATATTTCTCCCCTATGAACCTATATTTTTTATAAAAATAAGCAAAGCTCTGTTTTGAAATTGGGTCTGCATATAGCCAGATCAGGCTGATCCTGCGGCTAGGAAACGCGTCAGACAGGAAAAATGACCAACCTTTCCCCACAGCGGATCGGCCGCAGAAGTTGATGCAGGGGGGGGGGGGAATTAGGTAATCTCCGCCGTCCATCTCATCACCGAAATTGGATGACGGTGATTCTATCCCGTCGACGAGTAAGGTGGTGGCCTTCTGCCACCGCCGGCCAGCCACTGCTAGGCGCCGGCGTCGCCCCCGATCGACTCGTCGGGGGCCGGGGACCTTCTGGGAAGTGGTCCGACAGCCTACCGCCGCCGGCCAACGCCAGAATATACGAAACCGAGAGCAGGGTGGCGGGTGGCTCTGCTCCCAGCGCCACCCCGCCTCTCTGGCGACTACCCCGACCACGAAACCAGCCCCGACCGATACGCCGGGGGTTGCGCTACTCTCTGGTGGTGCTCCGGCGGCCTCCGACCGCCGCCGCAAACACAAACACAGAGAAAACTCTGTTTTCGGGTGCCGCCGGAGCGGAGAATTCCGGCGGCACCTTGGCCTTCCACTGTCGGGGATGGTTGTCCCCGGTGGTTTAGCCCTTCCCCAGCGCCACCACCGGCGTTGGGCAAGGCTAAACACCTGCGGCCATCACCCGACCTGGGGCTTGGCTCGGGTGGTGTCGGAGGCGCTCCGGCCGTCGGGAGGCGCGTGCAGAACGTTATAAAGATAGGGAAGGCAGAGGGGAGAAACATCCACCTGGTTTGGGGGAGCTTAGGAAGGTCCCGGCTGAGCCGCCATTGGAGGTGGTGGTGGAGCTCGGGTGGTGAAAGTTTTCCGGCGAGTTGGAGCTCCGGCAGAGGGGGCCTTGGGCTCGTTTGGGCTTGTGAGGATGAGAGAAGGGGTGGGATGGCCTTATATAGGCTGGGGTAAGTTGGCCACCCCTCCTCTCCTCGGTGTGGGATTAAACCGAGAGGGGGAGGTGTTCCCCCCCCCCCCCACCCCCCGTGTTGGTGGTGGGACATGTGACACCTCCTGGGAGGCCAAGGTAAGCCAAGTGCCTCCTTTTTTGGGCTTGCCTTACGTTGGCTTGGGTTTAGGGAAAGGAGAAGAGAAAGGGAGAAGGGTTTTTCAGCTTTTTCCAAGGCCCAATTCTCATCTTGCCATTACTGGTTTGGTGGCCCAAGGAGTGAGGGGGAGGGGGGGGGGGGGGTAGGGCTTTAACTATCAATGAAGAAGAGGTGTGCACCTCCTTTGGAAAAATTCCAAAAAATGGATTTTTAGGGGGTTTGACTAAAGTCAACCCTTGGGCGGGGCCCCCCTTGCTGGTCTATGACAAAATAGGTCTATGTCATTGGAAGTCGGGTCAAAGTTGGTGTGTCGTGCCGTAATTTGTATGCGCACGCTTTTCGTTGCACAATTATGCTTGATTTGAACACGGGTTGACCACTCGTATTTGAAATTGACCAGGACGAACTCGGTTGACTTCGTATTGACCGTACGAGTCCAATGCCACTGACCGGGGTCGAATCGGAGTTCGTTTGCTAAATATCCAAAATCTGTGCGTCGTAGCGCGCTAAAATGGTCAAAATGCTTATATTCGTCGTTAGACTTTAGGTTGTGACGCAATGAGTTCCAATGGGTTCGTATTAACTATACGAAGGCATAGAAACTGACAGAACTCAAATCAGAGTTCTTTAGGTCATTATACCCTGATTAGGGTTACCTCTCACCCGAGTGTGGGCCATGGGTAGAAGTTTGAGTTACTTTTATTGGGCCTTCTAGGGTTCTGGTGACCCAATAAAAGTTGAGATGTTACAGCCTACATGAGGACGACGGTGACAGAAGTTCCTCAACTTTTGAGTAGGTGGGCGGAACTCTAGGCGAGGAGGCCTCGCCGGTTGTTCGGTTGTAGCAAGATCAACTATATCTCTCTGGTTGACTTTGGCAGTCAAGGAAGAGACGTAGGAGGGGTTGGATATCTCCCCTTGAATGAGCTGATTCGCCAAGCTGATCAGTTCCTGGTTAGTATGAATCTCCTTGACGCTGGTCTCAAACTTCAGAGG
Organism: Platanthera zijinensis; assembly: GCA_039513925.1. Classification (NCBI taxonomy): domain Eukaryota; kingdom Viridiplantae; phylum Streptophyta; class Magnoliopsida; order Asparagales; family Orchidaceae; genus Platanthera; species Platanthera zijinensis. The sequence continues at coordinate 62,728,100 of CM077095.1, read as the reverse complement.
TCCTTCTTTGAGGCCGTTGACTAATACAGCCTTATAGAGATCGGGGTCAACATTCTTCACCCCCGTGATCTCTTTCTGAAATCGGTCAACAAAATGAGCCAAAGATTCATTCTCTTTATATGCTTGATTTGAAAGAGGGGAGCAAAGCCACTCTTCCCCCTCTTCGAGGTGGCAAACCTTAGAAGAAGCTCCCTACGGAGCTCAACAAAACAAGTGATGGACTCTGCTCCCAGCGCCACCCCGCCTGTCCGGCGACTACCCCGGCCACGAAACCACACCCGATCGACACGCCAGGGGTTGCGCTACTCTCCAGTGGTGCTCCGGCGGCCTGGCGCTGCCGGCCGCCGTCGCAAATACAAACACTGAGAAAACTCTGTTTTTGGGTGCTGCCGGAGCGGCGAATTCCGGCGGCACCTCGGCCTTCCACCGCCGGGGATGGTTGTCCCCGGTGGTTTATCCCTTCACCAGTGCCACCACTGGCGCTGGGCAAGGCTAAACACCTGCAGCCACCACCCGACCTGGAGCTTGGGTCGGGTGGTGCCGGCGGCGCTCCGGCCGCCGGGAGGCGCATGCAGAACATCAAAAAGATAGGGAAGGGAGAGGGGAGAAACATCCACCTGGTCTGGGGTAGCTTGGGAAGGTCCCGGCCGAACCGCCATTGGAGGTGGTGGTGGAGCTCGGGTGGTGAAAGTTTTCTGGCGAGATGGAGCTCTGGCAGAGGGGGCTTTGAGCTCGTTTGGGCTTGTGAGGATGAGAGAAGGGGTGGCATGGCCTTATATAGGCTGGAGGAGGGTGGCCTCCCCTCCTCTCCTCGGTGTGGGATTAAACCGAGAGGGGGAGGTGTTCTCCTCCCCCCTTACTATTGGTGGGACATGTGGCACCTCCTGGGAGGCCATGATAAGCCAAGTGCCTTCTTTTGGCTTGCCTTAAGTGGGCTTGGGTTTAGGGAAAGGAGAAGAGAAAGAGAGAAGGGTTTTTGGGCCTTTGCCAAGACCCAATTCTCATCATGCCATTGATGGTTTGGTGTCTCAAGGAGTGAGGGGGGGGGTAGGCTTTAAATATCAATGAAGAGGAGGTGTGCACCTCCTTTGGAAAAATTTTAAAAATATGTATTTTTAGGGGGTTTGACCAAAATCAACCCTATGGCGGGTCCCCCTTGCTGGTCAAAGTCAAAATAGGTCCATGCCTTTAGGATTTTGGTCAAACTTGGGGTGTCGTGCCGTAATTTGTGTGCGCACGCTTTTCAGTGCACAATTATGCTTGATTTGACCACGGGTTGACCAATCGTATTTGAAATTGACCGGGACGAACTCAGTTAACTTTGTATTGACCATACAAGTCCAATGCCACTGATCGGGGTCAAATCGGAGTTCGTTTGTTAAATATCCAAAATCTGCGCGTCGTAGCGCGCTAAAACGGTCAAAATGCTTATATTTGTTGTTAGACTTCGGGTTGTGAAGCAACGTGTTCCAATGGGTTCGTATTGACTATACAAAGCCATAGGAACTTACAGAACTCAAATCGGAGTTCTCTAGGTCATTATACCCAGCTTAGGGTTACCTCTCACCCGAGTGTGGGCCATGCGTAGAGGTTCGGGTTACTTTTATTGGGCCTTCTAGGGTTCTGGTGACCCAATAAAAGTTGGGATATTACAGCCTACATGAGGACGACGGTGACGGAAGTTCCTCCCTTTTTGAGCAGGAGGGCGGAACTCTAGGCGAGGAGGCCTCGCCGGTTGTTGGGTTGGAGCAAGATCAACTATATCTCTCTGGTTGACTTTGGCAGTCAAGGAAGAGACGTAGGAGGGGTTGGGTATCTCCCCCTGAATGAGCTGATTCGCTAAGTTGATCAGTTCCTGGTTAGTGTGAATCTCCATGACGCTGGTCTCAAACTTCAGAGGTCCTTCCTTGAGGCCGTTGACTAATACAACCTTATAGAGATCGGGGTCTACATTCTTCACCCCCATGATCTATTTCTGAAATCGTTCAACAAAATGAGCCAAAGATTCATTCTCTCTATATGCTTGATTTGAAAGAGGGCAGCAGAGCCACTCTTCCTCCTCTTCGAGGTGGCAAACCTTAGAAGAAGCTCCCTCCGAAGCTCAACAAAACAAGTGATGGATTGTGGATGTAGTTCGTACAACCACTCCCTTGCTTGCCCATCAAAGGAGATGACAAGGAGCTTGCATCTCGTAGCATTTGAGAGAGATCTCAGAGTGACTTATGACTCAAAAGCTTGAATATGGGAGACTGGATCGGTCTCCCCAGTAAACACCGGCACACGGGTCTCCCTGAAGTTGCTGGGGCTAGGTTCACAACTAACTCTATCAGAGAAAGGAGAGGGCTCCTCTACTTCAACAGGAACGAGAGGAGACTGAGGATAAACAACAACAAGAGCAGGAGGATAAGCAACATATCCCTCCTAGAAGTTCAACACCTAAGTCGGACTTCTCTGAGCTGCCTCTTAGAAAAAATCCAGGTGGGCATCAAACTCTTGGTCTTGGGGCCGCAAGGGAGTTGCAGGCTGAATAGGAGGACAAGGTGATGGAGGAGCCCCCCATGGGAGCTGGAGTAGGAGTTGCGGCTACCGTAACTTGAGGAGTTAGCTACTGAGATAGGGTGACTAGGGTCTGATTCAACATCTCGAATTGCCGAGCGGTCTCATGACGAGATTGCTCGACCTCAAGGTGGGACTGCTCAAGGGCTTTCCAGATGGCCTCATCTGGACTGGAACGATCTTGGCGCCTGGTGAACTCACGGTCTGACAACTCTGACTGCAAGACTTTACCTAAAACTTTGAAGATTTGAAGTTCTCGTATTCATTCTATTGTTGCGGGAAATGCACCTCCATAACGACATTACTGAAGGGGAGCTAGAGGGACGAAGAAGCTGCGAGTTGCCAGTTACTAAGGGTCAGACGAGCGCATAGAGCGAACACAAAAAGCATAAAAAATGAGGGTCGTCGGAGCAGCAAGACCAGACTAACCCGCCACGGCAAATACCACTTATGGAGTGCTATTTATTGATTGAGAAAATGTGGTTCCAACGGTTAAGAAAAAAAGGCTGCGAGCAGGAGGCCGCAAGACACAAAATTCGAGCCCGCAGCTCACAAGGGGCGAGCTCGAGGATTCGAATCAACGTGCTTTGAGAGTACCGCTCCCTCTATTTATAGTCTCGGGAGCCCGTCCAAACGGGCAGGGCTAAAATTACCGGTTGCCCAGGGTATAAGAGAACCTGACAACGGTGACATGATACAAGGTGTGCGAATAAAGAAAAAACAATCCGACCGTGCGACTAGGCTGCCAGTCTTAAGTCTGGATTGGCTCTCCCTGGATCTCTGCATCTCGGCGACCTGGAGGCTAGTGCGGTTTACTGAGGCTTAGCCGCACAGACTGAACTTAGAGAAAATATGGTCACGGACATTCAGGTAAACAATTGCCCAGACATTTAGTAATGACGTTCGCCACCTAGTCCTTGGAATGAACAAAGAGAGTAACACCATTCCCTTTTGTCCAGGTGATTTTTGATAAAATGTCTGTCAACTTCAACATACTTAGTCTTATCATATTGAACTGGATTGTGAGTTATTGTTGATAGTAACCTTGTTATCATACTATAATGAGAAATATTTAGGTTCATATATCCCAAGATCCTATGGAAGTTATGTCAATTACAATCCTTCATAAAGGTCTCGGGACTTGACCTGTTATTCTGCCACCACAGTAAATCTGGCTAGAACATTTTGCTTCTCGCTACTTCAAGTCACCAAGTTACCTCCAACAAAGGTACCATAGATGGCAGTTGATTTCTTATCATCCCGACTTCCTGCCAATCAATATCAGTGAAGTTTTCTAAATGGTTGTTCTTGAAGAATAATAATCGTCAGCCCAGACACTTATTTAAGTTCTCAAAATACAATGAGCCGTCTCTTGGTGAATGACTCTTGGAGCATGCATATGTCTTATCAAATCACCCACAACATATGTAATATCAAGACGTGTGTGTGTCGGGTATATAAGTCTTCCAACCAGTCTCTAATAGCTCGACACAACAGTCCTATCACCATCTCTGCCGTCACTGATCTTGTGATTTTTCTCAATGGTAGTGTTCACTGGAGCGCAAACGAACATTCATGTTTACTTCAGAAGATCTAGAATGTATTTCTACTGAGAAATGAAGATATCTTTATTGGATCTAGCAACTTAAATCCCAAGAATATACCACAATTTCTCTAGATATTTGACCTCAAATTCCTTAGACAACTATGCTTTGTGGGCGAGAATCTCCATAATGTCATCTCCTGTAACCACAATGTCATCCACGTAAACAATGAGTACACAGAGTTTTTGACTTTACCATTTTACATAGTGTGATCGGAATATTCCTGCTTATAGCCAAAATAGTTCAAGGCATTGTAAAAATCTTTCAAACCAGGCCCTAGGAGACAGCTTCAGGACATATAAAGATTTTCTTCAATGAGAGACCATCCCTTATGTCACGACCCATCTAATAACAAAAAATAGAATGCGCTTCAGGCGGGTCGTAATGCCACAGACATGGGAAAAGAAATCCCATGTCTGTAAGGAGCAAGCTTGTAGATTGCGGTCGAAATGTCCGACATGTCGGCCGACGTGTCATTTTTTGGGTGAAATCGCAACGTTACCGCTGTAAATGGTATTTTTTGCGTTTTCCAGAATTGCGGCCGACATGTTGAACATATCGGCCCGCTATTGCGGGTTATGGCGACACTATATTGTTTGTGGCGTTTTAAAATCTTTTAGGGTTAATAATTGTATAATTAATTAATTATAACTTATAAACTTAAATTAGTTAAATACTTAATACTTATAAGTTATAACTTATATAAAGTTATAACTTATAAATATTAATTAATTATATACTTATAAACTTAATAAGTTATAACTTATAAACTTAATAATCATTCGCCTTATATTTCTTCTCCTCCTCCCCCGACTCATCACTTTCCGCCTCGGCTTGTCCTAGTCTCCCTCTCTCGCGATTTATTACTCTCGCGACTTCTCTCTCTCGCGATTTCTGACTCCTTCGGCTAACGGCTCTCTGGTTCTTTGATTTGCTGGTGATTCTCGACACTGGTTCTCGACAGCTTTCGTCGGCTGTCTTTCGTCGGCCGTCTTTTTATCGGCACCGGTTCTCGACAATTTTCCTCTCCTCTCCTCTTCTGTGGCTCGTCCCCTCAGCACTGTGAGTTTTATCTTTTTTTTTTAAGTTATATTTAAGGCTTAGTTTTCTCTTCATCTTTCTTCTTCCTTCTCGACTGGCTATTTGATGCTTTTGGTTTTCCTACTATATGCTACAGTACTGCATCTGCTTTTTCTTTAATCTGCTGCATCAGAGCACATGCAAGTGCATATAGGGTATACAAATGTTCAATTGCTGTGTGGTATACAAATTTTACAGTTTTTCTATGATTAATGGACAGTATTCGTAGCAAATTGCTCTTGATTTGAGCACCAATGTTCAATTAGTTCAAGTTTCTATTGATAATGCAAATCCAAGGGTATACAAACTCCTACAATTTCGACTGCAGTTAGATTATGATATGCATCTGTCTTATGACAATTGGAATTATGGAATTACTGTGTGGTAAATTCTTATGAGAGTTTGTTGACATTGTGGCAGTGATAAATTCTTATGAGAGTTGGCTGACATTGTGGCATTGTGGTATTGTGGTATTGTGGCTATGAAAAAATCTTTATGACAGTCGATTGTCATTATGACATTTTGGTTTTGGCCAATCCTTATGGTAGTCGACTGACATTGCGGCATTTTGGCAATGTGCTTGTATCTATTCATAATCTTCTATTTCTTTCTATTTCTCTATATTTGTCTCTTCCCTTGTCTTCTATGATTGCAGATTTGCGGCATTGTGACAACATATGATGTGAAAAAAAAATTATTCAGTCATGTTTTTAGACTTATCAATGAACATTGATTAATGATGACATTAATATTGTGGGTATCTAGATATGAAATATCACTGATGTTGCCTTTTTTTTTATTTTTTATAATTCTTTTTGTGTAGAATGAATTCATCAGAAGGTTCTAGCAAGGTTCCCAGTACTTCCTCCGTAGTAGGTCGAGATTCTTATTGGGCATTTGGGGAGAAGGTGACTCCTAATGATACAAATAGAATACAATGCATATATTGCAAACAAATTGTGAATGGTGGAATTACTCGCTTGAAGCATCACTTGGGGGGATAAGGGGCAACGTTAAGGCTCGCCCGACGGTACCAGCTGATGTTAAAGAAAAGGTTGAGGGATATTTACACACTGCACAAGCAACCAAAAAGTTTAAGACTGAAAGGTTGCAAACAGCTTTGGAAGAGGTAGATGGTGGAGGTAATGACATAGAAGAAGCTACACAAAGGAGCCTTTATGCAAGCGTAGGTACTAAAGGGCCTATGGATCAATTTTTTCAATCTCAAAGCACCGAGACGAGCAAAATGGTGCAAATCACCATTGATAGCAAGTACAAGAAAAAAAGCTAGAGATGATGCGTGTTTGTATATTGCTAGGTGGGCATACGAGACAGGAATTCCTTTCAATGTCGTGTATGCTACATCTTTCCAACAGGCGTTGTATGCAGTAGGGCTATGTGGACCAGGGATGAAGGGTCCAACCCCATATGAGATGAGAGAGAAATTTTTGAAGATGGAGGTACAACGGACGAAGGAGATGCTAACTACATTCACTCAAACCTGCAGGGTGCATGACTGTAGTATTCTTATAGATGCATGGACAGATAGAAAGGGGAGAAGCATCATGAACATAGTGGTGCACACTATTGCTGGGGTGGCATTTTGGTTATCCAAAAATGTATCGTCATCCACACATGATCGAAAATTTATTTATGATTTTTTGGATGAGTCGATTGCCAGCCCAGATGGCCCAAAAGAAGAGAATATTATACAAGTTGTGACAGATAATGCATCCAATAACATGGCGGCATCAAGGTTGATGACTTTGAAGAGGCCAAGGCTCTTTTGGTTTTCATGTGTTACACACACTATCAATTTGCTTCTCCAGGACATTGCAAAATTAAAGCAAATAAAAAATGTTATTGCACTTGGACGTCAATTATCAGTGTTTATGTATGCTCATACTATCTCCCTTGACATGTTCAGAGAGACTACAAAAGACTTGGAGTCACATGATCTTGTGCGCCCTGGAGTTACCAGATTCGCCACAACATTTCTTTCGTTACAGAGTATCCATGAGAAGAAGAGATAGTTGCAGGAGATGTTTACATCAGCAAGGTGGGATGCTACCAAATTATCTGGCAGTGATGCAGACAAACATGTATCTTAGTAGTTTTTTCAAATATTATTTCTATGATTAATCTGTTTGTACTTTGTTATGTACTAATGTTATCTTGATTCTTGAATTGTATGCTACAACTATAGTTTTGGGTGGTACATTTTGGGTGAATGTTGAGCTTGCCCTTCTTATATTTTCCCCATTGGTGAAAGTTCTTAGAAGAGCTGGTGGAGACGCACCTTCAATGGGATGGTTGTATGGTGAAATGAAGAAGGCTAGAGAGGAGATTGCTGCTGCTCTTGCTTTTAAGGAGAGTAAATATCTTCCTATATGGAAGTTGATAGATAGAAGAGTGGAGACTAAGATGAGCAGTCCATTACATCTAACATGATATTTTCTGAATCCCTTCTTCTACTACCCAAATAGGGAAGAGATAGATGGAGACCCAAAGTTTATGGGTGGGTTTATTGAATGCCTCACTAGAATGTACTCTCATGATCCTTCTATGAAAGATGCCATTACTGCTGAGGTTGAAGTTTATCAGCTAGAGCAAGGATTATTTGGCCAGGACATAACAAAAAGGCAAAAAGAACTATCAGGGTTCAATCGAGGTATATTATCTTTCTCTATTTTTCACCAAATAATTGTTGTTTTACTTTTTGAATTGACTAGTATAATAATTTGTTATTTTTTTATAAGCTCATTGGTGGAAGTTCAATGGAATTCAAACTCCAAATTTTAGAACTATGGCCATGAGAATCTTAAATTTGACAACTAGTTCCTCTGGTTGTGAAAAGAGTTGGAGCACTTTTGAGATGGTAATTTACTTACAAGTATAAGTTTTAAGATGATATTTCAAAAATATCTTAAAATGATAACAATTTTTAATGTTTATGTTTATTATATTTAGATTCATTCCAAGAAAAGGAATAGACTAGAAAGCCAAAGATTGAATGATCTTGTATTTGTGAAATTCAATTCTAAACTAAAGTCTAAATATTCTGATCCATCTAGAGACCCATTGCCTGCAAAGAGTATTGATAAAGGAAAGGTTGCTGAGTGGTTAATGGGTCATGCTGATGATGTTGTAGATGATGATGATGATAACGAAGTCTTTCCTGGTGAAGGGTTGACTTGGTCTCAGATTGGGGACATTGTAGATGTTGATGTGGGTTCTGCTTCTTGGAGAAGTGCAAGGCCGGCTTTAAAGCAGGTATATATGACAAAATCAAAAGGAAAACGGCCTATGCCGGAGAGGGATGAGGATGAGAGTTCTGAGGAGGACATTGATGATGCATTGATGATTTATACTTCCGAGGATTATCCAACAGATCAAGAAACTTGATATTATTTAGGTGAGTTTTATTAAGTTAATTTTTTTGTCATGTTTTAATCTTTAATATAGTTTAGTCTTACTCATATGTTCGTTCATTGATTGCAGAAAAATAATATATAGATTTATATTAGAGTAACAGATTTTGTGGAGCAGTGCACTCACATTTTGGGAATAAGGTACAATTATATTTTTAGTTTAATATGATTTTGTGATGTTGTATTACATGATAGAAAGTATGCAATATTGTTTTTTTATTATAAATTGATTTGATGATTGTTAGTAGTTTAACTTTCTTATATGAATTTTTGTTTACACTTGATTAGATAAAATAATTACAATTTAATTAATAAATGAAAAAATTATGGAATATACATATATATATATATATAATTATAATATTATAATCCAACATTATGAAATGTCTCTGATATATCCCCCGCAATCCGACATCCGACATAAAAAACTCAAACCGACATGAGTCCGACATCCGACATCTGCAACCTTGGTGAGGAGGGTGCTGAATTAGTATTTTTAGGTTTTAAATTAATAATTTAGAGAAACGCACATTATGTTTATGCGGAAGATTTAGAGTTGATTAGTGAAAAAGAATTTGATACACATGTATTTTAATAAAGCTCATGACATAAAATTCTGATACAAATTTCTTGCAATGAAATGACAATGAAATGAACATGCAAATAATATCAAATTTCAATACACAATTTATTTAGACTAGCAGTTGTCCATGACACAAGAGAAAATTACTGATCATAACTATTATATAATAAGCAAAATCTGACAGTAAAGGAAATACAACATAGAACCTGATATAACAACAAACAAGATGAACCTCCAGAAGCAAGAACTTGATACAGACCGGGCTCAAGTAGCAGGCGGCTTAGTCACTGGCGCTAAGGCAAATTCCAAACAAAAATGAAAAAAGCCTCAAAACATTGAAAATAAATAAGCAAGGTAAAATATATAACTAGCAAGGGAGTCGGAATTATATGTGTACCAATTTTCATGAAACAAAGCTTGCAAGAAAAGCAAATAAATGAGTATAGCAGAAATAACTAGAATTATTAGCCTACTCCGTAGTATATCATATATTTGTTCATGTAATGACATAAGCTGTAACCGATGAAATGAGTCATATTTTTATTTGATGCACAAGATTCATGTTTTAGAGGGGCCCAAGTTCAAATACAAGTCTTATTAGGAATCTGCTAGTGATCTCTAAGGGGCGGTTCTTTTGAACCCTCACCCTTGAGCCAGAGATTTCATGCTTGCTATGGCCAGTCATTCGTTCCTATTATGGATATCAAGAGGGCACTCAAGTCAAGAAGTTACATCAATTAAACACTCATTTTTCAATGATTTTAGCAGGAACAGATTCACGTCAAATGGAAAAATCAGATCATGAAACAAACTTTACCAAAGCTTGCAACCGGGCATACATAATAAAATTAGGGGTTTAGCAAATTACCTGCAAAGGTGAGGGGAAAGGAGACTATCACAAGGAATCAAGGATTTGGCGGCACTTAGGTTATAGAAACCCTAAATCCGAGAGGGTTTTGGAGAGATCCCACCAATTGATCTAATGAGCTGCGGCGAAAATAAAAATTACGAGAGGTTAGACGATTATAAGAGGGCTAAAACTTTGATTCACAAAATATCCTCAGCCTTAAGGAATTTGACTTCCTTTTTCTGAGCCCTCAACCTCATGCGGCATTTCTCAAAGGTATTGAGCAGAAGCTCATACTTTTCGAGGAGCTCAGCTTCACGGGCAGATGGGCTGTCCTCGAGGTCATCATCAGGAGACTCAGAGTCAGAGTCAGAGAGGGGGATATGATCTTTTACCTTCCCAGTAAATGGGGGGAAGTCTCCTTCTGAGTCGGAGCGACCCATTAGCCCGAAGTAGGCTTTCTCATCACTGGAGTCTGAAGAATCAGATTCACTCAGTGTTTTTGGCTTTTTAGCAATGTAGCTCCTCTCCTTCTTCTTATCTCTAGAGGACCTGTGCTCCTCTTCCTTCCCCTTATCTCTCTTGTTTTGGTGACAGTCAGCAACGACGTGGCATGGCTTATTGCATCCAAAGCAAATAATGTCAGCAGAGCGATGTTTGTTCTGTTTGGATTCATACCTGTCAGAAGAGTAATTCTTCTTCTGATGCCTGGATGAGGAGTCGTCTTTCTTTCTTTGATTCCTCAACTTGAGGAACTTCTTGAACTCTCGAGTGTTGAAGGAGAATTCTTCTTCGGATAGCTCTGAGCCGGAAGAGCATGGCTCAGAGTATTCTTCCTCATCCTTTTTCCAAGAGCGGGACGAGGCTGCACCCTTGCCTTTCCTTGAGTGATTGGCTTTCAGGGCTACAGTCCTTTCTTTGGCAGCGACTTTATTGGCTTCTTCTTCAGCTTTTCTGGTGTTCAGCTGAAGCTCATAGGACATAAGCTTCCCAAATAGAATCTGGGGATCAGTTTCTGCCAGCTTGCCAAATTCTCTGATGACGCAGATTTTGGTGTCCCATTCCTTATTAAGGAATCTAAGGAATTTGTCATTTAGTTCACCCTTGGTGAACACTCTGCCATAACCCTTCAGGGCATTGACGATCTTCAGGAAGTTCTCGAATGTCACTCCGATTTCTTCCTTGGGACCTTGCCTGAAGGCCTCATACTTTTGGTTCAGAAGGGATCTTCGGTCATCCCTTATTTTATCCGTGCCTTCCATCAGGATGATCAGGCAGTGCCATATGTCCTTGGCAGTCCTGCAGTTGCAGAAATTCTGCATTATGGAATCATCGACGGCGCTTACTAGAATGTTCTGAGCTTTCTTGTTTAAACTGACAAACACCATCTCATCTTTATCCATTTCGGAGAGCTTCTTGGGCACCATCTTGGTCGGATCAATGGTGGAGGCCTTAGTGGGGATATAAGGTCTCTCCTCCACTATCAAGAAGAGTCGGGGGTCGACTGCTTCCATGTAGAACCTGATCCTTTCCTTCCAGATGGGAAAGTTCAGCTTGGTGCATACTGGAATCTTTTCTGAATACTTGAGTCCGTCCATTTCAGAGATTTTCTTTCTTCTTGACACTAGATGCAGGATCTTACTCAAGGTGTTAACCTTATTGATGAGTAACCTCCCTCTGATACCACTTGAAAGTATCTAGTGTCGACTAAATCCACCTATGAGGGGGAGAGAATAAGTGTCGTGCAGTCTTTTGCGGAATTAAATGTAGCTGCACAAATTAACAAACATAGCACAAAAAACACACAAAGAGTTATAGTGGTTCCCCGATTTGGGTACGTCCACTTTCCCCCTTCGACCTATCGTTCGTTGAAGCTTGCTTGAAGATTACGAAGAATCCACAACCGGAGTTCTCTCTTGGAGAGGATCTTGTCAAGATCGGCGGCGGCAAGTGATTGCGGCGGCGATGCTTTGTAGATCCAAACTTCTTGACGAGGCACGCAAGGTCTACGAACGATCTCAGTTGGATCAATCGTCTCCACCGATTCGGAATGAAGAACTAGTCTTGTTCAACGAATCGAGAGACAAGAGATCTCAAGAGAGATGCGTGAGACTCTCGGCTTGCCTCGGTACTGTCGTCGGAAGATCAAAGAAGCACTGAGATCAACGATCAATGGCGACGACGAACTTGCGAGCGGCTACAGGCGATCGGCGGTTTCCGCGATCGACTAGGGTACGACGTCAACTACTTTTGATTTCGCGTGAATGAGTTGCTGTAGAAGTTCGAAATACACGTGTATATATACCCTGATCCAACCCTAAAAGACCGTTGTGGGGCCCACAAGGAGAAACCCTAACCTCGGCCTAAACAGCGCACGGCAAGGTGGTTCGGTCCAGCGAACGAAGAAAATTTTCCTAAGGCAAAATTAGAGAGAATCGTTGGTGATTCCCGTCGAAGTCGGCGGGAATCACTCACGATTCCCGTCGATTCTGCCTTGGCCGAATTCCAGTTGGAAACCTTGTCACCCGGATGAAATCGGCGGGAATGCAGACCGATTCTCGTCGAATCGGCGGGAATCACTAATGATTCCCGTCGAAGTCGGCGAGAATCACTTTGTGATTCCCGTCGATTCTGCCTTGACAGAATTTCTGTTTGGAAAACTGATTGCTGGAAGAAGTCGGCGGGAATGCAGACTGATTCTCGTCGAATCGGCGGGAATCACAAACGATTCTCGTCGAAGTCGGCGAGAATCACTTAGTGATTCCCGTCGATTTTAACTTAGAAGAATTTTCTCTTCCTTCCCTTGATGACTTGGTCTTTGACCCATCTTTGCTCCTTCTTTCTGCTCTTGATCTTCCTTAATCCTGTACTTGAAAATAAGTACACTCCAATAGAGAGAGCACACGTAAGTCAACACACTGATCTGCTCAACGAGGGATTACGTTGCGCAGACCCGTGTATATTGACCCACTGCACCCTGACATTGGTGTGTACTTAGCATGGAATAGCTGCAAGCACAACTTGATAGAAGATCGTCAAATACATTGTCAATTCAACTTAGCTTGTTCAGGGACTTCTTCAAATCAGGTCCATTGTGGATACAATACCCAACAATTTATGTTTGTACAATCATCATCTGTTGTTCAACTTAACACATATGCAATGATTTATGATATGAATGCAAATGAATGGATACACATGTCATGTTAAGTGCCCACATCGCTTAACATGTCATGCATATTATGATACTAATATCATTGCACTTGAAAATATTAAACCATTTAATATTCACAAACAGTGTATAGGATTGAGAAAGATGGTGATGGTAATCAAACTGATGTATCACACTATCAAAGATTGTTTGGGAAACTCATATATTTATCTCACAAATACCCTGATATTACTTATGAGTTTTGAATTTTGAGTAGATATATGCACGCTCCCAGGATCAGACATCAAGATGCAGCATATCGTGTGTTAATGTATTTGAAGAAAGTCCCTGGTTGTGGCCACTTGTCCTCCAAAAACAACCACTTAAAGATAAAAGTTTTTACGAATGCTGATTGGGCTGGATGTCGTTATGATCGAAAATCCATAACAGGATAGTGTTCCTTCATTGATGGAACCTTGGTGACTAGGCGTTGTAAGAAGTAGAATTTGGTGGCTCGATCTAATGCTGAGGCAGAATATCGTGCTATGACACAAGACTAGTGTGATGGTCTATGGTTGCGTAATGTGTTATAAGATCTTGATTTTTCTGAGACCGGCCCTTTTTTCCTTGTTTTGCGATAATAAAACAGCTATTAGTATAGCTCATAACCCTATCCAACATGACACGACAAATCACGTTGAGGTTGATTGATGCTTTATAAAAGATCACCTAGATAAAAAGACTGGTCACACATTTTGTCCATTCTAAAGATCAGCTGGTTGATGTCTTCACCAAAAGCTTGGGAGTGATGTATTTACCGACGATATTCAAAAACTTGGGATGACCGACATCTTTTGTCCAACTTGAGGGGGAGAGTTGTGTTTGGTGTTATTAGTTTACAATTTGCCATTATTATGTTATTTCTAGTGTGGGGGTAGTTTGATCCTTTGGGACCTCTTGGTCTTATATATGTATGAGTTCAACCTGTTTTGAAATACAATTATTATCCTTTCACGGTTCAGGTAATTATTCTTGCTATAGAATGTAGATATTCTTGTTTCGTTCTGTAAGGCATATCTTAATAAATTATTTGATTGTATCATGCATTACTAGGTTATGCGTTATTTGATTCTCTATGTAATTTGTGGTAATTTAATTTATACGGTAACTTGTAAGTGTAAGTTAAATAATTAAATTATTGTGTTCGTACGTAACCTAGGAAATACAATTATATTAGGTGGTATGCTGTTACGGGTCACGGTAGAGGAGCGCGTGAGTCGGCGGTCCTCTTGGGGTGGATCCAGCGTGAGGGGAGGGAGAGGGAGAGAGAGCGGCGGCGTGCGGTTAGGGTTAGGCGGAGAAGGGGATGAGAAAGAGAGAGAGAGGTTAGGTGAGAAAATTTAGAATTACTTTCATCCTCCCTTCTAAGCATAGCCAACCCATATAAATAGTTCCCAAAAGAGCGGGCCCCCCGTTAGGCCTTAAACACGGGAAATAAAAGGTTTCTTAAAACTCAAAAATAGATAGCAAATAGTAATAAAGATGAGACGCCGCTAGCGAGCGTCGTTGCCCCCTTGGGCCATGTTTCCGCGGCGGTGGTACACGCGTCCCCATCGTGCCTCGTCCTCGACTTCTACAGTTGGAGTCGGATTCGTAACATCACCTTCCTCGTCGGAAGACAGCTTGTCCGCAAGCTGTGGGGGAAGGTCGGCGATAGGAACGGTTGGCGGGTCCCCAACAAATCGCTTGAGCTGTGAGACGTGAAAGACGTTGTGGATGCGGGCGTCGTCGGGAAGTTGGAGGCGATATGCCACCTCGCCGATGCGTTTGGTGATCTGGAAGGGCCCGTAAAACCGTGGGCCGAGCTTGTCCAGTCCGTTGGTGCGGCGAAGGGTGGTTTGGCGGTATGGTCGCCGCTTGAGCCAGACCCATTCGCCCACCGCGTGGACGACATCTCGGTGGCCGCGATTGTACGCGGTCTCCATGCGGGTTTGGGCCCGGAGGAGCTGCTCACGGGCGGCGGACAGCATAATATCCCGCGTTTGGAGTTGGTCGTCGACGGTGGTCATTGTCGCCATGCCTTGGTCGTATGTAGCCAGCTTGGGGGGGTCGCGCCCGTAGATGAGGCGGAAGGGGGTTGTGTGGAGAGCGGAGTGGTATGAGGTGTTGTAGCAGTACTCAATCCATGGAAGCCAGTGCACCCATTGCCTGGGGTGATCACCGGTGAGACAACGGAGGTACATCTCCACCGTCCGGTTGACGACCTCTGTTTGTCCGTCGGATTGAGGGTGGTATGCGGAGGAGAACTGTAATTTGGTGCCGCTGAGGGAAAAGAGTTCCTTCCAAAAACGACTAGTGAACACCTTGTCGCGGTCGGAGACAATCGTCTCCGGGAGACCATGCAAGCGGAATATTTCTTGGAAGAAAATGTGTGCCACTCGCTCGGCGATGAGGGGCCGGCTGAGTGGAAGGAAATGCGCCCCTTTGGAAAAGCGGTCGACCACGACCATGAGAACCGTCTTGCCTTTGTTACGGGGAAGGCCTTCTATGAAATCCATGGAAATATCGGCCCATATTTGGGTGGGTACCGGTAATGGTTGGAGCAGCCCGGCGGGAAGAAGATGGAGCCCCTTGTGTTGTTGACAAATGGCGCACCGAGCAATAAAATCCTGAGTGTGGCAGCGAAGGCCCTTCCAATAGAATGATGCACGCACCCTGTGGAGGGTCTTATGAACCCCTTCATGGGTCCGATCATGGGCTTCGCTCACGATGGTGGCAATATGGGGCGAGTTGGGTTCCAGGTAAATCCGGTTTTTATACAAAATGAGGCCATCGCGCGCCGTCCACGAGGCCGGGAGAAGCCCGTCTTCCGCCCGACGAAGCAATTCGGTGAGGGACGGGGAGGCCCGGATGTCGGCCCGAATGGTGTCCTCCAGTGGCGTGGTCGGTAGGGAGAGATCGCATAGTAGAGCTGGCTCGTCGGAGTGGCGGCGCGAAAGAGCGTCGGCCGCCCGGTTAAGCGCGCCCGACTTAAATTCCACGGTGAAGTCAAAGCCCAATAGCTTACTCACCCAACGCTGCTGCGGAATAGTAGTCAATCGTTGCTCCAAAAGATATTTTAGGCTGAAGTGGTCGGTGCGAACGACAAAGGGTCGGCCCCACAAGTAAGGGCGCCAATGTTGGACGGCCTTGGCAAGGCCGATTAGTTCCAGCTCATACGCGGGTAACCGCCGGTGGTGTAGCGCGGTGCGGCGGCTATAGTAGGCGATGGGGTGTCCATGTTGTTGTAGAACGGCGCCACAACCCAAGGCGGACGCATCGCACTCGATGACAAAGAGCATGTGAAAATTGGGTAGCTGTAAAACCGGGGCCGAGACGAGGGCCGATTGGAGCGCTTCAAATGCGCCTTGTTCGGTGGCGGTCCACGTGAAATCCTTGCGGCGAAGGAGGTCCAACATAGGAGCGGCGATAGTACTATAGTTGCGGATGAAGCGGCGGTAGTAGCCCGTCAATCCGAGGAATGCCCGGATATCGGTTTGTGAGCGAGGAGTTGGCCAGGCGGCGATCCCTTGGAGTTTCTCCGGATCGGCCGAGACGCCATGTTGGTGGACAACGTGGCCGAGATAGGCGACGCTGGTTTGTCCAAAGGCGCATTTAGAGCCCTTAAGCACAAGATGGTGTTGCCGCAAAAGGAGGAGGACGGCGCGGAGATGAAGAAGGTGTTCCTCCCAAGACTTGCTGTATATCAAAATGTCGTCAAAGAAAACGAGTACAAATTTCCGGAGCATGGAGTGAAATACCTCGTTCATAAGGGATTGGAAGGTCGCCGGTGCGTTCGTCAAGCCGAAAGGCATGACGAGGAATTCAAAATGCCCATGGTGGGTTCGAAAAGCGGTCTTTTCCACGTCCTCGGCCGCCATACGAACTTGGTGGTAGCCGGAGTATAGATCCAACTTAGAGAAGAATTTGGCGCCGTGTAGTTCATCCAAGAGCTCCTCCACGACCGGAATGGGAAATTTATCCTTGACCGTCTTCGCGTTGAGCTCGCGGTAATCCACGCAGAACCGCCATGTATTGTCCTTCTTGCGCACAAGAAGCGCCGGGGAGGAAAACGGGGAGACACTGCGCCGAATAAGGCCCTTCTGGAGCATAGCCGAGCATTGTTGTTCAATTTCGTCCTTCTGGAGGAACGGGTACCGGTAAGGGCGTACCACGACCGGTGCAGCCCCGGGAAGGAGGCATATGCGGTGGTCCTGGGAGCGGTGAGGCGGAAGTGACTCGGGAATGGTAAATGTATCGGTAAAAGTTTGAAGGAGCTGGTCCAGGTCGGCGTGACCCTTTTCCTCGTAGGGCCCCGAGCCGTGGATGAGGAATGCGCTGGGCACGGTGGCGGGGGAGACACATGGCCACTCCATGCATGTGGCGCCGTCGTACCAACGCATAGAAAGGTTGTTAAAATCCCAGGTGATAGGTCCCAATGTGCGAAGCCAACGCACACCCAGAACGATGTCGAAACCGTCGAGGTCGACTACTAAGAGGTCGAGGTCGAAAGTGCGGTTGTAGATAGTAAGAGAGACGCCGCGGCATAACCCGGGGCACACCATGCTATGGCCATTGGCCACGGAGACTTGGAGGCGGTGCTTAGCGAGGAGTGGAAGATTCAAACGGCTTGCGGTAGTACGGCGGATGAAGTTGTGTGTGCTGCCCGAGTCCAATAGGGCCACAAGAGGGTGGCCGGCCAAGGCGACCGGAAGTTGCATCATGTGGCCGCCCGCGGGTCCCGAAATGGCATTGAAGGAGATCTCGGGTGGTTCCATGCCAGGGTCGTCTCTGTCGTCGTCCGATGGGTCATCCACCTCGATCGAGAACAGCCGTTTGCAGCGGTGACCGGGCCCGAATTGGTCCTCGCAGTTGAAACACAACCCCTTGGCGCGACGCTCAACCATTTCAGCATTAGAGAGGCGACGGCGAAAAGGCGGACGAGAAGGCGGCGCCTGTTTGGTCGGGAAAGGGGCGGTGCTCCCCCCCGTGGGCGGAACGGAAGGCGAACTGAAATGGCTGCCCCCACGGGACGGTGGAACGTAATCTCGGCGTGGAAACGGTTGCCTGTCAAGGAGTATGCGGCGCTCACAGGTGCGGGCGATGCTCATAGCGGTGGTGAGGTCCGTCGGTGCCTGAAACTCCACATCCAAACGGAGTCTTTCATGAAGGCCGGCGGTAAAAATGGGGACTTGCTGATCGAGGCGGCATGTCTCCGCGCGAGCGAGGAGCAGTTGGAAGCGATCGATGTACTCCTCAAGAGAGCCCGTTTGCCTGAGTCCGATGAGGTCACCGAGAGAGTTGCCGCGTGCCGCTGGACCAAAACGGAGCGTGCACGCGGTTTTGAACTCGTCCCACTGGAGGTCCGGCCGTTCGCGCTGGATCTGGTGGAACCATAGCTGGGCGGCGCCGTTGAGGTGGAAGGAGGCGAGGCTAAGACGCTCCTCGCCCGTGGTACGTTGATGCGCGAAGAAGGACTCGCACTTGGAGAGCCATGCGAGTGGGTCCTCGCGGCCGTCAAAAGCCGGGAAGTCCAGCTTCACGTACCGCTGCAAGGGGGAACCGTCCCGGCGAGAGCCCGAGCCCCCGTCGGTGGTGTCGCTGGAGGCGGGGGGCTGTGGCCGGAGGTCGGCGGAGGCACGATCCTCAGCATATCGCGCATCCATCCGGTCCAGCCGGTCCATGATTTGCTGGAGAAGATCCCGATCGGCCATGGGCGGCGTCGGTAGTAGCGGAACGCTGGCGGGTTCGGCGAGTCGGGGCGCGGCGGAACGACGAGGCGGGAGAGGCTCTGATACCAACTTGTTACGGGTCACGGTAGAGGAGCGCGTGAGTCGGCGGTCCTCTTGGGGTGGATCCAGCGTGAGGGGAGGGAGAGGGAGAGAGAGCGGCGGCGTGCGGTTAGGGTTAGGCGGAGAAGGGGATGAGAAAGAGAGAGAGAGGTTAGGTGAGAAAATTTAGAATTACTTTCATCCTCCCTTCTAAGCATAGCCAACCCATATAAATAGTTCCCAAAAGAGCGGGCCCCCCGTTAGGCCTTAAACACGGGAAATAAAAGGTTTCTTAAAACTCAAAAATAGATAGCAAATAGTAATAAAGATGAGACGCCGCTAGCGAGCGTCGTTGTCCCCTTGGGCCATGTTTCCGCGGCGGTGGTACACGCGTCCCCATCGTGCCTCGTCCTCGACTTCTACAGTTGGAGTCGGATTCGTAACATATGCTTAGCCAAGAGTAGTCGAATTTCTTACCTTAGTGTTGCGGCGCTCGTAGACGTGGTGAGATGACATGATTTCCCTGGATTATACTGAATTCCACACAATTAAATTTCTCCTTGCTCCTTAGGTTGGGATGAAAACTCATTAATAATAATTAGACAATGTAGAGGTTATCTAACACAAAAATAAATAATAGTCTGTCACTTACCTGTAGCACAATTATCTTGCCATGAGGCTGAATCAGAGTTAAACGAGTCTTCTCTGACTTATTTCCCACGTCCTCTTTCCCACTGCTAGAGTTTCTCTGAATCTATATGAGAACAACCTGCTGGAATTAGAGAGATCAGAAATTCCCTTACCTTAGGGGTATGTAAAACTCAAAATTAACCTTTCCTACAAAGGGAGAAATTCAAGGTTACTCTTAGAGAAGAGCCAGGTGAAAGAAAAACTTACTACTTTTCTATTAATGGAGGGTTGCAGTTTCTGAAATGAAAATGACCTCGCCTAAGTTCGAAGTTGTTGATCCAATCTCCGTTGTCACAGAAGGTCCCCGATTAAACATTAGAAGGCTTATTGGAAGTTCTAAAAAGGAGATATTAAATGCCATCGACATGAAAGAGGGGCTGCTTGTTACCTGTATAGAACTGGTGGAAAATCGGCCTCAATAGGGGATGTTGTTGAAGGGAAACGGGAAATTTCATTTCTTGGATTTGAGGAAGGAGAAGACTTGAAATCCAGTAAGAAATTCATTGCAGGAAGGAGAAGACCCGATAGTTACCAGTAAGAAAGGCGGAAGAGAAGAAGACTGATCGACTTCTGGAACTGGACGGGATTTGCACTTGGGATGCAGACACTTCACGGTCTATAGGGAGGAGAGGTCGAAGATGAAGTCTCGAGAGAAGTAGGAGGTCGGCGCCTGCTCTCGATGATGAAATCAAATGAGAGGAACAACGTACGTCGTCAGTCATAAATTCAAAGAAGAATTTGCCAATCGAGTAATCTGCAAGAAAGGAAGGGGAGTGGCGGTTTTGCTTCTTTCGTATATTCAGCTGGGAGGGAAAAAGTAAGTGGCGCATGAAAACTAAGTATCAGTTACAACCTAAAACACGTGAATTGGCCCGTTTACTTAAGTGGAGATGAAATTTTGCCCTTTCCTCCTTTATTACAAATATGTTATTTGTTACGGAGAGAAAATGACTTGTGTCCATCTTGGACAAAATCTAATATATATATATATAAGAGGTAATAAAGCATACAATATAAAACAACATATAACACTCCCCCTCAAGTTGGGTCGTGGGAACTTCCCAGACCTAACTTGTTACATATAAAGTTCATTCTGACCCCAGTAACTCCTTTCGTGAGAATATCAGCAACTTGGTCTCCAGTCTTCACATGGCTCAAGGAAATAAGACCTTCTTCATACTTCTCTCGAACGAAATGACAGTCAACCTCGATGTGCTTTGTGCGTTCATGAAACACAGGGTTGGTTGCTATCTGTATTGCATCTTGATTATCACACCATAACAGCGATGGGTCATGGACAGGGTATCTGATTTCACAAAGGGTCTGTCTGATCCACATGATTTCAGCAACGGTGTGTGACATAGCCCGATACTCTGCCTCAGCACTAGATCTGGCGACAGTGGTCTGTTTCTTGCTCTTCCAGGAGACAAGGTTTCCTCCCATAAAGATAGTAAATCCTGTGGTAGATTTCCGAGTGGCTAAACAACCTGCCCAGTCGGAGTCACAGTAAGCCTCTATATTGGAATGACCATGATTTTTGTATGATATTCCTAGACCAGGATCCTTCTTGATGTGCCTAACAATGCGGAGAACAGAGTCCCATTGAGAGATAGTTGGCGTGGCCATGAACTGGCTGACCTTACTCACAGCACAAGCAATATCTGGACGAGTCATAGTAAGGTAGTTAAGTTTTCCAACTACTCTACGATACTTCTCTGGCGATTCAAAAGATTTGCTCTCAGCATGAAGGCTCTTTTCTCCTGGTTCAAGGGGAGAATCCATAGAGCGGCAGTCAGACATTCCAAGATCAGATAACAGATCGAGGGCATATTTACGTTGAGAAACAAAGATAGAGTCATCATGATCAGTAACTTCAATCCCAAGGAAGTATCGCAATGACCCCAGATCTTTGGTTTGGAAGTTGGAGTGTAAGAACGCTTTGAGATCGGTTATCCCTTTAGGATCACTTCCCGTGATGACAATATCATCAACGTACACAATTAGGAGCACAGTACCTGCTGAGGAGTTCCGATAAAAGAGAGACGAGTCTTTGATACTCTTGGTAAGGCCGAATTTGGTGACAACAGACCGAAAGCGAGCAAACCACTGGCGCGGGGATTGTTTCAAACCATATAAAGAGGCAAGGAGACGACACACCTTGTTACGCTCCCCCTCAGCAACGAACCCAGGTGGTTGTTCCATATACACTTCTTCCTCCAAGGACCCATGAAGGAACGCATTCTTGATGTCTAACTGATGAAGAGGCCACCGGTGAGTGACTGCAAGAGAGATCACGATCCGAATAGAGGACATCTTGGCAACAAGTGCAAACGTTTCCTCATAATCCACGCCATAAGTTTGGGCATAACCTTTGGCAACGAGGCGGGCTTTCAAGCGAGCAAGAGAGCCATCAGCATTGGCTTTAATGGAGTAGATCCATTTGCAACCAATAGCGCGCTTTCCTGGAGGCAAAGACACAAGTTCCCAAGTATTATTCAGTTGGAGTGCGGTCAATTCCTCGTGCATAGCAGCCATCCAGTCAGGATGAGTTTTGGCATCCCCAACCGTTGAGGGAATGGTGTACTGAGCCAACGTCAAGTGAAGGGCGGTATGAGAAGCAGACAACCCCTGATAAGAGCTCACATAGAGGGGTCTATTCTGGCAAGTCCGACTTCCCTTTCAGAGAGCAATGGGACGCTCGGGACTAGCCAGAGGTAGAGCGGCAGGCACTTCAGTTTGGGTCAGGTCCTCACTTGCAGGTGCAATCTGAGGAACAGAAGGTGTGCCATCAATGATTGAGGTAGGCTGAGATGGTGGTATTTCAGTTCTGCCAGAAGTGCGACGAGAGTAGACTTGCCCCCAAAGGGGGCACAACATATCAGTCGGAGAGACGAGGGCAGAATCAGGATGAGGAACAAGCATATCATCGAGAGAGAAATCAGGAGATGAAGCGGGAAGGGGAGAGCTAGTTGTACGATAAGAGTCAGATTCGAGGAAGACAACATCTGAAGAAATGATATATTTGTGAAGTTCCGGAGAATAACAGCGATATCCCTTGGTGGTCCGAGAGTATCCAAGGAAGATACACTTCAAAGAGCGCGGATCAAGTTTAGAAACTGAGGGACGAGCATCCCGAACATAGCAGACACACCCAAAGACCTTGAAGGATAGAGGAGGCCCTGAGTGGTCGGGATAAAGGATGTGATAAGGTGTCTCCCCCTGAAAAATATGAGTAGGGAGATGATTAATGAGATAGGCAGCGGTAAGGACAGCATCTCCCCAAAAGTGTTTAGGAACCTGCTTATGATGGAGGATAGCCCGGGTAACCTCAAGAAGGTGGCGATTTTTTCGTTCGGCAACCCCGTTTTGTTGGGGGGTATCAGGGAAACTAGTTTGGTGGATGATACCCTTGTCGGAAAGGAAGCTAGACATGGACTGAGATATGTATTCCCTCCCATTATCGGTACGAAGACATTTCAGACGAACAGAAAATTGAGTGAAAATTTCATTCCACAAATGTTGAAAAATAGATAGTAATTCTGAGCGATTTTTCATTAAGTAAACCCAAGTCATGCGAGAAAAATCATCAATAAAGGTAACATAATATCTGTGTCCTAACAACGTAGGGACAAGACACGGTCCCCAGACATCAGAATGAAGTAAATCAAAAGGTGCAGAAGCACGAACATCTACACGAGGTACATAGCTAACTCTATGAAGTTTAGCAAACAAACACGACTCACAGCTGAGATGGGAAACGTTTATTGGTTATGTTGGATGGTGGTGTGCGGATAACGGCTTTGTTTTGTATTTCTATTTATATTCCTCCCCCTTTGTGGGTGAACGATGTATTTCATTTTTCCATTCTACTTGGTATCAGAGCAGGCGGCTAACCCTAGCCCGATTCCCGTCCCGCACGTCCTCCGCTCTTCCGCTCGTCGCTCGACTGCGCCGCTTCCGCTCGTCGCTCGCCGCCGCCTCCTGCACCTAACGGCGGCCCCGTCCAAGGCGATGTAATCGCCTCGCCGCTCGCCTGCGCCGCTCGCCGCACGCCTGCGCGGCGCGTCTCCCTCGCCGCTGCTCGCCCGATCCCCTGCTTCGCCCGATCCCCTGCTTCTCCACGGCTGTAGCGTCTCCCGCTCCCCTGCTTTCTACCTGCTCACCTGTCTCTCCCGCTGCCTTCTCGCCTGCGTCTCCCGCTGTCAGATTTTCTCCTTGTGTGATCCTTTTTTTTTTCTATCCCTTTGGGATGAGATTTTCTTCTGATTAGGGGGCTTCTTCCCCCATGCATTCCAGATTTTCTTCTTGTGTTTAGGGGGCTTCCTCTTCCCCCATGGATTCCTCCTCTCTTACTTCGACTGATGGCTTTGTTCGTCGCATAACTACCTCTCTTCTCAATGAACGGAATTTTATCGCTTGGTCCAACTCCGTGCGAGTTCATCTTGCCGGACATGACAAGCTCGATTGGCTTGAACCTAATGGTGTTCCAAAACCTACGACGACAAGGCTATCCGTCAATGGCGCACAGAAAATTTCAAGATTCTCGGGTGGCTTCAATGCTCCATGGAGCCCAGGATTTACGAGCAGTTTATGCGGTTTGATTCTGTGCCGTCTCTTTGGGCTGCCTTGACGCGTACCTACGGTCACACCCGCGTTGATACACGGATTTATTCTGTGTTTCAGGAGATTTCTACAGCTCGTCAGGGGGACTGTTCCGTGCACGAGTACTTTACCTTTCTCTCTGGGAGATTCCAGGAACTCTCAGACCTCGAGCCGCTTAGTGCTTTTCCCCATCCCGAGGATCTGCTTGTTGCCAAGCGTCGTCAGGAGAAGAGGGAGACCTACCAGTTCCTGATGGGCTTGCGGCCCGAGTTTGAGCAGATTCGGGTTCAGATTGTCAGCATGAACCCTCTTCCTGATATTTTGGATGCGTACTCCATGGTTGAGGAGCATGAGCATCGCGCCCGCTTGACTACTGTCTCTTCCGTTCCTGCTACCGTCCCTCTTCCGGATCATTCAGCCCTGGCGTCTGGTCGTTCTTCTTCTGTGCGGGGTGGGGGGCGGACTTCTACCCCCCGTGTCCGTGTGGGTGGCCGCGGGAGCCCGTTTGCTGCTGTTCAGTGTCAGCACTGCCTGCGGACTGGTCACGAGAGGGCCAGGTGCTGGTTACTCTTTCCTCACCTGCGTCAGCAGTCTCCCGCTACTCGTACCGTCGCCGCTACTTCTTCCGACTTTGGAGGCCAGCCTGATTTCAGTACCTCTTCCAGGACTTCTTCCGCTGACTGGAGTCAGCTTATGGCTCAGGTGCAGCAGCTTCAGTCTCAGCTTCAGCAGCAGTCCTCGTTTCAGCCTCCTTCTGCTCAGCCGTTGCCTACCTCCTCGTCGTTCTCGTCGACCTCGGCATCTGCGTCAGGTACCTCGACGGCCCTTCATGTCACTCATGAGGGACATTCCTCCCCTTGGGTGATTGACTCTGGGGCCACTGATCATATGACTGGTGAGCCACACTTTTTCTCCTCTCTTGTGTCTCCGAGTGTCCATCGGCAGGTTCGCCTTGCTGATGGCTCTGTGACACCCATTCTTCACCAGGGCACCGTTCCTCTCTCACCCTCCTTCACCTTGGGATCAGTTCTTCATGTTCCCAAGCTTGCTTTAAATCTTCTTTCTGTTAGTCAACTGACTCGTGCATTACACTGCTCGGTGACATTTTTTCCTTCTGGCTGTGTTTTTCAGGACTTGACCACGAAGAGGACTTTTGGCTACGGCCGTGAGCGAGACGAGCTTTACCAGCTGGATCTCCCACCTCAGACATCACCACCCGTTCTTCCACCACCATCAACTACTGCTGCTACTACATCTTCTCTTTGGCATGCCAGATTGGGACATGCGAACCCTAAGATTGTGTCCTCCCTGTTTCCGAGTGTCTCATTTGAGCACCCGTTTCAGTGTGATGTGTGTCAGCTTAGCAAACACACACGCACTTCTTATCCTGTTTCTATTTCTCGTAGTTCTGCTCCTTTTGGGATTGTTCATTCAGATGTTTGGGGGCCTGCCCCGATTGTATCTTATGATGGTTTTCGTTACTTTGTCTCTTTTATAGATGATTTTACTCGTTGCTGTTGGGTTTACCTTATGCGTGCAAAATCTGATGTTTTTTATTTTTATACCCAGTTTTCTCATATGGTTGCTACTCAGTTTTCCTCACGTATCCGGATTCTTCGCTCCGATAATGGGGGGAGTACACTTCTTCCTCTTTTTCTGCTTTCCTTGCTAGCCAAGGAACTCTTCATCAATTCTCGTGTCCCTACACCCCCGAACAAAATGGACTGGCAGAACGCAAAAATCGCCATCTCCTGAATGTGACCCGCTGCCTTCTCCTTGGGTCCCATGTCCCCAAGTTATTTTGGAGCGCTGCTCTTCTTACGGGGACCTTTTTGGTCAACCGTCTGCCTTGCCAGCCTCTAGCGGGTCGGATTCCTCTGAGCCTCCTATCTCCCAGCCGCCCTTTGTTTCCTATTCCCCTTCGGGTGTTCGGATGTGTGTGTTTTGTCCAAGACCGTAGTCCCACTCGGACTAAACTTGATAACAAAGCTATTCGATGCTTATTTTTGGGATATTCCTCCTCATCCAAGGGATATCGCTGTTTTGACCCCACTTCTCGTAGGACTTTTCACTCCATGGATGTGACATTCTTTGAGGATACTCCCTTCTATAGTATCCCTCCACCATCACAGCCTGCTCCAGTTCCCCTTCCGCCTTCCACACCACTACAGCCGGCCCCTGTCCCCCTTGCTCCGTTACACGACTCGATTCCGGCTCAAACATATACCCGGGGTCCCCGTGGGCCCTCACATGTTCACCCTATCCTTCGTACTCCGCTGGTAGAGCCCAGCTCACAGGACCTGATGCCATATCCTCTGACAGGTGATGTTCTTCCTTCTTCTGACTTGCCTATTGCACTTCGCAAGGGTAAGCGTTCTTGTGTTACTGACCATCCTGTTGCTAGCTTTGTGTCCTACCAGCGTCTCTCCCCAGGTTACCGGGCTTTCTTGACTGCCACCGATCAGATCAGGATTCCGCATTCGACGGCTGAGGCATTCCAGCATCCTGAGTGGGTGACGGCTATGGAGGCTGAGATGTCGGCTTTACAGAGGGCTGGTACCTGGCGTTTGGTCCCCCTTCCCACCGGCAAGAAGACTGTTGGGTGTCGGTGGGTCTACACCATCAAGTATAATGCTGATGGGTCTCTTGCACGCTACAAGGCTCGCCTTGTCGCGAAGGGCTTCACCCAGACTCCAGCGGATTACGGGGTGACCTTTGCCCCTGTGGCCAAGCTTTCTACCGTCCGTCTTCTTGTTTCCCTTGCTGCCTGCCTTGGATGGCCTCTTCACCAGCTGGACGTGCCGAATGCCTTTCTTAATGGCTCTCTTAATGAGGAGATTTATATGGATCCGCCGCCCGGTTACGAGCTTCAGGGGGAGTATTTGGGACGTGTCTGCCTTCTCCTGATGGCTCTGTATGGGCTGAAGCAGTCCCCTCGTGCGTGGTTTGAGCGGTTTGGGACTGTTGTGCTTCAGAGTGGGTTCACCAGATGTCATGCAGATCACACATGCTTTGTTCGGACTGCTGCGGATGGTCGCATGGTTATTATTCTTGTCTATGTGGATGATATCATCCTTACTGGTGATGACAGCTCGGGTATTCTTCAGATTAAGGAGGTGCTTCGTACGACATTTGAGGTGAAAGATCTGGGACCTCTGAAATACTTTCTCGGAATTGAGGTGGCCAGATCCAAGCAGGGGATCTCCTTGTCTCAGCGCAAGTATACACTCGACCTTTTGAGTGATACTGGCCTTCTTGGGTGCTCTCCAGTATCTACACCCATGGACCCGAACCACCGCTTACACGCTGAATCCGGCGACCCTCTTCCTGATCCGGGCAGATACCAGCGTCTTGTTGGCAGGCTTATCTACTTGACCAACACTCGCCCAGATATTAGCTTTGCTGTGAGTGTGGTCAGCCAGTTCATGCATGCCCCCCGTACTTCTCATCTCGATGCAGTTTTTCGGATACTTCACTACTTGAAGGGATCGCCTGGCCTCGGGCTCTTCTACCGTTCGTCTCCATCTCCCGGACTTATCTGTTACACAGATTCTGACTATGCTGGTTCCATCACTGATCGGCGCTCTACTTCAGGGATGTGTACGTTCTATGATGGCAATCTCATTTTCTGGAAGAGCAAGAAGCAGAGTGTCGTCTCCCGCTCCTCTGCTGAAGCTGAGTACCGAGCTATGGCCCATGGAGCCACGGAGCTCCTTTGGCTTCGTACTCTCTTGACCGAGCTGGGCTTTCCTCCTTCCGGTTCCTCGACGCTGGTGTGTGACAACCAGTCTGCTCTTATGCTAGCCTCCGACTCTGTTCTGCACGAGAGGACTAAGCATATTGAGGTTGATATTCATTTTCTCCGGGAGCACATTCGTTCAGGGACTCTTGCCACGACCTATGTTCCCTCCGCCGAGCAGACTGCAGATGCCTTCACCAAGGCGGTTGGGCCTTCCAGACTTCTCTCTACTTATGGCAAGCTGGGCTTGCTTGATCTCTTCGCGCCAGCTTGAGGGGGAGTATTGGTTATGTTGGATGGTGGTGTGCGGATAACGGCTTTGTTTTGTATTTCTATTTATATTCCTCCCCCTTTGTGGGTGAACGATGTATTTCATTTTTCCATTCTACTACGTTCCCAAACTCAGGATACAAACGACGCATGACCTGCATAGAAGGATGACCATGATGGTAGTGGAGGTCCAAGAGTTTGGCCGAAGCAGCAGAACAGGCAATGTGGGGAACTTCATCTAGAACATAAACACCACCACGCAGCTTTCCTCTACCAATAATACGGCTCGTCGACTGTTCCTGAAAAATGCAACCAGAAGATATGAAGATAGCAGTGCAGTTTAAATCACGAGTAAGCTTACTAATAGACAATAAGTTGTAAGCTGATTGAGGAACATGAGCAACTGAGGATAGAGGCATATCCGGTGTCACATTGCAGCTTCCAAAGCCCACAATAGGAACAGTGGATCCATCTGCAACAGTAATGGAAGACCCACAATGGGGATGATATGAATGCAAGATACCTGAAGAACTAGTCAGGTGGTCAGAAGCTCCAGAATCTGCCAACCACTGAACTGGACGCTGGGAAGTGCAGGCACTATGAGGTGGAATGGTCTGGGCCACAGCAGCACTATGAGGTGGAGAAGAAATCGGAAATGCCTGCATGCGACGATACTCCGCCTCAGAGATCTGGACAGTGCGGGGACCCGGGGTTGCCAGTGTCGAGTCGGCAACGTGAGCAGATCGAGGTGAAGAAGACGAGGTTTTGGCCGCCCAGTCTGGCTTTCCATGCACAAGCCAACACGTATCCTTTGTGTGACCTCGATGTCCGCAATGAGTACAATGTCGCGTATCAATCTCCCGACCACGTCCAGAACCAGACCGACCGCCTCGGCTATTCCCCCTTCCCCCTCGAGAGGCCAGCGCAATTGACTCGCTGGAGGAAACATGTAGAGCAGCTGGAGAAGAGGCAGAGCCCGCTTTAGTCAGACGATGGTACACACTAGCAGTCTGCAAGGTAGAAGGACTCGCAAGCATTTCGGTTCTTGTTGAGAAGTTTGGATCAAGACCGTTCAGAAGCCAGATGAGAACCAGATGCTCACGTTGAGCCTGATGACCTTCACGAGTAGAGGGGATCTCCCAAAGATCCAGGATTTCATCGGCAAGAACCTTCCATTCGGCGAAGTACTCAGTGACAGGACGAGCTCCTTGTCGTAGCTCAGCCATCTCGGGAAAGAGTTCACCAAGACGAAAGAGGTTGTTAGCTTGAGAAAACATCATATGCAGGGTGTCCCACAACTCCTTAGTGCTATCACAATTCTTGCACATTTGCTGAACTGATGGGTCCATGGAACTCAGAAGGAGCGCAAAGATACGACAATCATCACTGTACCAATCGTCGTATTCGGCACTTCCCACGGCATGAGTAGGAAGTCTAGTAAGGTGGTGAGTGCGTCGGATGCCTGCTAGAGACATAGTAACCCCCTTTTTCCACAACTAAAAGTTGGAGGAGGTAAGGATAGTGGTAGCCAGCCTCGCATTGGAAGGAAAAGTATTGGTAGAATCCCCTGAGGGAACATGAGTCTGAGTGATGCTTGTAGCCGAGTCTCCCATGGTCTTTGGACAAGAACCTTCAATAGACAATCGGAGGCATCAATAAACAGTACCCGGAGACAGCCACACAACAGCGGGCGACTTCAGTGCAGCAGAGCAGAGGAGAGGAGATCGGCATCCAGCAGGGATCGGCGGTCAGAGAGAGAGAGGCGGCGGTCAGAGAGAGAGGCGGTCAGAGAGAGAGAGGGATCGGCATCCAGCAGAGATCGGCAGCAAGCAGCAACAGGGATCAGGTAGGCATCAAGCAGCAGCAGCAACAGGGATCAAGTAAGCGGCGGCATCAAGCAGCAGCAGGGATCGGTGTCGGAATCAGGCAGCAGCAGCGACGGCAGGCAGCATCGTCACGCGATGCGCCTCCGTCTAGGGCACGGGAGAACGATGACGCAGGCGAGCGAACGAGGCGGAGAAGAACTTGACGGAGACGAACGCGGCGGAGAACGAACGCGGCGGAGAAGAAGGAACGAAGGCGGCGGATGCGAGAAAACCCTAGCGGAGCGTAAGTCCCTCTGATACCATGTTACGGAGAGAAAATGACTTGTGTCCATCTTGGACAAAGTCTAATATATATATATATAAGAGGTAATAAAGCATACAATATAAAACAGCATATAACATTATTGAATGAGCACTCTCGCAGACTACTATATTTTGCCAAATTAAAGTACATATTTTATTTTATTAGTGAAATAATCACCCCGAAGTTAAAGCATATGACTACCTCGATTGTCGACTGTGACATCAGTATTAATTTTGATCTCACCCTGAAATTTTGAAATTATTAACGTATTAAAATTTCAGATATTGTATTTTCTGTGATAATAATATCTTCCATATAGATAATGAGAATAATCACTTTCTCTGTTTTCTTAACAAAGAGATATGATCAGAGTGACCCTATTTGTATCCTGAGAGAGTCCTGGCCTTTTGAAAATTTTCAAAACAAACTCCGGGGGACTGCTTCAAACCATACAAAAATTTCTCTCCTTCTGGTCCTGCCTTTACAAAGCACGATGAAAAATTCTTGTATACCTTCTTTTTGAGATAGCCATGTAAAAATTGATTTTTACGTCTAGTTGTTGCACGTCCCATCCTAGGCATGCAACACATACTAAAATAATACAGATGGAATCCATTATGCTTCATAATAGTCTACTCAAGGAGTTTAATTTATATCCTTGAGCGACGAGTCATGTTTTGTTCCTCTTCACAATCCTTTCTTGATTGTGCTTGACAAAAAACATAAATTTTGATCCAACCAGTCCTTTTCCAGCTGGATACAATATAGTTTCCAAGTCTAGTTCTTTTTTAATGCAAACTTCTCTTTTTCTATTGCCTTTTTCTATTCTGTTATATCATTCCTTTCCTGCTAAGTATTTGGAATACCAACAGAAGACAGAGTGGAGATAAAGGCTTGATGTGCTCAATGTTGTAGGTATCGGCGGACGTGTCTGCCAACAAAAAAGTTTTATGAATAAAACGACGTGTTTCCATTTTTATTTGCAAAATATTATAATATATCGGCTAATACATTGGCCAATATATCACGACTATATATTAATTGGCATTTTATGCAAGAGTTCTCGTCGTATGTTCCGAATGTGACGTCTTGATAAGGACCGATGCGCCTTCAACAGGACTTGGGTGATGTGTTAAATACGCAAAAGTCCTCATATATTAGACATATTTAAAAAGTATATCTTTGGATTTGTTACTGACTTAAGTTTGGAAGTTGGAATATAACTATGCTAATAGGAAAAGCGATGAGAATAGTGATATGATAATTATGAGAAAAACAGATATCTTATACCTGCAAGAGACTAGATGAGTGGATGAGAAAGCTAAATTTTAAGACAATTCAATTTTTAAATTATGTTACGTAGGAAAAAATAAAAAAACAATGGAGTATGTATTTTTGTGGATACTACTTAGAGGGATGTAGTTGTTGTGCTAAGTATAAATGGTGATAAAATATTAGCTCTTAAATTGGTCATAAAAAAGAAACTATTAACATAATTAGTGTTTATGCGACACAAGTAGGATAAGTGAAGATACTAAAGTATAATTTTGGGAAGACTTAGATAATTTAGTAAGTAAAATTGCACAAAGAGAAGATTTTTATAGGAGATGACTTAAATGGACATAAATAAAAGGAAAATATAGATTATACAACCGTTCATAGAGAATTTCGGTGTGGAGAAAATAATAAAAAAGGAAGAACTATTCTAGACTTAGCACATGAGCTAATTATGACAAATACGTTTTTCATGTAGAGAGAAGAACATTTAATTACGTTTAAAAGCGGAACAAATAAGTCAAATATTGATTATTTTATGACTCGCAAAATGGATAAAATGATTTGTAAGAATTGCAAAGTAATTACAGGAGAAAGTTTGATAACACAATATAGGTTAGTGGTGTTAGACGTGCAAATTAAATAGAATAAATTTAAGAGAAAGACAAAAGTACAACACTCAAGCATTATCCCACTATAGTGGGGTCAGCTAAGAAAAGGACAAAAATATTCCTAAAAATTTGGTGGTGGAACTTGAAGATGCAAAAACTTGTTGCTTTCAAGAATACAGTTATGAAACAACTAGTTGATGTCCCTTATGTTGATCTTAATGTCTCATGAGAAGTTATATCTTCACATTTAAGGATAAGTGAAAAGAACGCACTTGAATAATCAAAAGGTCGTGCACCCAAAATAAAGAATCTTGTTGGTGGAAATATAAAGTGCAAGATAAAGTGAGGGTAAAGAGGGCCAGCTATAAAACAATATACATTTGTATTAATGATGAAAACTTGGCGAGCTATAAAGTCGCTAAAAAGAAACTAAATATGTAGTAAGTAAAACAAGAAATCTAGTTTATAAAATTTTGTAGAAGCGACTATAAATCAAAGATGGAGAGTGTGATATATATAAAACTGTCTGAGTTAGAGAGACTAAGACAAGAGATTTAAGTCAAGTTAAATGCATAAATGATGAAAAATATATAGTTTTGACGGGTGATGTGGTTATTAAAGAGTAATAAAAAGTATATTTTTTATCAACTATCTATTAAAAAAAAGGACAATTAACTTAAAAAAGTTAAGTAAATCAGATTATAGGAAAATAATATTTTATCGTAAAATTTAAGTATCGAAGGTAAATTATTCTAAAGAAAATGAAAAATGGAAATGCGATTGAGGCAAACGATATACCTTTTGAAGTTTGAAAATGACAAATAAGAAGTCAGACCAATGGAGATACTTCCCTTTGTTTAAGAATAAATGAGATATACAAACTTGTGTTAATTATAGAGTAATTAAATTAATAAGTCATACAATGAAACTATGAGAACGAGTAATAAAAAGAAGAGTAATACGAGAGACTAAGATCTCAGAGAATCAATTTGGATTCATGTCAGGGTAGTCGACCATGGATGTTATATTTCTTTTGAGGAGACTCGTTGACAACTATCGAGAAAGAAAACAAGATTTGCATATGCTGTTTACCGATCTTGAGAAGACTTATAATAGGGTTACAAGAGAGATTTTATAGAGTGTCTTAAAAAATAAAGGTGTAAATGTATCATACATTGACATAATATGAGATAAACATACAAATTCAGTGATGGGGGTGAAGATATTTGGATGATTTACATAAGAATTCCTTATCACTGTTAGCTTGCATCATGGTTCAACTTTAAGCTTTTATTGCCTTACCCTTATCTTAGATAAACTCACCAGACATATCCAACAAGCAATACCTTAGTGTTTATTGTTTGCGGATGATATCGTTTGGTTGTGAGACGAGCAAGAGTGTAAACACGAAATTTGAATCTTGGTGAGAAACTTTAGAAAAGAAGGGTTTTAGGTTGAGCAGGGCAAAGACGGAGTATATGGAACATAAATTTAGCAGTGCAAGGACGAATGACTTCTTTATTAAGTTGGGTGATTAAGATATTTCCCGCAGTGAGTCCTTTAAATATCTTGGATCGATATTTCAAAAAGATGGAGGTGTTGATAAATATGTGATACTTAGAATCCAAACAAGTTGGTTGAAGTGGAGAGGCGCGTAAGGGATCTTATGTGATCGTAAAGTACCATTAAAACATAAAGACAAGTATTATTGCACTGTAATTTGACCAACAATGCTCTATGGTTCTGAGTGTTGGGTAGTGAATTGTGTACACGAGCAAAATATAGGTTTTGCGGAGTTGGTAATGGTTAGGTCGATGGGTGGATCCACTTGACTGGGTAAAATTAAGAATGAATGTTGCAGGCATAAGATAGGAGTGGGAGCAATTGCAGAGAAGATGAAAGAAACTCGATTAAGATCGTTCTGACATGTACAAAGGAGACCATTATAAGCACCCGTTAGACGTTATGAGAGTTTAGTCACTAGGCATGTTTAATGAGGGAGGGGTAGACCAATAAAGACTTGTAATGAAACTATAAGGAAAGACATGATGTATCTAAGCATTAGTGAGATTTTGACTAAAGATATGTCACAATGATGAGACAGGATATATATAGCCGACCTCATTATAGTGGGATAAAGACTTGAGTGTTCTTGTTGTTATGGTTTAATAAATAACAAAATGAAATTGTTTAATTGTCTGAATTATTTTGTGGCATAGATCTTGATTCTTTTCATGCTTCCTCTGACTTTCATCTATACACCCATCAGTCGCCGACATCGATTCTGGTTGGCCTTTGAATTTTGGACGAAGGGTTATTTATCTTCCATTATCATTGACGACTATTTTGTTGGCTTTATTCCCTCGTTCCATCGTTACTATTTGTGTAATATAGATGTTTTTACTAGTCTAGTTAATTTAAAAGTTCAATAAATTTTAAATTTTTAATATATCCAAATAGACAGAGAAAAAAGACCACATATAGTTATGCATATAAATAATTAAATATTGAAAGCCTATATGTGAAATATCAACATATTACAACTGATATGAAAAATTCAAACCAACCCGACCCCGACATTTGCAACCTTGGATGTGCCTTGGTGAGATTGTGATATTGATATAATTAGCAGTAGGGTATTTGACGGAGGCCAGCTTAATCTTAAGATGTATAAAAGGTTCATGGAGGTCTTCATCACCTGGTTTGGAAATTTGTATCTTTCGTGGTAGAATTACAGGGGCTTTGATCTTCTCAAGATTAGTGTTTTATTGTTGATATTTCTGATAAAATGGAAAAGCCTCTCAGTAACATGAGACAGGGTGGTGATATGAGTACACATGGTGGTTAGAATAGTGTGAGGAGGGATAGGCGAGGCCACAATGAGAAGGGGAATGGTGGAGCGTTGACATCACCCCCCCCCCCCCCCCCATGAGAGCCAATGAATTATTCCCCTTCTCAGAAAGTAACATTCATGGTACAAAATTAGCGTCGAGAGGAAACGTAGTAGCAATGATACCCCTTCGTAGTGGATGAGTATCCAACCAAGGTACTTATAGGGAACGTGTATTCAATTTATCAAAGTTGTTTTGATGAACATAGATAAAGCAAACACATCCAAACACACAAGAGGGATGAAAGATGTGTGAGCGACATATTTGGTGGACAAACGAGAGAGATGAGAGATATGTTGCATAATACTGGACGGGAGATGATTAATGATGTATGTTGCAGTGGGATCACTTCACCTCAATTGGACTTGGGAAAATTCGTGGTAATAAGAAGACACTGTGTGACCTCGAGGAGATGCTTGTTCTTGCGTTTAATAACACCATTTTGAGTGGAAGTATGGATGCACGTGGTTTGATGAAGGATAGCGTATTCAATAATTATAACACAAACACGCCACAGTTGTTCTCACCCCCACCCCCTATTGTCACTCTCATGTATATAAATATTATCACCAAACTGCATGACCACCATTTTATGTAAATGTTTAAAGTAATTAAGAATGATACTCTTCCGTTTTAATAAGTAAACGAAAGTAGAGCGAGAAAAATAGTGAATAAATGTCATGAACCAGCGATGACCAGATAAAGAAATTGTAGGGTAAGGTCCCCAAACATTAGTATTAATAACATCAAAAGGAAACATACTGAGAGTAGATAAATGAGTCAGATTATGTTGTATATGTTTGGAGAATTCACAAACAAAATTGCTCATTGAGCTGAAAAACATAGGGAACATCTTTAGAAGATAGCTTGCGGAGGAGTGTCTGAAACATTGATGCCACTGCTGCATATCCTCAGAAGGAGTAAGAGTATTAAAGAGGGATTGGTGAGCTTGATGGTGCAATATATGCAAGAGACAAATAGATAGTAAATTTTAAGGAAACGTAGGAACATATAAAACAAATGTGAGGGGAATTACACCGAAACATAAGACGGTCTTCTTGCCAACAATATATGAAAATGAGTCATTGGCAGTGATAAATTTATCAGAACCGAGAGTGAGGTGTATAAGGTAAAACTTAACACCTTGTTCATGAGGTAAAACCTAACACCATGGTCATATGCTCAATCGCAGCAGAATCGATGATCTACTCGGATTGGATAGCAGAAGCAGATCGTGCGCTTGGAGTACCTGTGATCTCGAAGTCATTAGTGGAAGAGTTTCCCTAAGAGCGTACTAGACGTCATAAAACATCAAGTTCTTCTGTGTAAAATTGTCGTAGGGGAGCCTACCAATATTGATTTTGGTGGCATGATCAATAGGTGGATGATTGAACTGACAAGGTCTATCACTTCCACAATAATGAAACCTTGAAGGGGCAAGGTAATGATAGATACAAATAAGTGTCCCGGACAAGACCTTGTTTCCACAATGATCACACATTCTACCAAGTGGACCGGAAGACGGAAGGCCTCGATCGATGCAAGCTAGGGAAGAACTATCTACACCCTAATTGAAAATAGAGAGCGTCGACGGTCTTCATCACCCAAGCCCATGTTAAAGGCTTCCCAAAGAGTGGGAAGAGGTTGGTGGTACAAGACATGCGTGCTAACAGTTCCAAACTCCATAGTAATGCTCATAGAAAAGACAGAGACTAGAGTAGTCCTTGCTTTTTAATGCAAGGGTGTTAGCTATGCATGATGGAGTGAAGTCCTCAAAGTTTTCAAGTTATTGATAATGACATTCAAACTCAAATAAGTGGGATGCAACATTAGGGAACCTTGCTTGAGTTTGAGAAAGCGTCGATTGAGCTCATACACTTGGGTAGAACTACCTGTTTAAGAATATGTTTCACGTACCTGAGTCCATATCTCAAAGAAAGATTTTATAAGCATGTAACTACGATAGACTAATGGAGACATGGAGTGGAGAATCCATAAGACCACCTTAGAATTTTCAGCTTCCCACTTCCACTATGAGGGATTAGTATCCGGAGGTTGAGCAATGGTCTCATCAATATACTCATATATTTGATTACTACTAATGACATGTGTCACTCTGAACCATTCGAGATAATTAGAACCGTCAAAGGCACAATGATATCTGGAAGGAGCTGGAGGAATCGTGGGTTTGCAGATAATTAGTACCCGAAGGATTTGCATTAAGCTAGGAGGTCTGAGCACTTGAATCCAAGTAACCCGCCATTTAGATAGACCAAAGAACAATAGAAACTAGGGAAGTGTGCTCTCGCGAAAAATAGACTCACAGAGCATGCCGAAATAAGCAAAGCACATCAGAATCAATAGAGCTCGCGGGAAGAAACCAGACTAGAAATGAGATTTTGGGAAGCAGAGCTCACATGACTCACAGGAAGAAGCAGAGCTCTTAGGAAGATCACCCGAAAAGCTCGCAAAACAAAAAAACTCGCAAGAACCATAAGAACTCACTGGATTAGGACCCGTGCGGGAATATGAGTGCTCGCAATGGGGATGGCAGAACTCGCAACAATAGCACTTAGCAGGAGTTTGCAGGATTCAGTCGAATTCACTTGAATCGGTCGAGGTCACGATAAAGCTCGCAATCTTTCCATAGATGGCCCATTTAAGTGAGTGAGCAGGGTTTGTGGGCAAGAATCCCAGAGAGGAGCTCGCATGTATTGTTGGAATAACGTGCTGCAGATCGACAGAGCAT
Source organism: Platanthera zijinensis (assembly GCA_039513925.1). NCBI lineage: Eukaryota > Viridiplantae > Streptophyta > Magnoliopsida > Asparagales > Orchidaceae > Platanthera > Platanthera zijinensis. The sequence goes on along the minus strand of CM077095.1, from coordinate 62,690,081 downwards.
CCAAGCGGGAACAAAGTTATAAAGATGTTTCTACCAAAAAATGTAGTTGGGAAAACAAGTACACCCACAATGTCTGTGGGAATTATATCTGGTTCTTGCAGCTTGTCCATTATGCGCAAAGAGAGCAGCAAAAAAAATTACCTTGTTCTGATACAAAGATAAGAAACTTAATAAATATTATATCAAATCTAAAAAAATATTTCATGACACCTCTATATAACATATGGAGGACCAAACCAATATTATAGGTGTGAGACTCAAACAATAAAATTTAACATGGGCCTTTATAGTTGGCCTTTACAGTTGACTTTTAGGCTTTTAATTCAACTCTCCTCCACAAGATGAGAGTATATGTTGATCATTCTTAGCTTGCAGATATTATCGATGAAGGTGTCATAGCTCGAGCTCTTGGTAAAGATATTTGTAGTTGATCTTTGTATTGGATGAATTGTGTACAAGTGTTTCCTGTCTCCAAGTGATCCTTGATGAAATATCTGTCAATTTCAACATACTTTCTCCTGTCAAGTTGAACGGAGTTATGATCAATATTGATAGCAATTTTTTGTCGCAATAAAGATGTATGAGTTTTCCATTGTGTAGCCTCAGATCCGCATTGTAAACTGAAGTCATTGTCTCTCGCATATCCCTTGTGACATTGCTTTATAATTAGCTACTATGTTTTGCTATTACATCTCCAGGTCACGAGATTTTTCCCAACAAAGGAACAATATCTGGTGGTGGATTTTCGGTGACCTTGGTTTCCAGCCTAGTCAGTATATGTTTATACTTTGACATTCACATGGTTGTTTTAGGAGAATAAGATTCCTAGTCTAAGAGACTTCTTTAGGTATCGTAGCATTCGAACAACAATCTCCTTATGCCTAAGTCTAACAGAATTCATGTACCTGCTTAGGATCCTAACAACATACATGATATCAGGACGAGTGTGTGTGAGGTAGATAAGCCTTCCCACCAATCTTTGATAGTTGACGGAGTTCCCTTTCTCACTATCCTTGTCTTCATCAATTTTATAATTTGCTTCTATAAGAGTATCTGCTAGTCCACAACCATGTATTCATTATTGATGAAAATTCCTCAGTCTACCTGCTAATGTGAATAAACTTTCAATGCTTTCCTTCCTGAGCGACGAGCCATTCTTTGTATCTCTCTTTGATCCCTTCTTGATTTTTCTTGACCGAAAACACTCATTTTGATTCAACAAGTCATTTTCTAACTAGGAGAGCAGATAATTCCCAAGTACGGCTCTTTTCCGATGCAGGCAACCTATGACAGCTTGTTCTGAGCCTCGGCTAATATGGTTGTTTTGGGATTACACTACTTGTATTGGCATCGACAATTCTTGTAAACAATTTTTATTTGTGCATACATAAGATATGTATACAAATTCAGTGACAAAGGTGAGGACATCTAGAGGATTAACACAAGAATTTCCTATCACTGTTGACTTACATCAAGGTTCAGCTTTAAGCCCTTATCTATTTTCCCTTATCATATATGAGCTCATCGGACATATCCAACAAGCAATACCTTGGTTTTTATTGTTTACGGATGATATTGTTTTGGTCGATGAGACTCGCGAGGGTGTAAACGCAAAATTTGAATCTTGACAAGACACTTTAGAAAAGAAGGGTTTTAGGTTGTGCAGGGCAAATACAGAGTATATGGAGCTTAAATTTAGTAGTGCAAGAAGGACGAATGACTTCGTTATTAAGTTGGGTGATCAAGATATTTCCCAAATCCCGTAGTGAGTGTTTTAAATATCTTGGATCGATAGTTCAAAAAGACGAAGATATTGATAAAGATGTGACACAGAATCTAAGCGGGTTGGTTGAAGTGGAGAGCCGCGTCAGGGATCTTATGTGATCGTAAAGTACCATTAAAACTTAAGGGAAAGTTTTACTGTACTGCATTACACCAGTGATGCTCTATGGTTCTGAGTGTTGTTCAGTGAACTGTGTACATGTGCAAAAAATGGGAGTTGCGGAGATGAGAATGCTTAGGTGGATGTGTGGACACACGAGACTGGATAAAATTAGGAATGAATGTATCAGAGATTAGATAGGAGTTACAGAAATTGCAGAGAAGATGCAAGAAGCTCGACAAAGATGTTTTGGACATGTACAAAGGAGACCATTAGAGGCACCTGTTAGGCATTGTGAGAGTCTAGTCACTAGGCATGTTAAATGAGGGAGAGGTAGACCAATAAAGACTTGGAATGAAACTATAAAGAAAGACATGATGTACTTAGGCATTAGTGAGATGATGAAAAAAGATAGGGCACATTGGCGACAAAGGATACATATAGCCGACCCCACTATAGTGGGATAAAGGCTTGAGTGTTGTTGGTGCAAAGTGAACGAACCCCTTGAGGAAAATTCCTAAAGATTGCTATTTTTTTGTCAGCTAAAATGATTTTAAAGCATAATCACTTAATTAGATCATAAATAATTAAAGCCTCCACCTGATGCTTAACTAGTTAAAACCTGAGACTTTATGCTATGCTCTCTTATTGACATTTAAGCTTGTTTGGATTGAAGTATGGAAGAAAATGAGAAAAAATTTGCGAGATCACTTATGAATGCACAATTGTCAATATGAGCTTTTCATGCCCTTTTATCCACACAGCCATAAATGACGCATGCTAGGTTGTGTGAGGGGACTCTAAATAATGCAAACTGTAGTGTCATTGTGGGGACAAAAGTTAACATGCATAAATAATAAAGGTCCTGCAAGTTGTCATCAATCACGAAACATATGTACTCAGGATAGCAAAACATCTAATCATATAAACTGCCAAATCCAAACAAAAAGAATGAAGAACAATGAAACCGAACAATAAACACTCACAAATGAGGGTCCATAGATGATGGTATGGAGATCCAGTAGTCGGGAGGTGCTGATGGCTTTCCTGATGGAAGATGGGAGCTGTAGTTGGCTGTCCAATTCTGATGAAGGCTGTCTACTGGACAGATTTCAAAGGGGATGGGCTGTGGGGCATGACCAGCGGGTATGGAGGGGAAAGGAAGGTCGGGTGTGAGACTGGAGGGGAAGCTAGGCTGTTTAATATGGTCTGGAGGGCTTGTGGTTGTTGGAAGAAGGCTGGCGGCAGCAACCAGAGGATGTTAAGAGCAGTGGCGGGTGTTGGGACTGCAGGTTTGGTGGCTGGTGGGTGCTGTAGCTGCCGCCACTGGGTGCCGGAAGGGGAATAGATTTGGAATCACGAGGGCTTGCTGTTTGGGAAAGGCTTTAGGGGGAGCTGCAGCTGGATTGGATGGGGTGGTCAGCTAGTGTTTTGATAGGGGGAGGGGGAGGGGGAGGGGCGGGTAATACTTTGAAACAAGGAGAGAAGGAGGATAAATTACCAAGGAGTCGACACCTTGAAGTTTCGTGGATTCAGCACAGATCGCCGGATTCTTGGAAGAAATTCTCCAAAATTAGCAATGGACACCATCATTATTTATACTAATCCTACTTAGGGAAACCATCGTAGTTGGCTATAATTTTCTGTACACAATAGTTATCCAATCTCTAATAAAACATCAAAAAGAATACGAAAAAATTCATAGAAATAGCCAAACGGTGCTCCAGATGCAACCACAAACTCTTATTGTATAGAGGACGATTCGATCAATGTCTCTTGCTAGAATAGACAAATGCGGGCCCTATTGTGCGGCATCCTGCGCACGAAGTGTGATCCCATCAATTAATCTAGGTCATTTTGATTACAAAATAATTCTAAGCCCGTAGTATCTAAATTTTTGCTCTTACTTTTTTTCGGGAAAAATTTTATTTAAAAAGTTTAGTATTTTTATCTAGTCAGATAGTTCTCCATATTCTCATTGATCAATCATTACTTGCAGGGTTGCACGAATATTTCTGGCTGTCCTTTGTTCCTCTGATTGTAAGTACTCCCATGATTTTTTTGGCTGCATCTTTACACTATATTGTTCGTATTAAGATAAACATTATATAAGTGCATGATGCATACTATACTGTAAAGTAGGGAGATGACATGTGTATTTTTAGATTTATCTATTTTACGGCTAGATCCTATATTACTAATTCTAGGAGCAGTATGTTTGCAATCCATCAGTTCAGGTTCATTTAGCGCATAGCACATAGCAGTATATCTACACTTTTTCAAAATCTAGTGTCATTAAGTTTATATGACAAACAATTTTCAAATGCCTTTCTATAAGAATATGTTGCCTGTAGTAAGCATTTCATGCTTGGATAATCCAAACATTTTAAAGTTATTTCACATATACAATATATTAGAAAATTTATACTTTCGGGTGATCCTATGTAACGCTTCACCTGTGTTTGATCCTATGTACTATAATATGGGTTTGACGGAGACCCCACAACATACAACCTCAATTAACATAATATTATAAAAAGGTATAAGAGAACCAAACATAATAACATCAGAGTAAGCTAAAACCGAAAACATGCTCTAGGAGAATGTCCAACACATGCTATTACAACATTCAGGTGAAATTCTGCAAAAGGCTCTATGGCCAAAAGTGCATGATTAAATATTTCATGAGTGTACAACCCAGTATTCGCTGAGTGCCCCCCTCCCCGGCGAAACCAGGGATCCTCAAGTTCAAGCTGGTCAAAGTAGGCGAGTGGGGTAGGCAAACCCACACTCGTCCAGAGAGAGTGAAGCCCTTTCGCAAGGTCAGGCGGAAGGGATTTCACCCAATCAAGCAGAAGGACTATAATACTAAGCGGAAAGGCTCTCGCCTAATCAGGCGGATGGCCTGAGGATCCCGCACTCGCCTTTTTAGGAGCCACGGGGAAAAATGCTCGGCTCACCCCAACATTCGCTTCTTCAAGCGAGAGGGGCCTTCATGGGCCACTCGCCCAGTGAGGTCCAGATGTAAAATTACCTGGATGCCCTTGGGGGTCTGCAAATAGCCTTTCAGAACAGCGGAGTTACGCTGTTGGGAGACCAATTTGGGTTGCGTATAGCTTTTCCAGAACAACGGAATTACGCTTTTTGTAGACTAGGCTTGGAATTCTATAAATAGACCCTGTGGGCACCTTTGGAGAGATAGTTATTTCTTTGGCTTCTTCCTCCTTAGGTTATTTTGGTATGCCAACATAAGCTCTCCAAGGTTCCCAACTCAGCTTTCGGCTTGGGAGGAGAAGTGGTCTAGAGATCTTCCAGGTGTGTGGTGGGACCTCCATGCTGCAGCCCAGGGTTAGTTTTTTAGTTCCTAGCAACTGGTCAGGAGCCCATGTTTGGGAGAAGTATGTGTAAACTACCCCTTTAAGTCCGAACTCTCGTTGAGGCCAAGTTTTGCCTCCAACAATGAGGCCAAACATTCGGAGGGTTGGAGCACTCGATCAAGGTGGTGACGAATCACCCTCTCCGTAAGATCTTCGAAGGGGTGAAGCACTCGAGACGACTGGCTAAATGGTCCATCGAGTTAAGCGAGTTTGACATTTCTTTTGTACCACGATTCTCAATCAAGGCACATGCGGTGACCGACTTCCTGGCCGACTATTTCGTCAAGATATAGGGTGAGATGCCGCCGCCGCAGGTTGCCTGGAAGGTGTTGGTCGACGGAGCGTCGTGGAAGCATTCTCTGGGGGGAGGGGTAGTGTTGGTAAGCCCTCAGGGGGTCACAATAGAGCAGGTCGTGGTCCTGCACCCGGTCACTAACAACAAGGCGGAGTATGATGCTGTGATAGCAGGGCTACGCCTGGCCAAGGAGCTGGGGGTGCAGGACGTGGACCACGACCTGTTCAGCGGGATCTTCTCGAAGTCAACATTCCAACCACCACCGAGTGACTTCCAACCCTGCCAGCTAATAGGAGCCTGGTCAGCGGGATCTTCTCGGGGTCAACATTCCAACCACCACCGAGTGACTTCAACCAATGCCAGCTAATAGGAGCCTGGTCAACGGGATCTTCTCGGGGTCAACATTCCAACCACCACCAAGTGAATTCCAGCCCTGCCAGCTAACGGGAGTCTGGTCAGCAGGATCTTCTCGGGGTCAACATTCCAACCACCACCGAGTGACTTCCAGCACTGCCAGCTAATAGGAGTCTGGCCAGCGGGATCTTCTCGGGGTCAACATTTCAATCTCTTCGTTTACTCACAGTTTATTTGGATCTTGAGCCATAAGAGAATTAATAATAAAAACAAATAACATGTTACATATAAGGCTCAAGGGTAGATGCGCTTCAAATCGCTCCGGGTGTGGCCTAGGGTCTCCCCCTCCACATTCTGGAGTCAATATCCCCTGACTTTAGTGCTTCCTTAATGATGTATGGGTCTTCCCAATTTGGGTGAAGCTTTCCCACTATTGCTGATCTCCCCGCGGCATCCACTTTTTTTAAGACCAGATTCCTCTCGAAGAACTGCTTGATCCAATAGCCATTTCGCGGAGTTCCTTTATCAGATCAAGCGACGAATGACCAAGTACTTTGACAAGCATGTTAGGATCAAGCAGTTCTTCAAGAGGAATCTGGTCTTAAAAAAAGTGGATGCCGCGGGGAGATCAGCAATAGTGGGAAAGCTTCACCCAAATTGGGAAGACCCATACATCATTAGGGAAGCACTAAAGTCAGGGGATATTGACTCCAGAATGTGGAGGGGGAGACCCTAGGACACACCCGGAGCGGTGATGATTTGAAGCGCATCTACCCTTGAGCCTTATATGTAACATGTTATTTGTTTTTATTATTAATTCTCTTATGGCTCAAGATCCAAATAAACTGTGAGTGAACGAAGAGATTGAAATGTTGACCCCGAGAAGATCCCGCTGGCCAGACTCCTATTAGGTAGCAGTGCTGGAAGTCACTCGGTGGTGGTTGGAATGTTGACCCCGAGAAGATCCTGCTGACCAGACTCCCGTTAGCTGGCAGGGCTGGAATTCACTTGGTGGTGGTTGGAATGTTGACCCCGAGAAGATCCCGTTGACCAGACTCCTATTAACTGGCATTGGTGGAAGTCACTCGGTGGTGGTTGGAATGTTGACCCCGAGAAGATCCCGCTGACCAGACTCCTATTAGCTGGCAGGGTTGGAAGTCACTCGGTGGTGGTTGGAATGTTGACTTCGAGAAGATCCCGCTGACCAGGCTCATATTAGTTGGCAGGGCTGGAAGTCACTCGGTGGTCGTTGGAATGTTGACCCCGAGAAGATCCCGCTGACCAGGCTCCCGTTAGCTGCCAGGGCTGGATGTCACTCGGTGGTGGTTGAAATGTTGACCCCGAGAAGATCCCGCTGACCGCGCTCTGGCAGGGCTTGAAGTCACTCGGTGGTGGTTGGAATGTTGACCCCGAGAAGATCCCGCTGACCAGGCTCCCGTTAGCTGGCAGGGGTGGAAGTCACTCGGTGGTGGTTGAAATGTTAACCACGAGAAGATCCCGCTGAACAGACTCCCATTAGATGGCAGGATTGGAAGGTACTCGGGGGTGGGTAAAAATGTCGGTCCCAAGCTGACCCCGCTGTCAGACTCTCACCTAGTTGACAGGTCTGGAGGGCCCACGGTGGACGGGGTAAAGCACTTCGGAAAGGGATGGTCTAAGAAGAATGACGCTTATTCAGCATGGCGGGCGGGACATAGGTGCACAAGTGGGGTCCGCATGGCGTAAAGATCCATTCGGCATGGCTCCTTCGACAAGACCCATTTGGCAAGCATTCGACAATACCCACTCGGCAGGCTAGCTCGACGGGTTAGTCTCTCAGAGTGAGGAATCGAGGTCATCTCGCACCACACTCAATCCACGCGCGCAAGGCCATTGCGGTCACCACCTAAGAGCCTAAGGCAAGTGCGAATGCGCATAACTGAGGTCAGGCTTTTGCTGAAAAACCCTTTGGGCGAGAGCTGTTTGGTTGTCGCTTAGGAACTAAGGGTTGCGACGAGTGAATGTGCGGAAACATCTGTGAATGGTAAGGAATGAAAAATGATAAATTAACAATAAATAACCATTTTGGCAGAGACACAACTTAGAAAATTTGTATTTATATCTCAAAAAGTGTTTTTACAAGTGAGGGTTTCGCCCCTGACATGACTGATCAAGAAAAACAAAATACAGCTAAAAAGGATCAGCGGAAGGTCTTCAGAAGGAGTTGTCGGGCTTCTCGCTGGAAGATCCTTCGCTCCCGCGGAGGGGTGAATTGGCGTTGTTCCCGCACCGGAGGTCCGCGTCCTCGGGCGCGTCGAGAGGGATTAAAAGCAAGAGGAGGATGCTCCGCTCCGTGAGTCTCTCGCTGCCTTCCATCAGAAATCTGGCCTCTCGCTGCACCTCAATCGCGTGCTTAGCCTCCCCATGCGCATTTTCCTGCATCATCACCTCGATCTCGCGGTTGGTGTATTGATGCAGTTTACCCTTCTCGCCAGGAGGTGGCGGGACGAGGAGCTCTTGCAGGCGCATGTTCTCAGCCTTCAACCCTGTGACCTCGCGCTCCAGGCTAGCCACCCGCGCGCGTAACAGTTTGACATTCGCAGGGTCCTGTATAAAGGATTAAAAAAGTTAGTATAAAATAAAAAATGAAAGTGCGAAAGACTAGCGAGGCTTCACTCACCCCTTGCGTTGGGCGACTGGAGAGAAGCATCTCGGAGGCCTTCAGCTTGTTTTTCACGGAGGCAACCTCCGCCGAGGCTAGATCCAACGACCTCTGAACGTTTGCCCAGGTTCCGCTTGAGGTTGAGGCTGCGGCGCGACGACATATGCGCAAGCTCGAGGGCTCAAAGTTGGGCCCACACAGCCTCATGCGCGAGGGTCCGGGTCGACTTTGCATCAAAAATGCTGTCATCCTCCTGGCTGTATAGCCCGAAGGCGAATGCGAATGCGTCTCCGCAGGCGGAATCCTGCTCTATCCACGAGGGGAGGAGAGTGGAGATGGAGGCCCGGTTGGCCTTGTGGTCCCACTGGAGCAGAGGTTCGTCGTCCTTGTCCAGGTACTTCTTGCCGAGGCCGAAATTTTGGTTCCCTCTCGACACCGGCCCCGCGGGAGCCTTCTCTGTCGCAAGCGGAAGGCTGGGTGAGAGGTTGCGAGAGTCGACGGACTTAGTATTGGATCCATTGCCAGCGGCCCCGACCTCGCCTCCCAGACCTCGGAGGCACTCGCGGATAGTAGTACACGCTCACGACGGTCAGATCCTGGTGGACTAAGCGCATCTGGTCCCGGGCTCGTGCGATATGCCTTCCGGGAGATGTCTCCTCGCACCCGCCTCCCTGCCGCTACATCTCGCCGATGAGGTGCGAGTAATCCCTATCAAGAGCACTCAGTCGGCGCTCAGTGGCTGCTTGATGTGCATCCGCGCGATCAGAGGCCTCCCGCTGCGCCCAGATGACCTTTCCTAGGACTTCCACCATCAGCGTCAGGGTTGGTCGCCGGGACCCTCCGATAACCTGGCAAGGAAGTTCAGCCTTTAGTGAAATCAATTTCGAGCGAAAAGGGGAAGTGCGTTCTTATTTACCTGGCGCAGGGATGGCGCCTTCGCCCGATTGCCGGCGAGTAAGACTAGGTCTCCCCTCGAAGAGCCTCTCGGGGAAAGATTGGCGCGATTTTCCTCGTCCCGGACGGGTCGGCGTTTGTCCCGCGAGAGGGATCTCGGATGGTTGTGAGGTGCCGGTTGTCTTTTCGGTCAAAGGCCGAGAACCCAACGCCGGATCTTGAGGGTTCTCGACAACCGGTGTCTTTGGCGCTGGTCTGAACAAGACCGTAGTACAAAAGGGGGCGTCTGCGAGGAATGATGTGAGCGGGACATGAACTAAGGAATTCGAGAAGGTGACAAGTCGATTACCAGAGGCGAGTGAGGGTTCGGCCCGGGAAACTTGAGGGGCGGCCTCCTGGACCAGTTGTTCATTCCCACCGGAGGGCTAGGGCGTGTCAGCATTACCCGGAGGACCCCAACATCGCCTTCCGCCAGTGGATCCTGCGAGTGAACAAACTTCTTAGTATAACATGTTTTTTTGGGTTATCGACAGGGCAGGGGTGAGTAAAGTACCTCCGGTAGGAGGGCAAGGTTCTCGCGTTGAGGGGTTGGATTCGGAGAGGCAGACTCATCTGCCGTAAAGCTCCGCCGAACTGTCTTGGCCTTTCTCGGCCGATATGGCGATTCCGCGGGCCTTTTGGATTAGAGCCACATGCATATCTGGAAGTTTTGGAGGTGGTCTTCTCTTGCGCGGCGGCGAGTCGGTCCAGTAGATCTTGCGAAAGCGGCTTTGGGGCAAGTTTGGCGAACATCGTCGGAGAGGCGGAAGCTCGGGGGTTGACCGTGGATGAGCAGATGATTCAAGTTAAGGTCAGGTCCTGGGAGCCGTGGAGGGACCCATCAAGGATTCTCTTCCAGGTCAGCAAGTACTCACCAAATATCGGGGGTTGGAATTTGTTGGAGATTGAGGAGACCGGGCGGTCTAAAGTCTAACCACATTGGTCTGCCTCTCTCAGCGGCCTAGCGGTTTGGCTCAGCGGCCTGGTAGAGCTTGAGGAGACCGGGCGGTCTTATGTCTAACCGCAGCGGTCTGCCTCTCTCAACGGCCTAGCGGTTTGGCTCAGTGGTCTGGTGGTGAACCTCAGCTTGCGGTCAGAAGGACAGCAGTAGTGGCGGTCTGAGGGATTCTCGCAACAGCGGCCTGGGTGTAAGCCGCAGCAGCGGTCTGGAGGTTAGCCGCAGCGGTCTGGATGAAGCCGCAACATCAAATGGTTAGCCGCAACTGCGGTCTGGTGGCAACCCGCAATTGCGGTCTGGCGGCCTGTACTAGCGGTCTTCTCTTGCAGTGTGGCAGTTTTCCTTAATTGCTGCTGGGTGTTCAGTTATTCATTGTATAGTGCGCGGTTTGACCTTGTCAAACCACATAAGCCTCCCGACTTGTATTTAGTCCCACATCGATTGTTGTATTCTCTCATCTCCCCCAATTTCTATAAATAATGGGCATACCTATGTAATGATTATCTTTTTGGAGCAATAAAATTTGCGATTTATTTAGTTCTTTTTCACATGGTATCAGAGCGAACCGATCCTTTGCTCCAAATAGATAGCGGTTTGTTTGTTTAACCGCGCGACCTCTTCTTTCGGCTTCTACCCCTCCCTTTTTCCCTCCTGTGCTCGTCGCTTTGTTTGCGACTTGTTTCTTGCGCCTTTTTCTGTTCGCGCGGTTTTTCTTCTCTGTTGCGGGCTTCGCATTTTGGTCGCGGCATCTTTCCTGCCGCTGGTGTGTTGTCACCTTGACCGTGCAGTCTCTCCTCTTGTTCGCGCGCTTTGTTTGCGTTGTTTGTTCGCGCGGTTTGTTTTGTGAAACCGTGCAGTTTCTTTCTGTTTTCTATGGACACTCCTTATTCTACTTTCTCTGTTCCTCTTACTCTTTCTACTTCTTCCTTCTCTTCTTTTTGTAATTTGGGGACTGCTTCGAAGCTTACAGGTCCCAATTACCCTGATTGGAGTGTGTCCTTCATTTTTCTCTTGCGTTCTCAGCGCAAACGTCATCATTTGACTGATGACCCTCCTCCTTCTAGATCTATTTCTTTTGATGATTGAGATTCTTCTGATGCGTTGGTGCGAACTTGGTTGGCCAACAATTTGTCTGAGGATTGCCTTCCTATTATCCAACATGATCCAACTGTCAAGGCTGCCTGGAATCATCTTGCTGTCTTATATTCCAAGGGAGCCCAAACTTCGCGCATTTATATTCTGTATGCCGATCTTTTCGCTCGACCTATCATGACTCCTGCTTCTGCCTATCAGGAGGTTCAGACTCTTGGTGCTGAACTTCTTCAGCATCGACCTTTTTCTGCTGATCTGGCTGAGCAACACAGACATTTTCAGGAGCTTCTTGTTGTTTGCTATCTACTTCGCTTACCGGATTCCTATGATATGATCCGCCAGCAGATCCTTGGAGAGGCGAATACTCCGACTCTGGATGTTACTGCTGCTTGGATATCTGTTGTTACTACTCTTCTTCAGCGTCCTTTGCTCTCCTCTCCGTTTCCATCTCCTGATCTTGTTGCTCATCCATCTCGTCATGACATCTCTGGTGGCCGTGGTGGCTGTACTGGTGGCCATGGTGGTGGCCGTAGTTACTCCAAACATCTTTGTTCTCATTGTGACCGACTTGGTCACTTAGTTGATCGTTGTTGGACCAAATATCCTCATCTTTGTCCAACATCTGTTGATTCCTCCAAGCCGTCCACTTCTTCTCTTGCTACTTCTGGAACTGCTCAGTTGGCTATAACGGCTAGGTGACTTATTGATTCTAGTGCTACAAATCGTATGACCGACAATTCTCGCCTTTTCTCTTCTCTTGACAAGAGCAACCGGTTACCTCCGGTTCTTATTGCGGATGGTTCTCCATCTCTGGTTTGTGGGTCTTGCACTGTGCATATTACTCACTCTCTTCAGCTGCATCACACCCTTTATGTCCCGAATTTTCCGTGCAACCTTCTTTCTGTTAATGCTTTTTGTAAACAGTTGCATTGTGAAACTATTTTTACTGCATCTACTTGTGTTTTTCAGATTTCTCATTTCAAGGAGGTGATTGCTACTGGGACTGAGAGCGGCGGCTTGTTCTATCTTGATACTGCTTCTGCGTTTTCTGTCTCTTCTTCTCTACTTCAGTGACATCTTCTCATTGGGCATCCTCCTCCTTGGATTCTTTATCAGCTTCTGTCAGATTTACCTCGCGATGATTCTTCTCTTGATTGTGAAGTTTGTCAGTTTGGCAAGCATCACCGATCTACTTTTCCTGCTAAGCATGGCTGCAGTTCTTCTCGTCTCTTTGATTTGCTTCATTTGGATGTTTGTTGTCCCACTCCTCTTCAAACTGTTGGTAAGAGTAGTTTGTATTTTGTTACATTCATAGATGATCTTTCTCGGTATACGTGGTTATATTTATTACGAGAACGCTCTGAGATTTTCTCGATTTTTTCTGCTTTTTATAAAGAAATTCGTATACAATTTGATATCCCTATTAAAACTCTTCGTACTGATAATGGTAAGGAATACCTTAGTCATCAGTTTAATTCGTTTTATTTGGATCATGACATTGTCCATCAGACTACTTGCCCTTACACTTCCCAACAAAATGACGTTGCTGAACGTAAGAATCGTCATCTTTTGGATGTGGCTCGTAGTCTTCTTACTCATATGCATGTTCCGCGGTCTTATTGGGGACATGCAGTTTTTCTTTCTTGTTTTCTCATTAATCGAGTTCTGTCTTCGGTTCTCGATGGAAAGACTCCTTTTTCTATTCTCTATCCTAATGGGACACCATTTTCGTTACCTCCTCGTGTCTTTGGATGCACAGCGTTTGTCCACTCTCCTGCTTCTGGATGTGATAAACTCTCTCCTCTTTCTTTCAAGTTCATCTTTTTGGGCTATTGTCTGACACAGAAAGGGCATCGTTGTTTTGATCATATTCTTAGTAGATAGTATGTGTCGGCGGATGTTACTTTCTTTGAGAATGCTCCATTTTTTTCTTCTCCCTCTCTGTTACCTTCTTCTGATGGTTCTTCCTTCCGATATATCGGCACCTTTTCCGGAGCCAGCCCTGCTTTCTTCTCCTCCTGTTTCTGATTCCTCTATTTCTGACTCCTCTACTGTCCCTGATTCTTCTCCTGAGCCGCTGCAACCAGCTCACAGGCCAGTAGTCTCTTCTTTGGATGGGGCTGATACAGTAGACAGGTCAGATCTGGATCTTCCGATTGCTCTACGGAAAAGTGTTCGCTGCTGCACGCAGCATCCTCTTCAGGTTGTGGTCTCTTATGCCCAGCTCTCTCCTTCGTCTCGAAGCTTTGCTCTTGCCCTCTCGGCAAATGTTGTTCTCGCCTTGTATCAGGATGCTCTTGTTATCCCTCATTGGAAGGCTGCTATGGATGAAGAGATGCGTACTCTTATTGAACGGGGTACTTGGACTCTTATTCCTACTCCTTCAGGTGCTGATGTGGTTGGCTGTCGCCGGGTCTTTGTCATTAAGTTTCTCCCTGATGGCTCTATTGATCGTTACAAAGCACGACTTGTTGCCAAAGGTTTTACGCAGACTTATGGTGTAGATTTCTTTGATACTTTCTCTCCTGTAGAAAGGATTATACAATCTGTGTGCTCTTTTCAGTAGCCGTCAACAGAGACTGAGAGATGTCTCAGTTTGATGTGAAGAATGTCTTTCTTTATGGTGATTTACAAGAAACTGTCTATATGGAATAACCTCCTCGGTATGTTGCTCAAGGAGATTCTCAGGTCTGTAAACTGCGAAAGGCAATCTACTGTCTTAAGCAATGTTTCAGGGCCTGGTTTGACAAGTTCAATGAGGTCATCTCTTTGGTTGGGTTTGCTCGAAGTGCTGCGGATCACTCGTTATTTTTTCGCAGGACATCGGCTTGTCTTGTTGTCCATGCTGTTTATGTTGATGATATTCTTCTCACAGGAGATGATAGAAGTGTGGATATGACAAAGAAGCATCTTCTCCAGCATTTTGTTACTAAAGATATGAGATCTCCAAAATATTTCTTGGACTTTGAAATATCTAGGAAACCAGAGTCTATTGTTCTTTCACATCAAAATTATTCTTTGGACCTCTTAAAAGAGACAGACCTCCTTGGGCCTAAACCTGCTCGTTCTCCGATGTCGGTTGGAGATCATAAGTGTTGGAGTGAGGACTCAACTTTTCTTGAGGATGTCACCAGGTACAGACGACTTGTGGAGAAACTCATTTATCTGACAGTCAAAAGACCGGATATTTGCTATGCAGCGAGAAGAGTGGGCCAATTTATGCAAGCTCCTAAGGAGTGTTATCTATAGTCGGCGATGAAGATTCTAGAGTATTTGAAAGGTGCTCCAGGGAAAAGACTTCTGTTTCAGAAAATGGCACGACCCGTCTATTAACAACCATCAGAGTGTGTTACTGGCGGGTCGTGATGCCACAAACATGCAAAGGAAAAACCCATGTCTGTTAGGCGGGATCAAAATTTGAATTATAGTTTTTGAAAAAATAATATAATAATTAACTTTGAATACAAGAAAAATCCATTTGTTTTGTTTTATATACGGAAGCTTTAATAAGACAGTGAAACACATGCACTTTGAAAAAAATCTCCTGATACACACACAACACTAATATAAAAGTAAATGCAATGACTAAAGAAATGAACACCATTAATTTAATATTGTGTTACTACAATGAAAGCTTAGGAGTTGTACATGAAATCTTAAATTCTTTTGACCTGCTTTACGACCACACGAACACCATATCATAACCGGGATTCCTACACTTACACAGGCATTTAATATTTCCAAAAAAACTCACATAAAAGGTCGTTTGAAGGAAATTACCTCCCTCGAAGTGAGGGGAGAGGAGTTACCACAAGGATCGATAATTTGGCGGCCCTAGGCGTCGGAAACCCTAAATCGGAGAGGGTTCGGAGCGAATTCCACCGCTAGATCTGATGAGCGGCACCGGAAACACAAACATAAATGAAATTTGTCGAATTTACGACAAACACAAGAGGGAACGACGAAGTTACGTCGATCAGAGGGCGGAAATTGTTGGGTACATTGGAAAATGTGTACCTGATTTGAAGAAGCCCAACCTAGCTCAATGATATACATCATGTTGTATTTGATGTAGTTTTGAGTTGACATGTGCAGGTAAAGAAATGTTGAAGTTTACAGAAAAAAATTCTAAGTCCAAGTGTCGACACAAAGGAACATGTGTCGTCACATAGAAGAAAGTTGTCGACACAACACTGGG
This sequence comes from Platanthera zijinensis, assembly GCA_039513925.1. NCBI lineage: Eukaryota > Viridiplantae > Streptophyta > Magnoliopsida > Asparagales > Orchidaceae > Platanthera > Platanthera zijinensis. Next base: position 62,674,351 of record CM077095.1, on the reverse strand, counting down.
AAAGTGTGTCGACACAGAAGGTGTAAGTCGACACTACTCTGGGAAAAAGTGTCGACACATAACATAGTCTACAACAACACTGGGAAATTGTGTCGACACAGAAGAAGTAAGTCGACACAGCACTGGGAAATTGTGTCGACACAGAAGAAGTAAGTCGACACAGCACTGGGAAATTGTGTCGACACAGAAGAAAAACGTCGACCTCAACATTGGGAGAATGTGTCGACACTAAAGAGTATAGTCGATCTCAAGTTTGTCGACATCATCTGAATATGTCGACACAGAAGAAAATAGTCGACACCTGAAGGCCCAGTCAACACTTACTAAAGTTATGATTCTACAACAACTGTGTCGACACACAGGACTTGTGTCGACACACTGCAGAGTCAAAGACCAAGTTATTTTCAGAAGAAGATGTGTCGACACAAAGGCAATTTTGTCGACATCACTGAAGGCAGTGTCGACACCAAAGTCAATTGTGTCGACACAAATAGACAGATGGTCTCGACACTTTCTGACAGATTGTTTCAACACTAAGGCACAGGACTTGTTTGAAGACTTGACAGCTGTGGGTTATCACCAGTTAACTGAAGTTGTCAGACTTGTCAGAAAACGGTTAGAAACCGGATCAGCCGGTTACCATGAAGAATGTCTATAAATAGACAGATTCAGAAGGAGACAAAAAAAAAAAAAGAACAACACACACAATTAAGAAGATATAGAACTGATCCTTTGAAATACATTGGAGAAGGATTATATTCTACTCATTTTCAAGAAAGTGCTAGGCACTTAAGAAGATCTTCTCCGGGAGATCTAAGAAGACTATCTAAGGATAGATCTAAGAAGAGTTCTAATCAGAATTCAGAAGAATCATTCAAAGTTCTGGACAGAGAGAGATCAAGTCAGAATTTGAAGAAGAAGAAAGAATTCATCAGTGGATTCTCAAGAAGCTGTTTGGAATCAACTCAGCTAAGTACATTTTCAAGAAGCTTTGAAGAAGGCTAAGAAACAGTTGATTGCATCAGCTGATTAAGAATTGTCATTGCCTCTTCTCTCTCAACTTGGCAAGACAATTTAAAACAATCTTTTCTATATTTCTGTAGGATCTGTTTATACAGATCTGAGTTGTAAGCCTATGTTATAAAGGCTGAGTGTAGGAGTGTTGAACTCTGAGTGGTAGGGCTGATTGCCTGAGTGTAGGAGAAGGATATTCTCTGAGTTGTAGGCCTTGGGGCAAGGCTGAGGTAGGGCAGTTGTGCCTGAGTTGTAGGAACCTGTTGGGTTCTGAGTTGTAAGATCTATTGATCTGAGATAAGTGGAAGTTTGGCCGAATCTAGCATACAGCTAGATAGGTGAAGGGGGAAAGTGGATGTACCCAGACCTTGGGGAACCACTATAAAACATAGTGCAATCTGTGATGTGTTGTTTTCTGTGATTGCTGTGTTTTTGTATTAGTTAATAAATTGAATTCTGTCTAGAAGTTTTAGAAAAAGAAGCAGGACCTATTCACCCCCCCCCCCTCTAGGTGTTTTAGGCTGCCTTGAAAGTTAAACTATCAAGTGGTATCAGAGGGAGGTTCCTCAAAAAGGACTTAACAGTCTGAGGTAGATCTGATAGGCAGAATCAAGAATCAAGAAGATGGGTTCTGGAGAGAATCATAAGGAGCTAGGGTCAATGAAATTACCCATATGCAAGAAGGAAATCTTTGGGATCTGGAAAGAAAGAGTCAGGTTGTTTATGGAAGCATCTGACCCAAGGATTTACATCACAGTACAGGAAGGCCCCTTCATACCAATGAAGATATCTGTTCTTGATGCAAATATCCAAACACCAAAGACTTATTCTGAAATGACCAAGGATGAAATCATCTTGGCAACCATGGACAAAAGGGCACAGAACATAATTGTCAGTGCCATAGATGATTCAACATTTCAGAATCTGATTCACTGCAAGACCTCCAAGGAGATGTGGGACACATTAATTGTCTACATGGAGGGATCAGAAGAAGTAAGGCTGGACAGAAAATCTATGCTAAATCAGGAGTATGAAAGTTTTAGACAAGGAAAATCTGATAGCATAACTGAGTGCTATAAGAAATTCTATAGAATTGTGAATGAGCTAATTTCCTATGGAAGAGTCTTCAGTACCTATGAACTGAATGACAAATTCTTAAGATCCTTATCAAAGGATTGGGATACAAAGATCTGTGCCATAAGAGAAGTGGCAAAATTGGCAGAGATATCTCCTCCAACTCTGTTTGGAAAGTTGCTATCCTATGAAATGCAACTTATGGTAAGGAAGGAGGAGGAAAGAAACTCAAGAGGAGAGCATAGAGAAAAGACTGTGGCATTTAATGCTGAAGCCACCAGAAAGAATAGGAGGAAATCACCATCTCCTCCTAAGGAAGTTGAAGAAGGTAGTTCTGAAAATTCAGATAGGGGTTCAGTCAGCAGTGATTCAGATGCAGACTTTGCTGCATTCACTAGGCAATTTCAAAGGTTCTTGAAAAAGAAGCAATGGAAGTCTAGGCCTTCCTCATCACAGCAAGTAGATGACTATTATCAGAAAAGAAGGTCATCTAGGAAAGAGAAAAGCAGGTCAAAGCCCAGCAAAGCCACTACTTCAAAGATTGTCTGCTATTGTTGCAATAGGCCTGGACATGTAGTGGCTGAGTGTCCTGACAAAAGGAAGGAATCTTCAGAAAAGAAGAAGACTTATCAGAAAGGCAAGAAGGAGAAATCCTTTGTAGCAAAGAAAGATAAAAGTCTGTCAGACCAGTCAACTTCAGAATCAGGATCTGAAGCTGAAGCATATATTGGATTATATGCTGCATCTGAGGAAGAGGAGTTTATGCAGTTGCTAGACTCCATCAATGAACATCAATGCATGGGTTTGATGACTAGATCAGAAGAGGACCTATGCCAGAATCAGTCTGGTCCTAATGAGGTAAACAGTCCTTCCAGTACATTTGTTTGTAGTACAAGTGAAGAATCAGCTACATCTGCATCAAGTGATGAAGATGCATCTGGATCTGAAGGAGATGTCTATCAATTGATAGACAAGTATGAGGACTTGTTGCAGGCCCTTAAGAAAAGCAAGAACCTGGTTAAATCACAGGCTCAGGAAATTGCTGATCTAAGGGTTACAACAGCTGAGTTAGAAAAAGTCCTTGATCAAAAGTTAGCTGAAATTGCCAAGCTGAAAAATATAACTATTATTCAGATGGGCACAATTAATTATATTAATGATCAAGTAAAGAGTCTGGAGGACAGACTTAGAATTGAAAGGGATTTAGTGGCTAGTTACTCTAAGCCAAAATCTGTCTTACCCTTGATAGATGAATTTGTCACTCAGAAGGGTAAGGCTGGATTAGGATTTAAGGGTAACTCCAGGGCTAGCAGATTCAAAAAGAAAGGCAAAGCCCCTATTCAGCCACTAAACCTTTCAGTCCCCATAAGGTTTGGTAAGAAGAAAGTGCCTTCTAACATATATGATCATGAAGACATTCAGGATCATATCAAGACAAATGTTCTGAAGAACAAGGGTGTTAAGGCAAGCAGGCCTACCTATGGTCATAAGCCCTATGGTTTTAAGAAACCAGTAGGAGAAGTTGCAACAGCACCAGCAATGAACAGAAATGCTTCTGACAAGGATGTATCTAGATCTAGATACAATAAGTTTGAATGTTGGTGCTGTGGCAAGAGGGGTCATTTTGCATTGGACTGCTGGTATAACACAAGTGTTATAAAGAATAAGAGTCTACCTGTTAGAAGAGGTTATGATAACTTTATTAAGGCTAACCTGAACCAAGGACCCAAGACTTACTTGGGTTCTAAGGGTAAGTAATTCTGTATTGCAGGTGAATCCAAGTTACCATGCCCCTATATGGTACTTGGATAGTGGTTGTTCCAGGCACATGACTGGAACAAAGGGGCTGCTGAAGGAGTATTCATCTGTCAAAGATGGACATAAAGTGATCTTTGGTGGATCTGAAAAAGGAGTCATCAAAGGATTTGGTAACATCTCTTCAAACCTAATTACTATCACCCAAGTGGCCTATGTAAAAGGTTTGAAACATAATCTAATAAGCATAAGCCAGCTGAGTGATCTAGGATATGACATTTCATTTGGTAAGGATGGATGTCATATCAAAAGGTCAAGTGATCAAGAGATCATATTGACTGGGTATAGGAAGAGAAATGTGTATTGCCTTAATTTTGAATGTGAGAATAAGGCATCCCCCATTTGTCTTGTAGCTGATGACAATGCTTCTCATTGTGTTAAGTGGCACAAGAGATTGGCTCATCTAAACTACAAGACAATTGGCCAACTCTTTAGTAAAGAACTAGTAAGGAATGGGCCTCAAGTTAAGTGTATAAAGGAAGGGGTATGCTCAGCTTGTCAAAAGGGCAAGCAGACAAAAACCTCATTTCAAAGCCTTGAAAACAAGGATTCTGTGAGATGCTTATATCTCTTGCATATGGATCTTTTTGGTCCTATGCCAGTTCACAGTCTAGGTAGGAAGGTCTACACACTAGTGGTTGTAGATGACTATTCTAGATTTACATGGGTGTTCTTTCTGAGACAAAAATCTGAAACCCCAAGTGTATTATTTAAGTTTGTAAAGCAAATTCAGAATGAACTGAACAGTACAGTGGTCAAAATCAGAAGTGACCATGGTACTGAGTTTCAATCTGAAAGCATGACAAACTTGTGTATAGACTTTGGGATTTTCCAAGAGTTCTCCTCACCTAGAACACCTCAGCAAAATGGAATTGCTGAAAGAAAGAATAGATCATTAATTGAAGCTGGTAGAACTCTATTGAGTGACACCTCTCTCCCAGAATATTTTTGGGCTGAGGCAGTTAACACTGCTTGTCATGTCATCAATAGGGCTTCTATCACCAAAAGCCACAGGAAGACTCCCTATGAGATTGTGAAAGGCAGAAAACCAAATCTATCCTATTTTAGGATCTTTGGCTGCAAGTGCTATATACTTAACAATGGTAAGTCTTATTTGACTAAGTTTGCTGCCAAATCCCAGGATGGGATATTTGTTGGGTACAGCACAAATAGTAAGGCCTATAGAGTCTTCAACTTAACTACTCAAGTTGTTGAAGAATCTGTGCATATTGTATTTGATGAAACAAGATTAATCAATTGTGAATTGTCTTGTAGATCAAATGACTCAACAGGTATAAGCAAGAAGATGGACAAGCTCTCCATTGCTGAAGCTTCAAAGGAAGAGGGAGCATTGGAAAATGAAGGCTGCTGTCCAGGGGGAGTACAAGAGATAATGGAAGCTGATGAAAACCAAGAGGAACAGCAGAATGAAGAAGCTGGAGATGCTCAACCTGAAGGGATTCTACCTCCAGCTATAAGATATCTAAGAGATCATCCTACTGATCAGATAATTGGTGATCCAAGACAAGGAGTGCAAACTAGAAGCAGAAATCAAAGCACAGTTTTGCATTCTAGTTTCTTGTCTCAAATGGAACCTAAGAAGTTTGAAGAAGCTATCCAAGACCAGCACTGGATTGATGCTATGCAAGAGGAGCTGAATCAGTTCAGAAGGTGCAAGGTCTGGGAGCTTGTTCCTAAACCAAGAGGCCACAACATAATTGGGACTAAGTGGATCTATAGGAACAAGCTAGATGAAAGTGGAATAATAATAAAGAATAAAGCAAGATTGGTTGCAAAAGGATACAGGCAGGAAGAAGGGATTGACTTTGATCAAACCTTTGCTCCAGTAGCAAGGCTGGAGGCAATCAGAATGTTCCTTGCCTATGCAGCCTACCAAGACTTCAAAGTATACCAGATGGATGTAAAGTCAGCATTTCTGAATGGTGATCTTAAAGAAGAAGTATATGTAGAGCAGCCATCAGGTTTTGTAGATCCTCTTAAACCTGATTCTGTGTACAAGCTTAGGAAAGCTTTGTATGGGTTAAAACAAGCTCCAAGGGCTTGGTATGAAACCCTGTCTACCTTCCTCATTGAGAATAAATTCTCAAGAGGAAAGATAGACAAAACTCTATTCCTTAGGGAATCCAAAGGAAAGATCATCTTAGTCCAGATCTATGTTGATGACATAATCTTTGGATCTACTGAAAACAACCTTTGTAAAAAGTTTGCCAAACTTATGCAAGGGAAGTTTGAGATGAGCAGTATGGGAGAACTTAAGTTCTTCTTGGGACTCCAAGTAAGACAGACTGATGATGGATTGTCCATATCCCAGTCTAAGTTCACCAAAGAATTAATTAAAAAATATGGTATGGAGTCATCCTCCTCCATGAGAACTCCTATGGGCACAAGTATGCCAATATGCAAAGATGAGGCAGGTAAACCTGTTGATGAATCATTGTATAGAGGAATAGTTGGGTCACTACTATATCTCACTGCTAGTAGACCTGACATTATGTATGCAACATGTGTCTGTGCTAGGTACCAAGCCTGCCCTAAAGAATCTCATTATACTGCAGTAAAAAGGATTCTGAGATATCTAAAGGGCACTCCTACTCTAGGTCTTTGGTACCCTAGGAATAGAGATTTTCAACTAACAGGCTATTCAGATGCAGATTTTGCAGGATGTAGAGAGGATAGAAAGAGTACTACAGGTACTTGTCAATTCCTGGGAGGAAGACTAATATCCTGGAGTAGTAAAAAACAGACTAGTGTGGCAATTTCCACAGCTGAGTCAGAGTATATTGCTGCAGGAAGCTGCTGTGCACAGCTATTATGGATGCAGCATCAGCTTAAAGATTATGGTATTCAGGTAAGTAGAACACCCCTTTTATGTGATTCTAAGAGTGCTATTTCTATTGCTAATAATCCAGTTTCTCATAGTAGAACTAAGCATATAGAAATCAAATATCATTTTCTTAGAGAACATGTAGAAAAAGGTGACATCTCTTTGGAATTTGTAAAAACAGATTATCAAATAGCAGATGTATTTACTAAGCCTTTAGATGAAACCAAATTCAATAAATTCAAAATTGAATTAGGTATGTTAACCATTGAATAATGTATTAAATAAAATCATTAACAATGCTATTGAAATGGTTAATAAGTAAGTAAAAGTAGTAACAACAATAATCAAGTGTTAAAAAGGACACATTGAAGTTACAGAAATTGGCTAAGTAAGAATGTGTCGACACATTCAGTAATAATGTGTCGACTCAGAGAAATAATGTCGACAAGTCAGAAATATTGTGTCGACACAGAGAATATGTGTCGACACTTAAGAATTTTATTGTCGACTTAACCAGGAATGTAATGTCGACTCAACCAGAATCGTGGTGTCGACACTTACAAAATATGTGTCGACACTTGTCCTTAGTGTCGACACAGAATTTCTGTCTTTCTACTATGTATCCAAGGTGTCGACATAACCACATATTGGTGTCGACACATAGTAGGCTGAAGAAATGTCGAGTTAATAGAAGCTTGTGTCGACACATTCCGTCTGTGTCGACACATTTAGACTGTTTTTGGCGCCTTTTGAACTTCTTTCAACAGAAGCTATAAATAGGTCAAAAAAACTCTTTGAGTCGACACGCTTTCAAGGTTTTCGAAACTCAAACCCTGTGTCGACAGTCTTTCTTTCTCTCTTCTCTCAAGCTTTCTCGACACAACGATGGCGCCAAGGATTGAAGACAATGTTAATGAAGGGTATGAGTTGGTGCGCCAGGCGTTTGCAGAGGCGCCGCCTGATGTTCAAGGTGTTATCACCCTTCTCTCTGCATCAGGGTTAGAATTTCTTGTCTCAGAACCATCCAAGATCTGGAAGAAGGAGGTGCATGAGTTCTTTATCTCAGCATCAGTCCATTCTACTGAACTCAAGATCAAGTCCATTGTTCACGGGACTAAGATTAAGATTACCCAAAGAGGTTTGAGAAAGTTTTTGCAATTACATGTGGTTGAAAATGAAGAAGAGGTTCCTAGTTCTAAGACAAGGGAAGCCCTTCAATGGTGTGGGTTGGATTCAAACATGAAGATTGGTGCTGCATTCAATAGGAAGGGTATGAATCAGCAAGGAAAGTTCTTGTCTGAAATAGTTGGGAAAGTAATTCTCTGCAAGACAGGTGGACATGATAGGATTTCTGCCTATATGTTCAACCTTATGACCAGGATTGTCTTTACAATTCCTACTGATTGGTCAGTAATCCTATTTGACAAGATTAAAGAAGGGATCAAGAAGCCTAACATGGCTAGGATCATAAGTCTATATCTCAATGGAGCAATCCCTGAAGTGATGCAGCAACTGCCAGGATCTAAAATCAATCATATGAGAAGGATGGACATGAGACTATTCTCCAGGTGGGAAAGGGTGCTGTCTAAGGATGTGCCTGAAGAGAGCAGGCCAGACACCCCTGTGAAATCCCCTTCTCCAGCTCACGAGACTGAGCAACAACAAGAGGACCCACTAAGGATACAGAGTGAAGAACAACCTGCCTCCTCTATAGTTCATCAAGTAGATACATCTGCACAGATGCAGGGGGAGCCAGTTCAATCTCCTGCTCAAAATGTTTCTACCCCTGCTCAGGTACAAGTAGTTCAGGTGTAGGGGGAGCAAATATATTTTACTATAAAAGACTTTCTAAAAGTTTTTTTTTCTGAACAGGTTCAGGGGGAGCATGTGTCTTCTCCTACTCCAGATATGCAGCTGCCTGAGAATGTGCACAAGGATGCACCTAATGACTTATCTTCAGATGCTCCAGTTCAAAAGGAATACACTCTGGATGAGTTGTTTCCAAATGATGACATAGCTACTGATAGAATAGAAGAGGACCAAGATGTTGAGCAGCCTCTTGACATAGAGCTAGAACAAGGAGTGGAGAAAGTTCAAGAGATTGAAAAAGTACAAGAAGTAGAGGAGGAGCAAAGAATTGAGGGGGAGCCAGTACATGTTGAAACTGAGCAACATGGCACTGAAGCAGATAGAGTTCACATTGAGAGTACTTCTGATTCTGAAACTGAAGAAGCCAGGTTGGCTAAGAAAAGAAAACTGGTTGTATTTAAAAGAAGAAGCAAGACTTATAAGCAGGCTTTACAGACAACACCTCCACCACCACCTCCTGAAGTTGATTATAACAAGTTCTTGGTGGATTTACAGGTGAAATTGGATGACCACAGGGTGGCCATTGAGAAATATGTTGATGAAAGAAACAAAACTCTGCAGTTTGACTTAGCCCAAGATATCAAATCTATCCAATTTCAAGTCAACTTGAATAAAACTGAAATGACAGATTGCTTTCACAAGGGTGGCAATGCTGTAGTTTATCTGGCTAAACAACAGCATGATATCTCTACAAAGGTGGATGATATTGCTTTGAAGCAAGGTTATGTTCTGGAAAATCAAATAAGAATGAATGACAATTTAACTGAATCTCATAATGAGATTATTCAAGAGGTGAAGAAGATTGTGCCAGGAATGCCTGCAAATAAAGCAAAAGAAATGGAAGAATTTGATAAGAATTTTCAAGCTGCTATTGCATCTGTTAAGACTGCCATCACAACCTCTCAACAGGAAATATCTGAAAAGCTTCAAAAGTTAAGACCATTTTTCAAGGAGGGAGTGAATTATTTGGATGGCCAAATAAGATTTCAGAAAGAAGATCTTAGAGATCATGTATCAAGAGAAGCCATAAAGGGGGAGAGGATGCTAATTCATGCAGGCTCTGAGCATGCCAAATGGGTGACCAATAGCATAAGAGCCACATTGGGATATCCACCATTGTGTGATGATAACATGGTGGCTGAGTCTGGTCTACAAACAGGACTACTTGAAGGTGACCAACCTGAGGTTGCCCAAGTCATATACCCTCCTCCAGATTTTGATATATTGGATCAGCAAGTGCAATATATGTATAGTCCTTCAAAGGAGGTTGTAAATGTTATCTTTGAAAAGGTTGATAAGCCTGAGGTAAATTTGCAAGAACAGCAAGATGCTCTACTGTCAAAGAAAAGATTTAGAGAGCAGGCTGAGCTGAAGCCAGATTTTGAGCAGTGGAGTCCTACTTCCAGAAATATAATACTCACTGCATGGAAAGCTGTCAAAGATAAAGTTCATGAAAGGGGCAAGTGGTACAATGAGCAGGAATGGCAGAAGTATGAGGCAAGACAAGAAGCCATTGTACAATTCAGAAGGAAAGCTAAGATGGGAAGACTTCCAACTGATGCTATGGAGCCAAGCAAATACTTCCCAAAGCCTTTTCACTATTTTGAAAGGCAAAGGCTCAAGGAAGAAGCTAAGAAGAAAGCTGATCTTAAGGGAAAAAAGATGGCTGAAGAATCAGAAGCTCCTGTGACAGCTAAAATTAAATCTGGCCAAGGGATTGTTATTAGAGAGCCTGATCAATCCTGATAATGTTTTAGTTCTTTCATAATGTTTTGTAATGATGTAATGTGATCAGTCAAAGAAAAACCATGTAATCAAACATTACCCAGTAATAAACAAAATTTTGTTAAATCTGTGATAGATTGTTTTATCCATGATGTTCTTATTATTTTGTTTATAATTAAGTATCCCTGTGTATTGTCATATATCATCATTTTATACTATTTATAAATGGTGTATATCATTGGCTATAAGGGTTATGACTTCTCCAAATAGGGGGAGATTGTTGGGTACATTGGAAAATGTGTACCTGATTTGAAGAAGCCCAACCTAGCTCAATGATATACATCATGTTGTATTTGATGTAGTTTTGAGTTGACATGTGCAGGTAAAGAAATGTTGAAGTTTACAGAAAAAAATTCTAAGTCCAAGTGTCGACACAAAGGAACATGTGTCGTCACATAGAAGAAAGTTGTCGACACAACACTGGGAAAGTGTGTCGACACAGAAGGTGTAAGTCGACACTACTCTGGGAAAAAGTGTCGACACATAACATAGTCTACAACAACACTGGGAAATTGTGTCGACACAGAAGAAGTAAGTCGACACAGCACTGGGAAATTGTGTCGACACAGAAGAAGTAAGTCGACACAGCACTGGGAAATTGTGTCGACACAGAAGAAAAACGTCGACCTCAACATTGGGAGAATGTGTCGACACTAAAGAGTATAGTCGATCTCAAGTTTGTCGACATCATCTGAATATGTCGACACAGAAGAAAATAGTCGACACCTGAAGGCCCAGTCAACACTTACTAAAGTTATGATTCTACAACAACTGTGTCGACACACAGGACTTGTGTCGACACACTGCAGAGTCAAAGACCAAGTTATTTTCAGAAGAAGATGTGTCGACACAAAGGCAATTTTGTCGACATCACTGAAGGCAGTGTCGACACCAAAGTCAATTGTGTCGACACAAATAGACAGATGGTCTCGACACTTTCTGACAGATTGTTTCAACACTAAGGCACAGGACTTGTTTGAAGACTTGACAGCTGTGGGTTATCACCAGTTAACTGAAGTTGTCAGACTTGTCAGAAAACGGTTAGAAACCGGATCAGCCGGTTACCATGAAGAATGTCTATAAATAGACAGATTCAGAAGGAGACAAAAAAAAAAAAAGAACAACACACACAATTAAGAAGATATAGAACTGATCCTTTGAAATACATTGGAGAAGGATTATATTCTACTCATTTTCAAGAAAGTGCTAGGCACTTAAGAAGATCTTCTCCGGGAGATCTAAGAAGACTATCTAAGGATAGATCTAAGAAGAGTTCTAATCAGAATTCAGAAGAATCATTCAAAGTTCTGGACAGAGAGAGATCAAGTCAGAATTTGAAGAAGAAGAAAGAATTCATCAGTGGATTCTCAAGAAGCTGTTTGGAATCAACTCAGCTAAGTACATTTTCAAGAAGCTTTGAAGAAGGCTAAGAAACAGTTGATTGCATCAGCTGATTAAGAATTGTCATTGCCTCTTCTCTCTCAACTTGGCAAGACAATTTAAAACAATCTTTTCTATATTTCTATAGGATCTGTTTATACAGATCTGAGTTGTAAGCCTATGTTATAAAGGCTGAGTGTAGGAGTGTTGAACTCTGAGTGGTAGGGCTGATTGCCTGAGTGTAGGAGAAGGATATTCTCTGAGTTGTAGGCCTTGGGGCAAGGCTGAGGTAGGGCAGTTGTGCCTGAGTTGTAGGAACCTGTTGGGTTCTGAGTTGTAAGATCTATTGATCTGAGATAAGTGGAAGTTTGGCCGAATCTAGCATACAGCTAGATAGGTGAAGGGGGAAAGTGGATGTACCCAGACCTTGGGGAACCACTATAAAACATAGTGCAATCTGTGATGTGTTGTTTTCTGTGATTGCTGTGTTTTTGTATTAGTTAATAAATTGAATTCTGTCTAGAAGTTTTAGAAAAAGAAGCAGGACCTATTCACCCCCCCCTCTAGGTGTTTTAGGCTGCCTTGAAAGTTAAACTATCAGAAATCCTCACAAATAAATTAGGGCAAAACTGAAAATGAGAGTTAGACGGGGTTCCTTACCCAAAGAGATCAGATCTGGGCTCAGAAATCCACGAAGTGGGGTTTCGGGCGAAACCCTAGGAGTTCCTCTAGAGATCCACCGGCCGAAACAAAGAGTTAAGGTTGCCGGAGAAGAGTCGCTGCCCTAGACAAGGTCACGGAGGAAAATCCACGTTAATTCCAAGAGAGGAGGTGGAGAAATGAGAAAAGGGAGAACTAGGGTTTTGCATTACCCTCACCGGTCGGAGAAGGAGAAGAAGGAGGGCGGCTTTCTGCTGTTATCGTTGGCCAGAGGAGGAGGAAGCACCGGGGATGAAATCGCTGGCGGGAGGCGATGACGGGAGCAGTGGACGCCGTCGGAGGCGGAATCGGGACGGGGAGTCCGGGTCGGGAGGCGGGATCGGAACCTGCGGGATTTGGACCGTGAGAGTGAGGGGGGGGGGGGGGGGGCTCGGGTTATAAGGCTTATAAGTCTTTTTTATTATATTTATTATTATTATTATAAAGAGGAAGAAAACCGGGTTGTTACATTCTCCCCTTCTTTGGAAGTTTCATCCCGAAACTTTCCTGAGAATTCTCTGAATGGGACAAAAACAACTCCGATTCAGACGACATACACTAAAAATAGAAGTTTACAGATTAACGCATGAAAGATACTGAAATAATAAGGAAGTCAGACTCAGAGACGTACCAAGATTAAGAGAAGAGTTGCGAGTATTTGTTGCGCATGTCAGACTCGAGTTCCCAAGTGTACTCCTCAGAATTGCCATGCACCCAAAGTACCTTTACCATCAGAATGGTCCTCTTGCGAAGCTTGCGTTCTTGATATTCGACGATCTTCGAGGGTACGATCGGATAAGACAGATTGACATCAGGAATCACTGGAACTTCTTCGAGAACACGATTAGGATCGTGGATGTATTTCCAAAGCTGACTGACGTGAAAGATATCATGGACACCGACCAAAGAAACAGGTAGCTCCAGACGATAAGCAGATCCTCCAACACGCTCTGAGATAGCGTACGGTCCCACAAACCTCGAGCTGAGCTTATGATGACGACCGAACCATTTCACCCCAGGAGTAGGAGAAACCTTCAGAAACACTTGATCACCCATGACAAATTCTAACGGACGGCGACGCTAATTTGCATACTTTCTCTGTCTCTCAATGACAAGACTGAGCTGAAGACGAGTCTTCTTGGTGGCTTCTTCCATTCCTGAAGAAACTCCGGGCCCACTACCACCTTCTCACAAACCTCTGACCAGTAGAGCGGGGTCCTACAGCGACGCCCGTACAGTGCTTCGAAGGGGGCCATCTTGAGGCGGCTCTTTTGATAGCTTTTGTTGTAGGCAAATTCAACCAAGGGCAGATGTTCATCCCAAGCTCCCTTTGTAACGGCCCGCTTGACCGCCACAATTAACAATATCATTATTTGCATGTATATCAGAGTAAAGTGAAAGTTCCTATGCATTTCATAACGTGTATGTACAACATAAAAAACATATACATATCATTCTATGTTTACAAAACTAAGCATAAAAAAAAACAACAAAGTAAACTAGAACATTTCCAACCTGTGCTCTACTGATGATCGGTTGATGGCTTTCCGGTTCCTAAAAATTTTAAGAATAAAACCGTTAGTCTTGCATAAAAACTAAGTGAAAATTTACCTTTTTAACCTGCTGTACAGTTGTATAAAAGTGTGGGAAAATAGCTAATGTTGTAGTTAACAAACATGGTGGGAAACATATTCAGTTGAATATATATACTATTATCATAAACGAAACAATCTAGCTCATGCTCTGTAATCAGTATTGCAGTCAAATCAATATGGGTAACTATCAATATTGGTTCAGTAAAGGCTATAAGAAACCATAAACAGTAAGCTGTAAGGCGATATTCCTTTTGACTTTTCATTTTAGGAACTGTTAAGGACAATTAAATGAATTCTGTATCAGTCTCAGTATTCCATTTTCAGTCTTTGGGCCCGACCCCTTGGGGGTCATCAGTCTCCAAACCAGTACGTACAACACTCGTTTATGCCTTTCGGCTCGACTGGTTTGGTAATTCAGTACACAATATCAATATTATTCATTTTATGTTACCCTTAACAATTCCATGTGTCGACACATATGATGATTTATAATGAGTTTATTATTTTAATTAGTCCCCTCAGAAAATAATTTCTTGCTTGATTGTCTCTATAAGAGGCCATTTATAGCATTTGCAACATATGACATTTTCAATATAGAAATGAAGCATTCAGGTAAAGCATACATTAAAAAGAGAAATTCTCACCGCGGCTCGTTCTTTTTCCTTGCCCCGCCTTGAATAGACGTCGCGTCTACCTGGAGATGCCATCCTTCGCAATATCTGTACATATATACGTACGACATTTATAAGGCAACAACATTTTTCCCACGAGGTTGTATCCCACAAAACGACACGACGTACTTTGGCCAACGCATGCAAATTTTCATATCCAGCAGCTAAACAGGGCTAAAAACAGCAGCTAGACATACTAAAACAGCAACTAAACAGGGCTAAACAGTAGCCAAACAAGAGTTATAACAGCAGCCAAACAAGAGCAAGTAAACAACTGCAGCCAAACAATAACAGCTAAACAAGAGCAGTTAAAAAACTGCAGCCAAACAACAGCAGCCAACTAGGGCACAACCGACCAACAAAAAAATCCTCATAAACCCCATAAACAACAAATAATCCCCATAAACCGTTCAAATCTCGCTTCCAAGGAAAGGAAAATCAAAAACAAAATCAAATACCTGAATCCAACTCAGAGTTTTCTTCCACCGAAGCCAATCAAGGTCCAAACTTCCCAAAAACTGCTGAAGAAGAGGCGCTTAGAGCTCGTACAGAAAGAAGAAGAAAAAGAGGTGTGAGATTTCACCATACCAGGCGACAGGAAGGAAGAAATCGCCCAAACCCTAGCTCTCGGGTTTCGCCAGGAAGCAGAGAAGGATCGCACAATGGGGAGAATGTGCAGGGGTCGGGAATTTATCCCGTAAGGTCAGACGAACCCGCCGCTTAAAGTGCAGACCGGGTCGATAAAACCAAAAGAAACATGTCTGATCCAGCTAGCCCAAGCTAGCCCAATTGTAAATATAGATGACCAGCCAGCCCAACCATTAAAAAAAGAAGCAGCCCATCCAACACTTAGGAATAGAACCAGCCAGTCCAACAATTAGAAAAAGAAGCAGCCAGTCCAGCAATTAAAAATAAAACCAGCCAGCTCAGCCCACACACCCAAAAGTCCTCATTTGCAAATTTAGACCAGCATCATCAACAAATCAATCCAACCAGCCCAAATCTAGCCCAAAAACATAGAATTGTAACCATACCCATAGTTTTAAACTAGCACCATTAATACATAATTCCAAGTAGCCACACTTATGCAAATACAATATATAGATATATACATAAACAAGTCTTGCAATTATTATGCGTCGATCACCTCCATATCATAAAAAGTGTATACATACAAATATATGAAGTAGCCCACAAAATATAACATTTTCATGCAATAGCAGCTCATGGCGACGCCGATTCATCACTGCTTATATCTATTTTCATCATCGGGGTCGTTACCTGAAATTAAGTAAATCTTGTTACACATCTTCACATACTATATTCATTTAATGCATACATGAATTCATATTGCATACCGGGCACTGCGTGCATCACAAATCTCCCTTTCTTAAAAAATTTTCGTCCCCGAAAATCATTCTTCCATATTATCGAACAGTGCAGGAAAACTATTTCGCATTGCCTCTTTACGTTCCAAGTCGCTTCATGCCTAGGATGACCCTTCCACCAAACTAGCACAAAATTCACATCACGATTTCGTAACTGTTTGCTTTTTCGATCTATAATCTGATATGGTTCTGTCGGGCTAGAAAGGTCTTGTTTGATTTGAATATCAGTGGCTGACACAATCGTCTCCGGGTCACGAACATATTTTCGTAATGCTGACACATGAAACATATGATGCAATCTCTGCAATTCCGCTGGTAGCTCCAAACGGTAGGCAACCTCACCTACGCGTTCAGTGACTGAAAATGGTCCGATATAACGTGGACTCAACTTTCCAAGTCGTCGGAATCGTGAAACTCCTTTGAATGGTCTGATTTTCAAACATACCTGGTCACCGACTTGAAATTGCACAAGGCGATGACGGGCGTTATAATATTTTTGTTGCCGGTCTTGTGCTACCTTCATTCGTTGCTGTATCAGCATTACTTTTTCATGCCATTTATCAATTTTCTCCCGGTTATACAATATTCGCTCACCTTCTTCAGCCCAACTTAATGGTGTTCGACAACGTCGACCATACAATGCTTCGAAGGGTGCCATCTGAATAGACGATTGGTAGCTGTTATTGTACGCAAACTCTTCCAATGCCAAATATTTCGCCCAGGAGCCTTTTAAATCCAGTACAACCATACGCAGTAAATCTTCTAAAGACTGAATTGTTCGCTTAGACTGCCCATCTGTTTGGGGATGAAATGCTGTACTGAATAATAACTTTGTCCCCATACGTTTGTGAATATATCTCCAATTTCCGGACGTGAAGCGACCGTCGCGATCAGAAATTATGGATCGGGGAATCCTATGCAATTTGACAATAACATATATGTATAAATCATTCAACTTTTCAGGCGGTGCATCCTGTCGCACTGGAATAAAATGTGCGCTCTTCGTTAACCGATCAATAATTACCCAAATACCATCATGTCCCAATTTACTGCGGGGTAGACCGAAAACAAAGTCCATCGCAATGTCTTCCCACTTCCATTCTTGTATTGGTAGGGAATGCAATTATCCTCCAGGTTTCTGGTGTTCTGCTTTCACCAGTTGGCATGTGTGACAGGACGCAATATACGCTATTATGTCCTTTTTCATACCAGGCCACCAGAACTCCTCCTTCATGTCGTTATGCATTTTTGTCCGTCCTGGGCGAATTGAATATGGAGTATTATGTGCCTCATATAATATATCTCTTCGTAGGTGGTTCACATTTGGGACACATAACCGCCCGCTCATAAATAATAGTCCATTCTGTAACGTAAATTCGCTAGTCTCCCCTTTCCTTACCTTTTCTTGCAATTCAACCAGAAACGGATTCTTTGACAAGGCTTCTTTAATTCTATCCTTCAATGTGTATCTGATTTGAAATTGGGATAACTGTACTTGTTTACTTTCCGGTGTCACAAGTGGCGTGATCTGCAACTTTTCCAACTCGTATACTAATTGCGCCTCATAACCAGATAACACAGTTAATCCAACTGTATTCTTACGGCTTAAGGCATCAACAACCACATTCGCTCTGCCAGAGTGGTATTGCAGGTCCACTTCGTAATCCTTGATAAACTCTAACCACCGACGCTGCCGAAGGTTCAGTTCCTTCTGAGAAAATATATATTTTAGATTTTTGTGATCAGTAAAGATTTCGCAGCGTACGACGTATAAATAATGTCGCCAAATCTTCAGGGCAAAGATTACGGCAGCCAGTTCTAAATCATGGATTGGGTAATTCTTCTCGGCATCTTTCAACTGTCGGGAAGCATACGCAATTACTTTTTCGTGCTGCATCAATACACAACCCAATCCCTTGTACGAAGTATCACTGTAGATCTGAAACCCTTCCGTACCTGACGGCATGGTTAAAATCGCCGTTGTGGTCAGTTTTTCTTTTAAAATGTCAAATGCTATCTGGCAGTCAACTGACCACTGAAACGACGTATTTTTCTTGGTTAGCTGGGTCAACGGTAAGGAGATCTTCGAAAAGTCCTTTACAAACCGTCGATAGTATCCTGCCAAACCCAGAAAACTCCGTACTTCCGTCACTGATGTTGGTTGGGGCCAACTGAGGATAGAATCAATCTTTGCGGGGTCTACAGCCAAACCCTGCTCTGTTATCACGTGTCCAAGGAAGGACACTTTTCTCAGCCAAAATTCACATTTTGAAAATTTGGCATATAATTGATGTTCTTTCAACGTTTGTAATGCCAATCGCAAATGCTAAGCATGTTCTTCTTCTGACGGAGAGTAAATTAGTATATCATCAATGAACACTATTACGAATCGGTCCAAATAATCTTTAAAGACCCAATTCATCAAATCCATAAAGGCTGCTGGTGTATTTGTTAGCCAAAACGACATAACCATAAACTCAAAATGACCATATCTGGTACTGAACGCAGTTTTGAAAATATCTTCTTCCTTTATCCTTAATGGGTGGTAACCAGATCACAAATCCAACTTAGAGAACACTCTGGCGTTGACAAGTTGGTCGAATAGATCCTCTATACGAGGAAGAGGATAATTATTCTTCACGGACAACTTATTAAGTTCCCGGTAGTCTACACACAGGCGTAATGTTCCTTCTTTCTTCTTAACAAACAATACTGGGGCACCCCACGGGGAGGAACTCAGGCGAATGAATTTTTTATCAATCAAGTCCTGTAGTTGCACTTTCAATTCCGCCAATTCCTTTGGTGTCATACGATATGGTGACTTTACCACATCGTTGCTCAATTGCTAGCGCACTGCCACTACTCTCAATGGGACGCGGCCGCTTTCCGGAATCACTGGACCTTCCCGATGTACTTGTCTTGCTCGAAGACTCCTTACTAGAGGACGACTATGACGATCTTTTCTTTGCAATGTCCCCCCGCTTCTGCGTTTTCTCTGCATCAATCTCCATCAAACGGGCCTTTTGCACCAAAGCCCCATAGTCTGCAATCTCCATCGGTACCAAAACCGAACGGATACTGTCTCGTAATCCTTCCTGGAAGCGTCGACATCTTTCTTTCTCATTAGGCACAAATGCCTCTGCATAAAACGCCAAATTGGCGAACTCTGTTTCATACTCCAAGACTGATCGAGAACCCTGCACTAGTCTCAAAAACTTATCATGTAACAACTTCTTTTCTGATTCCGGAATGAACCAATTAGTAAAGGCTTGAATGAAAGTGGCCCACGGAATGCTTGCTGGTCCGCGGCCCGCCAGCCTGCCACGCACATTTAGCCACCATCGCTTCGCTTCTCCTTCCAGTAAAAACGTGACCAAACCCACCTTCCGTTCGTCTGGGCAAAGCATGACTTCCAGTATTGTTTCAATACGCGAGATCCAATCTTCTGTTTCTAGGGGAGATAACCCTCCCCGAAACACTGGCGGCTTCAATTCCAAAAATTGTTTTAAATCGACGTCCAAATGCCTCTGCTGTGACGGTCCTGCCACTTCCGGTGCTGGTGGAGGGGGAACATCTCGAACCATTTTAATAGCCTACGCCAACATCCTTGTCAGATCCATTAGTTGCGGTGGAGTCTGTTGCTCTACTTGTGAGCGAATCGTTTGCGGCAGCTCTTGCTGGGCCTGCCCCGATGCACTGCCCTCAGATATTGCCTCTCGGGCTTTCTGGGCCAAATCCATATAAATCACCTTTAAGTGAGTTCACTGACACTAATACATACTCGTTATGGTCAGGGTTCAATTGAAAACCTGGCTCTGATACCACTGAATTGTAACGGCCCGCTTGACTGCCACAATTAACAATATCATTATTTGCATGTATATCAGAGTAAAGTGGAAGTTCCTATGCATTTCATAACGAGTATGTACAACATAAAAAGTATCTACATATCATTCTATGTTTACAAAACTAAGCAAGCATAAAAAACAACAACAAAGTAAACTAGAACATTTCTAACCTGTGCTCTACTGATGATCGATTGACGGCTTTCCGGTTCCTAAAATTTTTAAGAATAAAACCGTTAGTCTTACATAAAGACTAAGTGAAAGTTTACCTTTTTAACCTGCTGTACAGTTGTATAAAAGTGTGGGAAAACAGCTAATGTTGTAGTTAACAAACATGGTAGGAAACATATTTAGTTGAATATATATACTATTATCATAAACGAAACAATCTAGCTCATGCTCTGTAATCAGTATTGCAGTCAAATCAATATGGGTAACTATCAGTATTGGTTCAGTAAAGGCTATAAGAAACCATAAACAGTAAGCTGTAAGGCGATATTCCTTTTGACTTTTCATTTTAGGAACTGTTAAGGGCAATTAAATGAATTCTGTATCAGTCTTAGTATTCCATTTTCAGTCTTTGGGCCCGACCCCTTGGGGGTCATCAGTCTCCAAACCAGTACGTACAACACGCGTTTATGCCTTTCGGCTCGACTGGTTTGGTAATTCAGTACACAATATCAATATTATTCATTTTATGTTACCCTTAACAATTCCATGTGTCGACACATATGATGATTTATAATGAGTTTATTATTTTAATTAGTCCCATCAGAAAATAATTTCTTGCTTGATTGCCTCTATAAGAGGTCATTCATAGCATTTGCAATATATGACATTTTCAATATAGAAATGAAACATTCAGGTAAAGCATACATTAAAAAGAGAAATTCTCACCGCGGCTCGTTCTTTTTCCTTGCCCCGCCTTGAATAGACGTCGCGTCTACCTGGAGATGCCATCCTTCGCAATATCTGTACATATATACGTACGACATTTATAAGGCAACAACATTTTTCCCACGAGGTTGCATCCCACAAAACGACACGATGTACTCAGGCCAACGCATGCAAATTTTCATATCCAACAGCTAAACAGGGCTAAAAACAGCAGCTAGACAGGCTAAAACGGCAACTAAACAGGGCTAAACAGTAGCCAAACAAGAGTTATAACAGCAGCCAAACAAGAGCAGTTAAACAACTGCAGCCAAACAACAACAGCTAAACAAGAGCAGTTAAACAACTGCAGCCAAACAACAGCAGCCAACTAGGGCACAACCGGCCAACAAAAAAATCCTCATAAACCCCATAAACAACAAATAATCCCCATAAACCGTTCAAATCTCGCTTCCAAGGAAAGGAAAATCATAAAAGAAATCAAATACCTTAATCCAACTCAGAGTTTTCTTCCACCGAAGCCAATCAAGGTCCAAACTTCCCAAAAACTGCTGAAGAAGAGGCGCTTAGAGCTCGTACAGAAAGAAGAAGAAAAAAGGGTGTGAGATTTCACCATACCAGGCGACAGGAAGGAAGAAATCGCCCAAACCCTAGCTCTCGGGTTTCGCCAGGAAGCAGAGAAGGATCGCACAATGGGGAGAATGAGCAGGGGTCGGGAATTTATCCCGTAAGGTCAGACGAACCCTTCGCTTAAAGTGCAGACTGGGTCGATAAAACCAAAAGAAACATGTCTGGTCTAGCTAGCCCAAGCTAGCCCAATTGTAAATATAGATGACCAGCCAGCCCAACCATTAGAAAAAGAAGCAACCCATCCAGCACTTAGGAATAGAACCAGCCAGTCCAACAATTAGAAAAAGAAGCAGCCAGTCTAGCAATTAAAAATAAAACCAGCCGGCTCAGCCCACACACCCAAAAGTCCTCATTTGCAAATTTAGACCAGCATCATCAACAAATCAATCCAACCAGCCCAAATCTAGCCCAATAACATAGAATTGTAACCATACCCATAGTTTTAAACTAGCACCATTAATACATAATTCCAAGTAGCCACACTTATGCAAATACAATATATAGATATATACATAAACAAGTCTTGCAATTATTATGCGTCGATCACCTCCATATCATAAAAAGTGTATACATACAAATATATGAAGTAGCCCACAAAATATAACATTTTCATGCAATAGCAGCTCATGGCGACGCCGATTCATCACTGCTTATATCTCTTTTCATCATCGGGGACGTTACCTGAAATTAAGTAAATCTTGTTACACATCTTCACATACTATATTCATTTAATACATACATGAATTCATATTGCATACCGGGCACTGCGTGGGTCACACCCTTATAGTCCAAAATATAACAACGTAGCATATCTTCAAGAATCTGATTAACTCTCTCGGTCTGACCATCAGTCATCGAGTGGTAAGGAGCTCTTAAGTTGAGATCATTGCCCAATGCTTTCTGAAATCCCTTCCAGAAGTGCGATACAAATCTCGAGTCATGATCAGAAACGATCCGCAGAGGAATCCCATGGAGTCTAACAATATCTGAAACATAAATCCGGGTCATCTTCTTGGTAGAATGACCCTCCTTATACGGAATAAAATGAGTCACTTTAGTCAAGCAGTCCACAATAACCCAAATCGCATCATACTCTCTCGGAGTGCGAGGCAATCTAGTGATGAAGTCCATAGAGACATCTTCCCACTTCCATTCAGGGATATACAAAGGCTGCAAAAGACCACCAGGACGCTGACGCTGAACCTTCACCTTCTGGCACGTAAGGAATCGAGAGATGAAATAAGCGATGTAATTCTTCATACCAGGCCACCAAATGATCTGCTTCAAGTCATGATACATCTTGTTGTTGCCTGGATGCCCAGATGAGTGGGTCTCATGAGCTTCTCTGCAGATACTATCAAGTAACTCAGGAACATTAGAAATGTAGAGTCGACCTCGGAAACGCAGAATATCATCAGAGATGGAGAAATCCGGAAGAGTCCCAAGTTCAATTTGCAGGCGAATGCGCTGAAGTGCGGGATCAGAGGGCTGTAAATCCTTCACCTGCTCTACCCATAACGGACCAGGAACCCCTTCATGACCCTCGAGGGCGATAAATATGTCCATCCGGTCGAGGTCATCAATCAAGGCTGCAAGAATAGCTGAAATGGGTGCACAAGAGGCAACAGAAGTCTGCTGACTTAACGCATCTGCCACTGAATTGGCCTTACCAGGAACATACGTGAGCTGCAAGTCATAGTCTGAAACAAACTCAAACCAACGTATCTGACGAAAATTGAGGTCTTTCTGAACAAAAATGCATTTCAAGCTCTGATGGTCAGTGTAGAAGTGACACTTCACACCATAGAGATAATGACGGCACAGCTTCAAGGCAAACACCACTGCAGCGAATTCCAGATCATGGGTGGGATAGTTGTGCTCATGAACTTTCAACTGCCTCGACCCATAAGCAATAACACGGTAATTCTGCATCAGAACGCAGCCCAAACCAAATTCAGAAGCATCAGTGTAGACTGAAAAGTCCAACCTATCTGACGGAAGAGCTAGCACTTGCGCGGAATATAGTCGCTGCTTCAGCTCAGAAAAGGCCTGCTCACATTGATCTAATCACTCGAACCTCGCATGCTTTTGAGTTAAACTTGTCAGAGGAGCGGCAAGGGAGGAGAAACCCTTGACGAAGCGTCGGTAATAACCAGCCAACCCAAGGAAACTGCGGATCTCTGTTGGAGTAGAAGGCCGCTTCCAGTCCATTACTGTGGAGACTTTGGCGGGGTCAACGGATAGCCCATCCCCTGAAATGACATGCCCCAAGAAGGCAACACGATTCAGCCAGAACTCGCACTTCGCCAACTTGACATAAAGTTGATGCTTTCGAAGGGTGGAGAGGATGAGTCTAAGATGAACTGCATGATCTTCACGAGTCTTGAAGTAGACCAAAATATCATCTATGAAGACGATGACGAACTTGTCTAGGAACTCACGGAATGCACGATTCATCATATCCATGAAACTAGATGGGGCGTTAGTCAACCCAAAATACATCACCAAGAATTCAAAGTGTCCATACTGAGTCCGGAAGGCTGTCTTGGGGATGTCGGATTCCTTGATCTTTAGCTGATAGTAACCCGTTCTGAGATCCATCTTGGAAAACACAGAACTGCCCTTGAGCTGATCAAAGAGGTCATCCACGCGCGGAAGGGGATACTTATTCTTGATGGTAACCTTATTCAGCTCCCGATAGTCGATACAAAACCTCAGGGAACCATCCTTCTTCTTCGCCAAGAGGACGGGGGCTCTCCATGGAGACAAGATGGGACGAATGTATCCGCGCTCAAGCATCTCATCCAGTTGCAATCTGAGCTCTTCCAACTCTCGAGGTGCCATACAGTATGGAGCTTTAGATATGGGGCGCGTTCCAGGCTCTACATCAATGGAGAACTCTACATCACGATGGGGAGGCATTCCAGACAACTCGGCGGGAACACGTCAGGGAACTCGGAAACAATCGGGATAGACTCAAGTTGCGGTATGACAACATCCGAATATAAAGCATACACGAAACAAGCAGAACAACCCTGACTGAGAAGGCGAGTGACGCGCACAACACAAATTACCTTCAGGTTGCTGCGGGTGGTCTGAACATGAACGTTGTAGTCCTTGCCACCAATACTGAGATTGACCCTCTTTTCCATACAGTCCAGCGTTGCTCGATACGCGACCAACCAATTCATTTTCAGGATTATGTCGAACTCTGATATTTCCAGAACTATGAGATCAGCGAAAACTTGTAATTCTCCAAGCAGGATTGGGCAATTGAGAACGCTTCTAGTAGAGAGATGCAGATGTCCGGGTACGAAAATCTCGAAAGGGACCTCAAGTGTAAAAGTAGGCCAACTATGAAGGTCCACGATGTGGCGAGCAATAAAAGAGTGTGATGCACCAGAATCAAATAAGATTTGCATCCACTTATTCTTGACCGTAAATCTTCCTAAAAAGGGAAAAAACATAACGCAAAACAAGATTATTCGAAACTAAGGCAGACCAGTTTTTTTTTAGAATGTAGAAAAATTAAAATTAAAAATTATACACAAAATGTACTAGAGATGACGTCGGTCGAAGCGAGCGCCTCGCCCTGAGTGATGACGTTCAGCACGGCCTTTCCCCTGTCCTGAGCTTCGGGGACAGCCTGCAGTGGCTGAGCGGGAATTGGGCTTTCCTTCATAGGGCAGTCTTGCTTGAGGTGTCTAACATGCCCACACTTGAAACAGGCCTTCTGTTTACGACGGAAGTCCTTCAGCTGGTGGCCCGACTTCTTGCAGTACGCACAAACAATGGAGGTAGAGGCAAGCGTCATCTTAGGCGGCGGAGAATGGATATCCTTCTTTTTCTTCTTCAGGAGAGAACGACAGACTTTTGCAACATGGCCCACCTTGCGACAGAAGGCGCACACCTCCTTGGACCCGGGACCTTGCTTCTGAGATGCAACACTCTTGCGCTTGAGGTCGGATGCTGCAGCATTGCTGGTGCTATGCTGGAATTTCTTGGCAGAAAGATCCAGCTCAATTGCTTCCACCTTCAAGGCGCCTCCCACGGTCTCCACGTAGGTGGTGGCACCATGGGCTACCACATGCTACTGGAAGTCATGACGGAGTCCCTTCACGAAATGGCTGATCTTTTTGGCTTCATCCGGCACGAACTCCGCAGCAAGGAGGGATTGGCGGGAGAACTCTCTCGTATACTCGGTCACTGTCCTGCCAAACTATTGAAGGGACAGAAACTTCTCAGCTAACTTGTCCCGCTCCATAGAAGAGAGGAAGTTCTCCATAAGAGCATCCTTAAACTATCCCCAAGTCAAGGTGGTAGAATCGGAGAGGCTGCGACTCTAAAGCCACCAAGTGTAAGCATCCTCGGTCAGCTGATAGGACGCAAGGAGAACCTTTTGGGCCTCGGGAACTGCAGCATACTCAAAGTGTTTCTCAATCTGGGAGATCCATTCAGTGATCACGAAGTAATCACGGTCTCCGTTGTAGGTAGGCGGATTTAGTCTCTTGAAAGCCAGAGTGTCTGCCATCGCTACAGGGGGAACAGTCGGACTTGGCATGAGCGGGACCTCCATGGTACCAACAGGCAAGCCGGTTCCAGATCCAGGTGCAGGAGGGGTGGTGGTAGCAGCTACTCTAGTCGTCCCTGCGCTGCCGGAACCAGAGGCTGGATCAAGAGTTTGGCGTCCCCCTCCAGACGGGTGACACGCTCCAGAAGCTGTCTCAAAAGCTGGGCAGTTTCATCTCTAGGGGCCTCCCTCGCAGAAGGGGTAGCTTTCTTTAGCTACGATCGCTTAGGAGCCATTTAAAAGAAACATAAAAGAATTGAGTAAGAGAAACAGTCAGGCTAAGCATAACGGATCGAGACTACAGTTTCTAGCATTTTAACACTGTTAGATACGTAAATCATGTAATTGTTACAGCAATTTCAGTGGACAACTCTAGGTGATAGCCATGCAAATGCAACGATAGATTCACGTGCGTTAGAACTATGATTGCAAAATCCATGTATGTACAATCGTCATCTGTTGCTCTTAACTTAACACTTGTGAAATGAGTTATAATATGCATGCAATGTAATTATGCCTACAATGCATTCCTAAAAATGCCCATGAATGGATACACATGCCATGTTAAGTGTCCATATCACTTAACATGTCATGCACATTATGATTCTAATGTCACGCCCTTGATAATATTAAACCGTCCATACAATTTAATATTTGCAAGCGGTGTATATTCTAGTGGAAATTCATATGCATATAAATGTTAAGTTTGCCCATACTCACTTAACATTTGCACGCATACGACTCATGTTTATGAGTGAGTGTGTGCATGTTTCAGCCTCGAACAACAGACAGACAAAGTGAGTGAAGCAATGGTGCATGTATATACTTATTTACATAATAATGTTCCAAAATATTTAATACTTTCAAAATACTTCATTTTTAGGAGCTAACCTACCTCTGATACCAACTGTCACGACCCGTCTTAACAAGATCAGAGTGCGCTTCGGGCGGGTCGTGATGTCACAGGCATGCAGAGAGGAGTCATGCCTGCTAAGGCGGAAACAGAGATTCTACAACTAGTTTTAAATTATTATTTTTGAAAGAGATTTAATTGATTTTAAATTTGTGCAGAAACTGCAAATAAATAATTAAAAAGTTGTTGTGCATGCATTCTTTTTTATAAAAACGAAGCCACAAGCAGTACTGAAACTAAATGAATGCAACTAGTCACAAAGGTAGAAATATCATAAGTGAAATGGACTAGTACAATGTTTCACCCTAAAAAGTTGTCCACTATACAAGAGAAAATGTTTGACGATAACTAATACATGAATAGTAAAATACAATAATAACTGAAACAAAATACATAGAACCTGCTGATACATCAAACCAAAATGAAACCTCCAAGCAAAGTTGAAGTTGGATGAAGAATACTCAGGAACCGGACGGCGCAGTCACGAACCCTAAGGCAAATCCAAACAGAAGGAAAATGCCTCAGAACGTGAAATACATAAAGATTCAAGTTAATAATTTGCACAAAAAGTAAGCAGAAGAAACAAGAGCTCAGTGAACTAGTTTTACACGTAGCAACCTACTACCGGACAAGTAACCATGTCTAACAAGATGCTTTTACTTTAATAGCCTACTCCGGAGTTTTGTCTAGCTGTCATACCATAAGCAGAAATCAATGAAGGGTGAAGGTGTTGTCTTTTGGTGTACATGATTCTAGTGTATAAATTGATGCAAGGCTTATCAACAACTGTGCTTGCAAAAGTCGCCTAATGGTTTCTATTACGAGCTAGGCGGGAGCTCGATTCAACGCGTCACACCAAACCAACACTCTCCTCTCAATGTTTGCCTATGATATTAAACAATCTCAGGGATTCAGAAATAATTTGGACAAGTTATTTATTAGACGATTTCAGTCTATAAGGGTCTACTTCATAACAAAAAGTGAAGTAAAAATAGATTTTTCATGTTTGCAAGTGAGAGAGGTTTCTCTACTCGCCTTAAGGTAAAGCTGAACGGATGGCGGCGGCTAAGCGGTGTTAATAGGAATCTTAAATTCTTTTGACCTGCTTTAAGACCACGCGAACACCATATCATAACCGGGATTCCTACACTTACACAGGCATTTAATATTTCCAAAAAAACTCACATAAAAGGTGGTTTGAAGGAAATTACCTCCCTCAAGAGTTAGGGGAGAGGAGTTACCACAAGGATCAAGAATTTGGCGGCTCTAGGCGTCGGAAACCCTAAATCGGAGAGGGTTCGTAGCGAATTCCACCGCTAGATCTGATGAGCGGCACCGGAAACACAAATAAATAAAATTAGTCGAATTTAAGACAAACACAAGAGGGAACGACAAAATTACGTCGATCGGAGGGTGGAAATCCTCACAAATAAATTAGGGCAAAACGAAAATGAGAGTTAGGCGGGCTTCTTTGCCCAAGGAGACCAGATCTGGGCTTAGAAATCCACGAAGTGGGGTTTCGGGCGAAACCCTAGGAGTTCTTCTAGAGATCCACCAGCCGAAACAGAGAGTTAGGGTTGTCGGAGAAGAGTCGCTGCCCTGGACGAGGTCACGGAGGAAAATCCACGTTAATTCCAAGAGAGGAGGTGGAGAAATGAGAAAAGGGAGAACTAGAGTTTTGCCTTACCCTCACCAGTCGGAGAAGGAGACGAAGTAGGGCATCTTGCTGTTGTTATCGTCGGCCAGAGGAGAATGAGGAAGCACCGGGTATGAAATCGCCGGCGGGAGGCGGCGATGAGAGCAGTGGACGCCGTCGGAGGCCGAATCGGGACGGGGAGTCGGCGTCGGGAGGCGGCATCGGGACCTGCGGGATTTGGACCGTGAGAGTGAGGGGGGGGGGGGGGGGCTCGGGTAATAAGGCTTATAAGTCTTTTTTATTATATTTTTTATTATTATTATTTATTTTTATAAAGAGAAAGAAAACCGGGTTGTTACACTGCCCTAGGAGAGGAGGCTGCCACGGCTTGGGGAGGAGAAGAAGAGTGCTGCTGCAGGAGGAGAGGGGAGCTGCAGGTGATGCCGGCCTCCAGAAATGGAGAGGAGGCCTTCAGGTATCGGCCCCTAGCAGAAGAGGAGAAGCCGACAGAAGCAAAAGAAGGAGTCGTCGGAGGACATGGAGGCGAGCGGTGACTGAGCGTTGGAGTCGGGAGACGAGCGGATCAGGAGCGACGACTTTGTGCAGGAGCAGCGACGGAAGCGGAAGAGCGGGATGCGGCTATAACAAAAATCGGGGGGGGGGGGGCTCGAGTTTAAAGAGGAGAGGGGAAAATAAGGTTTACTCTTATTCTTATTATTATTATTATTATTTAGTCCTAGCATGAGTTGTTACAGAAAAGGGGACATTTGAAGGTTGAGGCATATTCTGATGCCAGCTATGCAGATGATAAACAAGGATCAGTTTTTTACCTCCACGCTGCAGCCCAGAGACTGTTTTTTAGTTCCTAGCAACTGGTCAAGAACGAAGTTTTGGCCAAGTTTTTTACCTCCACACTGCAAGCTACCCCCCTTAGGTCCGAACTTTCGTTGATGCCAAATTTTTGCTCCAACAATGAGGCCAAACATTCTTTCTTAGCAGTTACTATCATCCCGCACGTTATGTGTTGCAAGCACGAGTCATGTATAAACAAGGATCAGTTGAAGGCCGACCAACCAGCATTTAATGAATTCCTCTCATCCCTGGTCCCCTAGCAGACCCTTGAGAACTACCTCACCCTAGGAGTCAACTGTCAAAATAATATAAATAAAGGCAAGCATAATAAAAGTAACTATAAGGGGTGTCACATACATCAATCATTTTCTCTATGTATAGTTATGCTTTTGGGGCCTCGTATGCAACATGAATTAACCTTGGGTTTTAATTTGCAAATCCATTTAACCTTCTACCCTAGATTTTGCTGAGCTCAATCAAGTATTAATGTCATCACACATAGGATGCACTTATGGCATCCAAACACTTAGGCTTCAAGCATCATTCAAATAGAACTTTCACACCTATTCCGTGACATTGGACACTCACACCCATCCTTAGTAGAGCAATCTGTAGGACATACTCCTAAACTGCATCTTTGTATTGGAACACTCATGCATGTTCCGTTATATTGGACATTCACATACGTCCTTGGCAATTCACATGCAGAAAAAGATCCACAAGGAAGACCCAATGGTCAATCACCCTAAGACATTTGAGGCTCTTCGTATATCACATCACCCATCACATAAATAGGTGGAGGTTACAATCACAACGCCCATCAATCCTAACTATGACTCACGGGCATTTCATACGTCGTGATGAACCATTCAGGAGCGACACGCGGCCGGCGACACGCCTGTGTAGCTTATTGTGTGCTGCTTGAGTTAGCAAGAATAAAGTTCACATTTGAGACAGGTGCATGTCGATGGCCATGTACGGTTATTTTCACTAGAAAACTTGATATCATATGTGACATGGGCATGCCACATATATTCCAACGAACCTTTACGAGCTTAAACTCCTTACTCCACAACCTCAATATCCTCAATGCACACTGCTTTAGCCACAACAACAAAAATTTTCTATGACCACTATGGAGTCTTCTCCAGCTTTCGGTCTAGGTTTCAATGTCTTCCTTAATATTGATGAGTAAAAAATGTCATGCAACCTGCTCAAATTTTCAAACCATGCGAGACGGTATGCAACCTCTATGCATTCTTGCATTTCAAACTAGCTCGCATACCTCAAACTCAATTTATTCAAAAATCAAATCCTCGACATACCTTTGAACAATTTGATTTTAAGATATACGGTGCCCCCAACATAGACTCCATATTTTGATGACAAGCATTGAAATACTTAGTCTAGTGATCTTAAGCCACCTTCATCCTTTCCTAGATAATCCCAATGTTCCTGTAGGCTTCATCGATGTACCTTCTCTTAAACAATTTAACGTCACTCACCTATGTCTACGACATCGACTTGCGACACCTCCTTTCGTAAAGGGCTTCAAACAACATCATCTTAATACTTGCTTAATAATAATTATTATTATAGACAAATTCGATCATATAGAAGTTGTCGGCGCAAAATTTGCCACCTAGTTTTCCTCTCTCAACGACATCCTGGGTAGTTAACCGAGAGATCAGAGATCACAATTGACTGGTTACTAGCCCTGCAGAGACTTAGAGATCAGAGAAAAAAACAAAAAAGTGGGGGTTGCTGGCAGCGACGAACACCATATTTTCCCGCCGCGGCGAATACCACTTGCGGCGGACAATGTTATTGCTCCAGGTGAAAGAATACAAGAGAATACTAGTGAGTAGAAAAAGGAGCAGCGAGAAAAGAGAGAAACCGGGAGACGAACTTAGTAACCGCACCTACAAGGCTACAACAGGGTAGATTCTAGCCTAAGTTCTCTGTCCCTTTCGAGCACCCTTGGCCCGTTATTTATACTTTAGGGCAGGTTGTTCGAACGGTTGGAGCATTTAATGACATATTAAATGCGATATTAAATGTGCGGCTGCCCGAGGAACACGAAGAGTCGGGTGAAGGGGGTGAGAGAAGGGACCGCGCGTGTGCTGTTGCTGAGGAGAAGAGCCCACACGAGCTCCTGACGAGTGTCCGCCGCGGCTTCTTTGACAAACTGCTGAAGGAGTGTTTGGGAGGGCGCGTGACCCTCCTGGCAAGTATTAGCTGCGTGCGTGACTCCCTGGAGAGTGCCCACAAACACCATAGTATCTTTCTGGCTGCTTTGTGACCGGCGTCGTCTGATGCTGTCTCCCGTCGCAGGATTCAGGTTAACTTAATCCCCACACTTTTTTGAGTCCGTGCGGGATCTGAAAAAGTATATTGATAACCGCGACAACTGCGACTATCTTTCCGTTTTGCTCGAAATCTATAAATAGCGCAGGAAATCCTCCTGCTGAGATACTCTTTTGAAGCTGCCAGCTGTTTTATGCAGTTTCTTTACAAACTGTTGAGCTTAGAAGCCTCACTTCTTGCTAAACTGGGCGATTAGAAGGGGAAACCGGCGAAGACGCCTGATCCCAATAGGTCGTTTAAGCCTCTGAAGAGACCGACCGACGGCTCTTCCAAGACGCCATTGATGCTGTCTTCCCCGACAAAGCCTTCCGCATCCACCAAAGTTGGTGGGCAAACCCACACCCTTTCCGACCATCCTTCACACATGGAATCCTTCCCCAATGTTGGGACGAGCTCCTTGACCAAAGAGGTGAAGGGAAACCTTTCTGCGACCTCGTGGGTTCCACCAGCCCCCTTGACAAGCACTTCGCAGACCACAAAGAGCAGAATTCCCAAAAGATTAAAGTTCGGAATGCGTGCACACCGAAGAGCCAAGCGGACGCTCCTGCGGACACTGAGGTTCCAGCGCAAACTTCGCTGAACCTGGTGAAGACTGCGCCAAATGCCCTCGAGAAGCAATCTGCCTGGATGGATCCGGACCCTTTCTAACAGCAAATCCTGACAGAGAATGCCAAACGGCAGGAGCGTTTGTTGGTGAAAATCGTGGTGGACAAGTCCATATTCGTGCGGGCGGTCCTCCGGATTCGGAATCAATTCGGGAAATTCATCCTGTAATGCCTGCTGGAACTCGGCCCGCTCATGGACGAGTCCGCAGATGCCGGATACGACGACTTTTACCAAAAGATATTGCAATGGATATCCCTAACTCCGAGGGCGAGCTCAGCCTATCTTCGTTTCGTGCCATGTCGCCTGTGTACACTTCATCTGATGAATCCCAATGGAAAGGACCTTGGCCTGGGGAGGGATCACCCGCGGAAGGATCTAAGGATAATAGCGAACAATGATACTTTGCTCCTTTGTTTTTGTTCTTTTGGTGGATGGATGGCGCGCTCCTTTTTGTGTCCACACCTTTTGTAAACAAACAATCTGTATATATATTTATTTTAATCCGGCGGGTATTCACGGTTACAACTTTCATCTTTTCCCTATGTTTGGTTTTTCTTTCTTTTCTGGCTTATACGAACTCTTATCGTTGATTCGCGTTGTGCAACATTTCCTAGCGAAAGTCCGCGCGCAACAGGCGGGATGTTCGCAAATCTTGTTTAGGCTGGCGCGCGCGGACGCACACCTACATTAAGCGGGGGCGTGTGTGGCTGCTTATGGTGACCGTGGCAGATACCACTGTATATAGCTTTGAGCGGGGGCGTGTGTCCGTTCGGGTGTCCGCCCATTTCTCGCCTTGCTATACCCTAGGTGCAAGAGCATGCGCAGCGAGCACACTGTCCCTGAGTAACCGCTCAACGTTCGACCAAACCCTTAAGAAAAATGCTCGGAGTGTCTCACCGGCTTTGATGATCTTTCTGAGGAAAGCAATGCATCCCTGCGTGCACCTACCTAACTAATCATCTTAGACTGTGACCATCGGATACTCCTAGGTACTCTCAAGCAGTGCCTACATGAGACCCACAACTAAGTTGATCTCTCTGAGGAAAGCAATCTTGCCCTGTGCGCACCTGCCCAATTGATCAGCTCAGCTTGTATCCCTAGGCAAGAGAGCAGTGGATCCATCTCGTCTTTGGAGATGTTATAGTTTTGATGATCTTTCTCGGAAAGCAATGCGACATGCTCGCACCTGCCTTATTGATCATCGTAGGATGTACATCTCTCTCTTCGTCCCCAATGACTTTGGTCGTGTGCTTTTATGGATCAGTTTTTTCCTCTTTATAGTAGGCGGTTAAGTTTTTAACCGCGAGGCTAGTTCTCTTTAGCCGCTTGTTCGAGGCTACGGTTCTGGCGATCTCTTTCGGAATGCAATGCGACCTTCTCACACCTGCCTTATTGATCGCCTTAGTATGCAAGACTGTAATGCTCGCTGGCGGACTCATTTTTGCTGTCCGCATTAGCCGCATAAGTGCGGGTAGGGGACTACAGCCTTGATGATCTTTCTTGGAAAGCAATGCAGCCCTGCGCGCGCCTGCTTTATCGATCATCTCGTACTGTGGACGCCGATTTCTAACTCTATTGGTCGTTTGCACTTATTGGTTAACCGCAAGTTTATCGGTTATCCGTACGGCTTGAATCTAACCGATCTGGCTTATATTGTAATCTTTGGCCGATCTGGTTTTCTTCTTATATTGCAACTAACATTTGATCGCTCGAGAAGGGTATTGAGATGGCTTAATCTAACCGATCTGACTCTCTTTATTACTCTATTAATGGCTAATAACAGTCGGTTGGATTTCCCTTACGTGTTGTTTAACGGTTCATCCTTAACTGGCCTGGCCTTTCTTATATTGCGACTAGTGGTTAGCCGTCCGTGAAACATTATCTATCTAATCGCTCATCATTAGTCGATTCATAGCGGATTGAATTATATCTTACCGCATCGTAAACTGCAGTATTGCTTGTTTATTGAGGTTATTCAAACCGCAGCGGACACAATTACCTTTCTGGATTAATCTCTTCATTCTGTCATGGAGTTAATCCCTCAAATAAGTCGGATAGTTCGGTCAGCACTGCGGTTATAGTCAAGTTGTGTTTTTATTATCACAGGTTGATTTTGTAGTGGATTTTAGCCGACAATGCGCCTAGCAATTGCTGTTCATTTCTCCACGCACTCAGTTGTATGGATATTATCTCAGCCAGACTTGAGTCGCCAATGCTATCCGCTTATATCAGTCACTTTATTTGACCTGCAAACTAATAGCTAGTTTTGGTTAAATCTGGCGTGTTATTAAGTTCTTACTGAGAAACGATCTATTGATGAATTTTTGTCAAAACTACTACATTCTCATGCGGTAAAACAAACTTAGAGGCCGCTTAGTCGATAAACTCACTTTATCATGTTATTCTTGAAACAGGTACACATTATCATTCGTGTAAGACCTCAGCTATTCGCAGACAAGTAAAGGAAATAAGTAATCGCTCGGATTCAAATACATACATTGGTTAGCATAAAACAAACAGTTCTCGGAAAGCAATGCGACATGCTCGCACCTGCCTTATTGATCATCGTAGGATGTACATCTCTCTCTTCGTCCCCAATGACTTTGGTCGTGTGCTTTTGGGGATCAGTTTTTTCCTCTTTATAGTAGGCAGTTAAGTTTTTAACCGCGAGGCTAGTTCTCTTTAGCCGCTTGTTCGAGGCTACAGTTCTGGCGTTCTCTTTTGGAATGCAATGCGACCTGCTCACACCTACCTTATTGATCGCCTTAGTCTGTAAGACTGTAATGCTCGCTGGCGGACTCATTTTTGCTGTCCGTGTTAGCCGCATAAGTGCGGGTAGGGGACTACAGCCTTGATGATCTTTCTTGGAAAGCAATGCAGCCCTGCGCGCACCTGCTTTATCGATCATCTCGTACTGTGGACCCCGATTTCTAACTCTATTGGTCGTTTGCACTTATTGGTTAACCGCAGGTTTATCGGTTATCTGTATGGCTTGAATCTAACCGATCTTGCTTATATTGTAATCTTTGGCCAATCTGGTTTTCTTCTTATATTGCAACTAACATTTGATCGCTCGAGAAGGGTATTGAGATGGCTTAATCTAACCGATCTGACTCTCTTTATTACTCTATTAATGGCTAATAACAGTCGGTTGGATTTCCCTTACGTGTTGTTTAACGGTTCATCCTTAACTGGCCTGGCCTTTCTTATATTGCGACTAGTG
The DNA here is from genome assembly GCA_039513925.1 of Platanthera zijinensis. Lineage (NCBI taxonomy): Eukaryota > Viridiplantae > Streptophyta > Magnoliopsida > Asparagales > Orchidaceae > Platanthera > Platanthera zijinensis. The sequence continues at coordinate 62,638,680 of CM077095.1, read as the reverse complement.
GTTAGCCGTCCGTGAAACATTATCTATCTAATCGCTCATCTTTAGTCGATTCATAGCGGATTGAATTATATCTTACCGCATCGTAAACTGCAGTATTGCTTGTTTATTGAGGTTATTCAAACCGCAGCGGACACAATTACCTTTCTGGATTAATCTCTTCATTTTGTCATGGAGTTAATCCTTCAAATAAGTCGGATAGTTCGGTCAGCACTGCGGTTATAGTCAAGTTGTGTTTTATCATCGCAGGTTGATTTTGTAGTGGATTTTAGCCGACAATACGTCTAGCAATTGCTGTTCATTTCTCCACGCACTCAGCTGTATGGATATTATCTCAGCCAGACTTTAATCGCCAATGCTATCCGCTTATATCAGTCACTCTATTTGACCTGCGAACTAATAGCTTGTTTCGGTTAAATCTGGCGTGTTATTAAGTTCTTACTGAGAAACGATCTATTGATGAATTTCTGTCAAAGCTACTACATTCTCATGCGGTAAAACAAACTTAGAGGCCGCTTAGTCGATAAGCTCACTTTATCATGTTGTTCTTGAAACTGGTACACATTATCATTCGTGTAAGATCTCAGCTATTCGCAGACAAGTAAAGGAAATAAGTTATTGCTCGGATTCAAATACATACATTGGTTAGCATAAAACAAACAGAAACAAGTAATTTGAAATTTCATTTCTGTTAAATGAAAGTGTTATATATGTTATACCCGCGCGATTTACAAAATATCAAGACCGCCGGATCTTAAGAAACAAAAAATTACACAAGTTCGGTCTTTTTCTTCTTCCTCTTTGGTTCCGAGTCCGCCGAGCTGGACGAACTCGATGAGCTACTCGACTTGGTTGATCTTGAGCTCACAGAAGCCTCCTTGCTCGAATCGTCATCACTACTGGAAATCTTATCCTCAGCGTGAAGATTATCTTGGTCGCCCGGGTTTTCTTCATCTCCATCTTCTTTGAGGATCTCTTCTTCTGCAGTAGCCTTAACCGCCTCGTCTCTTGCGGCATCCATCCCTTTGAAAGCAGGGAAGAGCTCATCAAAGGAAATATTTTCATGTTCCGCTTTGAAGGCTTACCGCTCTTTGAGGAGATCAAGCATATCTTCCCCGCTTTCCCGCAGATGGACAACGACTTCGTTCAATAAATCCGGGTTCTCGGCATCGTACGCTTTCTGCAAAGGAAAAAAGATAAGGTAAATTCGTGGATAATCTCAAGCAACCCGCAAAGACCGCCAGGTAAAATCTTACCGCGTTGGCTTCCTTCAATCTCTTTGTAACATCCATAGATTTGACGCGGAAATTTATTTTATTGTAGGGTCGAGTCGCGCGATTTTTGATCAAGGCAGCGTGTCGACCAGGTATAATGTTACTATTCCTAAATGATAGTGTCCGTTAGTTTATTAAGTACGTTAATAATAGTATGTAACGCATGTCACTTTAGAATCGACGCGCGCGGCGAATTCTGTTAGTATGAAAGGGTTGTGTGAGTTGGATGTGTCGATAGCTGTTTCATAAGTGATTTTCGAGTGGAAATGGGGTGCCTATAGCTTTTTCCCCCACTCTTCTCTTTGCGGTTACGAAGAAAACCGCTGCAGCCCGATTAGAAAACTCGCACGCCTCACTTCTATCGGGAGAAAACCGCAGGCCGACATTTCTCCTCCCGATTTCTTCCGTCTCCCGCAAGCGGCGAGCCCGACGACCCTTCCAGCACCTTCCGCAACCCTAGCCGGCGGCCTTCCTCCCTCCAAAACCCATCGCCGGCTTCCTCTCCCTCCTCCGCAGGCACCAGTGGGTGTTCCTTCTCCTTCATTGGCCTTGGAAGTGCCGAGTCTCAACCCTAGCCGGTGATAGTGGAAACTTTTGTTTCCGATAAGTCGATTTTCTCCCTTATCTCCATTCCCTCGTGGTTATCCTTCGTTTTGGAAGTTATACTAAACAAATTTTTGTTCCTATTACCCTATTTTTAGGTTTGGTGTTCGTGGTTCACCGCGAAGTTGGTGTGGGACGCATTGAGAGCCCCAATCTCTCCGCGTAAAGGTAATATGCGAAGCTAACACATGTATTTTTACAACCTTAGATGTGTTGGAGTTTTTCCACCGGAAACACTAAAGGGAAAATTATGAAATTGGGGTTGCCTTGGATTTCAGGACTTCGGTAGCCTCGGGGGCAACACTTTGAAAGTCCCAGACAGTAGGATTTCCTTCGGAAAAGCAAATGTCGTCGCACCGAGTGTACGAGCGCCGCACCACCGTTGTAAGGAAATTTAATTCTTGTTTGTTAGACGTAGTAAAAATTATATTTTGTATACGCATAAGTAAGTTTCGTACAAACATCAAGCATGCATAGGAAAGTGTGGCGGTAGGAAAATGGTCGTGGGAAAACGTGTAGGATGACGCCATTTTTCATGACCAAGTTAGCCAAATTATGAACAAGTATTTTAGGTACGAAACTTAACCCTCGTACGTAAACTTGGAATGTAGGACGTGAATGTCCCTTCAAGTCGACCACAAGAAAGACAAGGGTCGCTCAGTAGTACACCAAAAGAGATATCCCAAGCAGAGTAGCATCAGACCGAAAGGTCAATGAGCACACAAGTCTTTACGTGCTCGGTAGAGGCGCACTACCTTTCTCATAAGGCATATGGTATCTTGTGAGCAGTACAGTCTTGGGAGTTTTCTTCCCTTTGAGACAGTTAGTAGATTCGAGACCGTGTCCGCGTGACACTAGAACAATTGAGTTCGTTAGATGATCTCGGGTCGTCAGTTTCAGTTGCGCGTTAGGAGCTACTCTGCCTAGAGCCTTCCTAGTAGATGAGCAGGTTAGAAGCCACATAGAACTCATGTATAGACCAGTCGTGAGTCAGTATACTAGTTAGTAAACGCTAGGACTTGGGCTAGTGAACTAAAAGTCACGTACATAGAACAAATAGATGTTTTGATCAGGAAGTAGTGCGAAGGCATGCATAACATATAGCATAAAGGTTTTTAATCCACAAAACTGTTTTCTAAAGGCATGCATTCATCATATGAAAACTATTTTTAGTGTCACTAAGAGGAGTTATTTTTTCTTTACTCTGACCCCTCGTGGGCAATGTTTTTCAGGTGACTCAGGTGAAAAACTACGCCTAGGATGAAGGTTATGGTGACGTCAGTTAGTAGTGTATTATCCTTCTGTTTTCTTACTTCCAGTATACACTTGTAAATGTGGTCATTATAACTTATTAATGTTTATTATGCCATGTAGCAGACTATGTTAAACAGATTTTCAATTATTTCAATTACATTCGTGTTTTAGTGGCTCTGTGAATCCAGGTATGAGGTATGTGGATACCCTTAGTTTACTTTCCTAGTTTCCGTTGTAAGTTGTAAATTTTTATTAGATGTTTCTTTACCTGCTGTGTATTAGTTTTTAATACTGTTTCCTTGTTTTCTTTATATCGCTGACCCGGCCGGACGGCTGATTTCTGAAATACTGGGAAGAGGTGTTACAAATCGGTATCAGAGGCAGGTTTAGGATCCCTTGACCCTAGAAAGAATGCACAGAGCCATAGAATTGTGTAAGAGTAAACTCTTGTTAGTAGAGTATTTTAAGTGGCGTTTAAGTCATAGTTTTCGCTAGAGTACGAAATAAAATTTGCTAAGCCAGATTTCTCGGATGCTTGATAAATAATTAGATTTCTTTTGTATGTTTTATCAGGCACCACGAGTTAGTGAACCAGGTGAATCTTCACGCCAGGACCCGGTTCCTAATGCGACCATTGGAGACGCTGCCGTGCCTCAGGTACCACCAGTTCCAACAGCTACAGAAGGCACAGACATAGCGTCTCATATTGCCAAGGCGGTCACTGTTTCCTTGATGGAGTTTCAGAGAGGACTGGCTGCAGGGTTTCCAGCTCTAGTACAAGTACCAGTCCCTGCACCAGGTCCTGCCCCAGTACCCGTGGAGATGACCCTGGAGCGCTATTTGAGAAATTTTAGAGAACTTCAGCCTTCGAACTACAGTGAGGATGAGACCCCAATGGACACAGATGATTGGATAGCCAACACCAGAGACCTGCTGAATGTTTTAGAGTACCCAGAGAACAAGAAGGTTCCTTTGGCTATCTTCCTCCTCCGAGGTGAGGCGAAAGTCTGATGGGACAAGTACCGGGCAGATGATCCTGCAGGTAATGCAAAATGAAATTTCCTCATATTTTAGGAAGTGATGCGTTTCATTTTAAATTGTATGACCATATGTTTGGCCAGGTCGTACATCAGACATGTTTACTTGGGGCGAGTTTTCTAGAGCCCTTGCAAGTTGGCTCGTGCCTCCTTCCGCACGACGAGGTCTTCAGGAGAAGTATCTTAGGTTTTTCCAGGGGGACAGGACAGTTACTGAGTACGAGCGAGAGCTTACTCATCTGGCTCGATATGCGGGCGTGATGCAGGGAGATCAGACTGAGAAGTGCAGTCGCTTTGTGGATGGTTTGCGTGACTCGTTGAGGCAGCCGCTGATAACTATAGTCAACGCTGATTACAGGAGCTTAGTGGATACAGCTCGCAGATTGGAGGCTGATCAGCAGAAAGTTCAGAAGCAGAGTAGTTTCTGTGCGAAGCGATCTCAGGATTCGCATCAGCCGCAGCAGAGCAGGAATGATCAAGGAAAGAACTGGAACAAGAAGCCGAAGCCTGAGGCTAAGAAGAGTGGGCAGTCCGGTGACAGGAGCAAGGACTACCCCACATGTCCCAAGTGTCAGCGTCGTCATCCAGGAGAGTGTTTGGCCAGCGCAGGCGTGTGCTACAAGTGCCGACAACCTGGACACATAGCTCGTTTTTGTCAGGAAGTTGGTGCGAATCAGTCGAAGTACGAAGTTGGTGGCTCTAGCAGGGTAGATAAGGGCAAAGCGTTGGTGATTACTGATGGGAGACCACAACAGGGTCGAGATTTAGTGCAGCCCAGAGCTTATGGGCTTGGTCAGCAGGAGGCGAAGGATCAGGAGGATGTAGTGACTGGTAAGTGATTTATTTTACTTAATAAGTTTATTTAAATCCTCCGTAGTGACATTTTTTTTCATCCTTCATAAATCATTCATGTAGGCATCCTTATGATTCGTAATTTACCCTCTAAGATTTTGTTTGATACGGGTGCCTCACACTCGTTTATCCCAGAATCTCTAGTGTGTAAGTTGGATTTAAAAGTCTTCCCAGAGGCAGTACCGCTGGAAGACATGATGCCGAATGGATCCCTTCTGCAGACCAGAGATAAGTGTAGGGTACCGGTGCAATTTGGGGATACCGAGATTATCGTGGAAGCTTTGCAGCTACCTATAGCAGGATTCGACTTGATTTTTGGAATGGACTGGCTTTCAGCAGTCAACGCAAGGATTGACTGTAGGGCGAAGCAGATTCAGTTCGATGGCCCCAACCAGATATCTTTTTCTTTTTAGGGTTTGAAGGGAGTAGTGAAGATGATCATATCTGCAGTCCAAGCGAGAAGGTGCATCAGTAAAGGTTGTGAAACTTTCGTATTACTGATGAGCGGGGAGTCTAAGACTGACTTGACAGAGGTGCCAGTGGTGCAGGAGTTTCCCGATGTTTTCCCGGAAGAGCTCCCTGGTGCCCCTCTAGATAGAGAGATTGAGTTCCCGTTAGACTTGCAGTCTGGGGCTACAACGGTAGCCAAATCTCCCTATCGGATGGCTCCAAGGGAATTAGCAGAGTTGAAGAGCCAGTTGCAGGAGTTGCTTGATTTGGGTTTTATACGCCCCAGTACTTCACCATGGAGTGCCCCAGTACTGTTTGTGAAGAAGAAGGATAGTAGTCTTAGACTGTGCATAGATTACCGTGAATTGAACAAGCTGACCGTAAAGAACAAATACCCGATTCCCAGGATTGATGATTTGTTCGACCATTTGGTGGGATCGAACACCTTTTCCAAGTTAGATCCGAGGTCAGGCTATCACTAGTTAAAGATTCGTGATGTGGATATTCAGAAGACCGCTTTCAGTACCAGATATGGACACTTCGAGTTCTTTTTCATGTCATTCGGGTTGACCAATGCCCCTTCAGTATTTATGGACTTGATGAACAGGGTATTTCGGGAGTACTTCGATCGTTTTGTTATCGTATTTATAGATGACATCTTGGTGTTCTCTAAGAGTGCAGAGGATCATACCGTTCATCTCAGGGTTGTGTTGAATACCCTCAGGCAGAACTAGTTGTATGCTAAGTTTTCAAAGTGTGAGTTTTTGCTTTCAGAGATTGCATTCTTAGGTCACATCATCAGTTATAAAGGGGTTAGTGTTGATCCGAATAAGATAGAGGCTTTTAAGAATTGGCCAAGACCGACGACAGTTTCAGAAGTTCGCAGTTTTTTGGGTCTTGCTGGATACTATAGGAGATTCATCAGGGATTTCTCAAAGATAGTCTTACCACTTACTTCCCTCACTAGGAAGGGTAAGGGCTTGGTTTGGACAGTTGAATGCGAGTTAGCATTTGAGGACTTGAAGGACAGATTGATGACCGCACCGATTTTAAGTTTACCTTCAGGACCTGACGGGTTAAGATTTATAGCGATGCGTCCGGTCAGGGTTTGGGCTGTATTCTCATACAACATGGAAAGATTGTAGCCTATGCCTCGAGACAGTTAAAAGTTCATGAGAGGAACTATCTCGTGCATGACTTGGAGCTTGCAGCAGTGATACATGCTCTGAAGATATGGAGGCACTATATCTATGGAGTTCGTTGCGAGATCTTCACTGATCATAAAAGGCTCAAGTATATCTTTGATCAGCGAGAGCTCAACTTGAGGCAGCGTAGATGGTTAGAGTTCCTATCAGACTACGATGTAGACATTCAGTACCATCCAAGTAAGGCGAACGTTGTAGCTGATGCCCTTAGCCGTAGAGGTTCGTGTTTTTCCCTTCTCACTCAGAGAAGGAGTTGGTACGAGAGCTGGAGAGACTGGACATCACCGTTGTGCCCCGTTGTAGTTTTGGTTCTGCAAGGTTGAGTTGGATGGAGATTACTTGCGACATTAAAGATAGAATCAGGACAGCTCTACCTTTGGATCCAAAGATGGCAGAGATTTGGATCTCAGTGCAGTCAGGTCCGAAAGAGAGGTTCTCTATTCATGATAATTTATTATTGCATGATGGCAGAGTATGTATCCCAGATGTTAGTCACCTTCGCGAGGACAATCTTTTTGAGGCACACAATTCCAGATATTCCATACATCCTGGTAGCATGAAGATGTATGTAGATCTTAAGAAGGTAGTCTGGTGGCCAGGTTTGAAGAGTGATGTTTCAGATTATGTAGGGAAGTGCGAGACATGCAAGTTAGTTAAGGCCGAATGTCAAAGTCCTGGAGGCAAGTTGCATCCACTTCCCATTCCCGAGTGGACTTTTGAGGATATATCCATGGACATCATTCCCACTCTGGGATCTCGGTAGACCATGAATGAAGTCCATGGATATATCCTCAAAAGTCCACTCAGGAATGGGAAGTGGATGCAACTTGCCTCCAGGCCTTTGATACTCGGCCTTAACTAACTTGCATATCTCGCACTTCCCTACATAAATTGAAACATCACTCTTAAAACCTGGCCACCAGACTACCTTCTTAAGATCTGCATGCATCTTCGTGCTACCAGGATGTATGGAATATCTGGAATTGTGTGACTCAAAAAGAATGTCCTCGCGAAGGTGACTAACATCTGAGATACATACTCTGCCATCATGCAATAATAAATCATCATGAATAAAGAACTTCTCTTTCTGATCTGACTGCACTGAGATCCAAATCTCTGCCATCTTTGGATCTAACGGTATAGCTGTCCTGATTCTATCTTTAATGTCGCAAGTAATCTCCATCTAACTCAACCTTGCAGAACCAAAACAACAACGGGGCACAACGGTGATGTTCAGTCTCTCTAGCTCTCGTACCAACTCCTTCTGCTGAGTGAGAAGGGAAAAACACGAACCTCTACGGTTAAGGGCATCAGCTACAACGTTCGCCTTACCTGAAAGGTACTGAATGTCTACATCGTAGTCTGATAGGAACTCTAACCATCTACGCTACCTCAAGTTGATCTCTCGCTGATCAAAGATATACTTGAGGCTCTTATGATCAATGAAGATCTCACAACGTACTCCATAGAGATAGTGCCTCCATATCTTCAGAGCATGTATCACGGCTGCAAGCTCCAAGTCATGCACGGGATAGTTCCTCTCATGAACTTTTAACTGTCTCGAGGCATAGGCTACAACCTTTCCATGCTGCATGAGAACACCGTTCAAACCCTGACTGGACGCATCGCTATAAATCTTAAACCCGTCAGGTCCTGAAGGTAAACTTAAAATCGGTGCGGTCATCAATCTGTCCTTCAAGTCCTCAAATGCTAACTCGCATTCAACTGTCCAAACCAAGCCCTTACCCTTTCTAGTGAGGGAAGTAAGTGGTAAGGCTATCTTTGAGAAATCCCTGATGAATTTCCTATAGTATCCAGCAAGACCCAAAAAACTGCGAACCTCTGAAACTGTCGTCGGTCTTGGCTAATTCTTAATAGCCTCTATCTTCTTCGGATCAACACTAACCCCTTTCTGACTGATGATGTGGCCTAAGAATGCAATCTGTGAAAGCCAAAACTCACACTTTGAAAACTTAGTATACAACTGGTTCTGCTTGAGGGTATTCAACACAACCCTGAGATGAGCAGTATGATCCTCTGCACTCTTAGAGAACACCAAGATGTCATCTATAAATACGATAACAAAACGATCCAAGTACTTCCGAAATACCCTGTTCATCAAGTCCTTAAATACTGAAGGGGCATTGGTCAGCCCGAATGACATGACCACGAACTCGAAGTGTCCATATCTGGTACTGAAAGCCGTCTTCTGAATATCCACATCACGAATCTTTAACTGGTGATAGCCTGACCTCAGTTCTAACTTGGAAAAGGTGTTCGATCCCACCAACTGGTCGAACAAATCATCAATCCTGGGAATCGGGTATTTGTTCTTTACGGTCAACTTGTTCAATTCACGGTAATCTATGCACAGTCTCAGACTACCATCCTTCTTCACGAACAGTACTGGGGCACTCCATGGTGAAGTACTGGGGCGTATAAAACCCAAATAAAGCAACTCCTGCAACTGGCTCTTCAACTCTGCTAATTCCCTTGGAGCCATCCGATAGGGAGATTTGGCTACCGGTGTAGCCCCAGACTGCAAGTCTATCGGGAACTCAATCTCTCTATCTAGAGGGGCACCAGGGAGCTCTTCCGGGAAAACATCGAGAAACTCCTGCACCACTGACACCTCTGTCAAGTCAGTCTTAGACTCCCCGCTCATCAGTACTACGAAGGTTTCACAACCTTTACTGATGCACCTTCTCGCTTGGACTGCAGATATGATCATCTTCACTACTCCCTTCAAACCATGAAAAGAAAAAGATGTCTGGTTGGGGCCATCGAACTGAATCTGCTTCGCCCTACAGTCAATCCTGGCGTTGACTGCTGAAAGCCAGTCCATTCCAAAAATCAAGTCGAATCCTGCTATAGATAGCTGCAAAGCTTCCACGATAATCTCGGTATCCCCAAACTGCACCGGTACCCTGCACTTATCTCTGGTCTGCAGAAGGGATCCATTCGGCATCATGACTTCCAGCGGTACTGCCTCTGGGAAGACTTTTAAATCCAACTTACGCACTAGAGATTCCGCGATAAACGAGTGTGAGGCACCCGTATCAAACAGAATCTTAGAGGGTAAATTATGAATCATAAGGATGCCTAAATGAATGATTTATGAAGGATGAAAATAAATGTCATTACGGAGGATTTAAATAAACTTGTTAAGTAAAATAAAGCACTTACCAGTCACTACATCCTCCTGATTCTTCGCCTCCTGCTGACCAAGCCCATAAGCTCTGGGCTGCACTAAATCTCGACCCTGTTGTGGTCTCCCATCAGTAATCATCAACGCTTTGCCCTTATCTATCCTGTTAGAGCCACCAACTTCGTACTTCGACTGATTCGCACCAACTTCCTGACAAAAGCGAGCTATGTGTCCAGGTTGTCGGCACTTGTAGCACACGCCTGCGCTGGCCAAACACTCTCCTGGATGGCGACGCTGACACTTGGGACATGTGGGGTAGTCCTTGCTCCTGTCACTGGACTGACCACTCTTCTTAGCCTCAGGCTTCGGCTTCTTGTTCCAGTTCTTTCCTTGATCATTCCTGCTCTGCTGCGGCTGATGCGAATCCTGAGATCGCTTCGCACGGAAACTACTCTGCTTCTGAACTTTCTGCTGATCAGCCTCCAATCTGCGAGCTGTATCCACTAAGCTCCTGTAATCAGCATTGACTATAGTCATCAGCGGCTGCCTCAACGAGTCACGCAAACAATCCACAAAGCGACTGCACTTCTCAGTCTGATCTCCCTGCATCACGCCCGCATATCGAGCCAGATGAGTAAGCTCTCGCTCTGAAAGTGAAGGGATAGATACTACTCTAGAGGGGGGGGGGGTGAATAGAGTAATCAAATTTTGCACAATACAAAACTTAACTGTCTACCCAACTCCCTTTGAGTGAAGTGCGGAATGAAGAGATTATAGATATTGATTAACCTTAAAGCCTAACACAAGTGTTGTGTGCAAACACAAGCTAACTGTAATTACAGTTAAAGTCTGGAAAACCTAAGCAGCAACTAGCAACCTAGTTATATCTATTCACAGCCACAGTACAAGAAAAATAATAAAGAAGCCAGACGACACAAGGAATTTTATAGTGGTTCCCCAAACAACTTGGGTACGTCCACTCTTCTACCCAAACGGTAGGAATCCACTACAGGTTTTTGATCAGGTGCCCTGCCACCAACAGGATCTTCTTCAGGTAGATCCAGAGACCCTTTAGACTTTTGATCAGGTGTCTAAAAACCAAGCACAGGTTTTTGATCAGGTGCCCTGCCACCAAGGGATACTTTTGAAGGGAGTAATAACCCTGTACAGGAGGGGGAAGAAGGTTAAGATGTCTTCTCTATTTTACAATAGATTAGAGAAGCACAAAAAGCTTGCACTGAGCTAGAATGCTCTAAAGAATCAAGGCTCCCCCTGGCTCAAAGATGTCCAGGTGAAGTCTTGCTTCAGTGCAGAAACTCTTCAGAAAATTCTGAAGGAAAGAGCTACAGGAAGAAAATAAATAACAAAAAGAAATCTCTTCAAGCAGCTATTCTTCTTCTTCTTCTTTTTCAAAGAAACTCTGAGTTGAACTTCCTGAAAGCAGGAGAACTCAGGTGAAGAAGAGATGAAGATCTTAACACTTCTCAGTTAGATGGAGTTTGCTGAGAGCAGGAAGCTTGAGCTTGATGAAGGCTTGAGTGCTTTTGAATATGTGTGTAACAGCTAGCTTTAATCCTTCTGCAAAGGGTTCTTTTTATATCATCATCAAGCAACGGCTCTCTTCCATTTGATTTGTTTTTCTTCTTCTAAGCCTTGAGACCTGGGCTGTAAATATCAAGAAGACAGAAATATTTCTGCAGCAAAACATTCCATAAAAAGGAATAAACCTCTTTCTAAGAAGCTGCAGGCTTAAATCAAATAAACAGATAGACTAAATAAAGTCACATCAGAAACTATCTCTTTATAGCAAAAGAAGACTTTTCAGTCTAACGGCTATAAAGGGGCAGACAGCAGATAAAGTAATTTAAATAGACAGCTAATAAGACAAACAACTTTATCTTAAAAGATTTTAACTCAGGCAATAAGAATAGAGCAAATAATGCCTGGAAACTTTATCATACAGCTTAAAATATCGTGCCAGAAAATGTATTAAATAATTAAATATAATAAATAAATACAAAATATAAAGGCAGACAGAAAACGTCGAACGACCTTCGAAGATCGTCGAACGACGCCAGGAGATCGTCGAACTATCGGGCAGATAGTCGAACGGTCCAGATAGTCGAGCTATCAAATAGATAGTCGAGCTACCGCAGCAGATAGTCGAACTATCAGGACAGATAGTCGAACTATCAGATAGTCGATCTATCTAGGACAGATAGTCGAACTATCAAGCGCAGAGAAATAGTCGAGCTATCAAGCAGATAGTCGACCTACCTCAGAAAACAGATAGTCGATCTATCAAAAGATAGTCGAACTATCAAAACAAACTAGATAGTCGAACTATCAACAGATAGTCGAACTACCAGCGCAGAACAGATAGTCGAACTATCAACAGATAGTCGAACTACCAGCGCAGAACAGATAGTCGAACTATCAACAGATAGTCGAACTACCAGCGCAGAACAGATAGTCGAACTATCAACAGATAGTCGAACTATCAGCGCAGAACAAGGCGTCGACCAACTGATAGACGATCGTCGATCAGCCGATAGACGATAGTCGAACGGCGTTCGACTATAGTCGAACGAAAAACCTACTTAACCAAATTCTCAATTTGGAAAAGCGAGGACCCTACAGCTAGACTCCTAACCATTGACCATAGATATTTCTTGGGTCAAGGAGCACAAAGGAGAGGACTGAACTCAAATCAGACTAGGGTACCAACAATCTCCCCCTATTTGAGTTAAGTCTCTCAGAAACTAAAACAGCTAGCAATAGAATACTAAAATTAAATTCAGCAGATAGTTAATTAATAAACTGGCAGATTATCAATCAGATAAACAAATAATCAAATATCACAGCAGTTAATCAAACTATTTAGAATCTTTAGGGTCAGGTAATGGATCAGAAGAACTAGAGACAAAAGAAATTTTTCTAAGCGGGTCATCTGATTCCTTCTTTGACATCTTCAGATCCTGCATTCCAAGAATCTTTAGCTCTGTAGCTCTGGGGACAACAGCTTCAGGATGTTTTTCCATGTACTTTGCTGGATCAAATATCTCAGGATTGACTTGGAATTTTTCAAATTCTTTCTTTCTATATGCTGACATCGTAGTAAAGCCAGTTGTATCTTTGCCTTCGGCTCTTGCTTTTCTTATTTGGGCTGCTCCTACAAGCTCTTGAAAGCGAGCCATCCTAAAATTAGGATCGAGCTCAGGATTTTCATATATGGGCTCTAGAGAAGCAGCATCAGCTATTTTATCTAGATAATATATAAGAATAAACTTAGCACAAGGGACTTGCTAGAAGGTTTTAAAACACTGTAAACTATTTACCTTTCGAAACACTTTTCTCAGATTGAACTGGAGAAGGAGGTGGGGAAAAAGTTGGTCTTTGGGCCACAACCTCCTTCACTTGTCTTTGAGAACCATAGAATGATCTGCCTTGAGAACTTTGATGACCTTGTCTAGGTTGGGGCTGAGCAGACGCAGACTTTCCATAGACGGCAGATTGATTAGCAGGTAGATTCCCAGAGGCTCCTGCACCTGGAGGTGGAGGAGGACCTTTGGGAGTCCATCTGGAGACTGGACTGTCATACCTCTTTGTTCTCTTCCTTTCTTTTTGCTGATTTTTCGAAAACCTCATCCAATGCTGAAAATCTTTTGATTTGGGATCAATGCCCTTCAGAATATAATATGGAATGTCATTATCCTTGTTTGGAGGAGGAGGAGGAGCAGCTTTTCTTTTCTTAGCAGCAGATTTCTTTTTCTTTGATTTTTCAGACACATCTGAATCATCATCATCATCAGAATGGGATGATGGAAGGTTCTCATAGGGATCATAGGCTTCTGAGACAGCCTTTTCTTTAAGCTTTGAGACAGATTTCTCCCTTTCTTCTTCCAGGGCATCCATAGCCAGAAGGGAGTCTAAATCTAAACCAGGAGAATCATCCCAGATGGATGACTTCTCAAATTGCAACTCTTTCTCTTTTTCTTTTAGAGATTGAACTCTTAATTCCCAAGCAGCCCTTGCTTGAATTTCTTCCAAATTTAAAACAGGAGAATCAACTTTGATTTCCTCTTGATGTTCATCCTCTTTATCATTTAAAAACACATCCAATTCTGGATCTATTTTAGTATCAGAATCACTTGGAGCAGCCTTAGAAACAACTGCTATTTTCTTGGCAGTTAAATCTTCTTTAATAAAATCTGTAGAATCAAGAACACAGATCTGCTAAATAAGCTTGAATCATCCCTTCAAGGTATTCACCAGCAAGCAAATAAATTGACTCATCAATAAACCGGATTAGGGAATTACCTTCATATTTAACCATCTCCCAGCAGTCATTCAGATATTTAGTTATGATTCCTTCCAGGAATCTGGCAATCGTAGGAGAGGTTATATCTTCTAAGCATACTTTCACTGCAATTTCTGATAGCAGGATTCCATCTGATATTTCCTTCTCAGTCAAGACTGGAGCTAAAACTTTCTTAGCAGGAGCAATCTCTTCCTCAGCTGGAACAATTTCTTCCTCAGCTGGAGCAATTTCTTCCTCTGCTGGAGCAATTTCTTCCTCAGCTGAAGTTACCACTTTCTCAGCTGGAACAATTTCTTCCTCAGCTGGAGTTACCACTTTCTCAGCTGGAACAATCTCTTCCTCAGCAGGAGCTATCTCTTCCTGATCAGTCATAACAACATCTGGAACTTCTTCTGGCTCAACTTGAGCAGATTCTGGCTGGACAGATACGACAACATCTGGAGCTATCTCTATTTCAGCTGGAGGGGAAGCAGGAAGGTCTGAGACATCTTCATTGAACATCTCCCCCTGCCTGATTTCAGTAACTACTGAAACCAGGCCCCTAGAGGTAGATGGCTCAGCAGATTTAGAAATGGATTGGATGGAGGCAGTTAGACGGTCAATGGAGGCAGCAAGGGGAGCGATTGCCTCGTCAATCATGGTTTTGATTGACGGGGTAATCAGCTCCACGATGCGGATGATAATCTCTGGAGAGATATCAAAAGAAGATGGATGAGAGGTGGATGGATCAGCAGCAGAGATGGTAGATGTGCTGGGATGGAGGATGGTGTGAACAGGGGATCGAACTGGAGATACAGCAGGAGAGGGAGCAGGGGATGGGGAATGAACCGGGGAATTAACGGGAGATGCATGAGGAGTAAGAATTCTCTCTGAACCTAACAAATCGAAGCTAGGAGCAGATATCCTAGCCAGATATGCAGGTAGAGGAGAGGCTGGAGGAGACAGAGGAACAACCACGGTTGTTTCAGGTGCAGCAGAAGAAGAGGGTCGTACCTCAGCAGAAGTTGATGGTACTTCAACTGAGGTAGACGGCAAAACAGAGGAGGAGGAAGGGATAGCTGAGCCAGCTTCACTAGGTTGAGGAGCGACTGAAGCAGTCCTTGTGTCCTCAGATTGCGCTGGAGCAGATTTCACGAATGTCCTCTTCCACTTTGAAAACAGATGGGGATCCATCTTCTTGCTGGCATTGATGGTAGTTGCGGCAGAACTCAGCAGCTGGGGGAATTTCTCCTTAAGAAAAATTCCAATAACCCTTCCCAGGGTGACTTCCTTCTTTCCTGTCTTCTTCCTGATCAAATCAAACAGAACAGCAGCCCAATCGATCCTCTTTCGATTAACAATTGCACACATAAGTGCGAATTGCTGCCTTGTTATGTTATCATGGGCAGAGTGCTTGCCCAGAATCACTTTTCCGACGACCTCAGCGAGGAACTTGATCTTGAAAGGGAAATTTACCTTGAGCAACTTGGAGGGAATGCCTTCAGCATGTCCCAGCTCGACGAGCATCCTTCCAAACTCCTGAGCATCTTGCTCATAATCTTCATCACCAATAACCAAACCAAAAACATCAGAAAGAACGGCCGGAGTTAGGATAGCTTCTACTCCGCCGATGGTACCGATCATCGACTCGTCTGTGGAAGACGACGTGAAAGCCCATTCTTTTATTTCTGGAATATTGATCTTGATCCTTTCAGACATCAGCTTCTCTAGGCCTTGATCTCTGCAGAGCTGGAGAACTTCTACTATGCCGGCATCGCAACTGCTGAAAGCTTCAAAATCTACACTGAATCCTGCATCGAACTTGACGACGGCTAGAACAGCTGGAGAAATCGCCATTGAGTCGCTGGAGAAACGCGAGAAGGAGGAGGAAGACGAAGGGGACGGAGCGGCAGAAAATCGCAAGCGGGAAAGCAGAATGCGAAAGGGCACGTTCCGTCAACGATAAAGCAACATATCTTTTAACCTAGGTCGACTATCAGTTTTATATTGAACCGGATATAGTCGGTCTATTTAAAAAGATCTTGAACCGATAGTCGAACGGCCGTTCGACGATCGGCTCAGAAGCAGAGTAGTCGGACAATCGTTCGACTATTTCTGGCTTCTCAAACAAAAGGCTGTCGTCGTCCGGAGATCGACGATGAGCTCAGCCTGTTCGACGATGGTCGAACGTCGATCGACGATCTTCAAACAGAAGCTATCATTAACCAGAGGTCGACGATAGGCTCAATCCGTTCGACGATCTTCGATCATCGTTCGACGATCTTCAAGCAGACCTCAACATAGGCAGATATCGTCACACTTAGTCTCGTCCATTGATCATGCCTAGTTGGACTAAA
Organism: Platanthera zijinensis; assembly: GCA_039513925.1. Classification (NCBI taxonomy): domain Eukaryota; kingdom Viridiplantae; phylum Streptophyta; class Magnoliopsida; order Asparagales; family Orchidaceae; genus Platanthera; species Platanthera zijinensis. The sequence continues at coordinate 62,622,203 of CM077095.1, read as the reverse complement.
AAGAACAGATGCTTCTGTTCATCTAAAGGCTTGGTGAATATATCACCTCTCTGAAACTCAGTGGATATGAACTCAAGACAGATCTTGTTCTTTTCCACACAATCTCTCAGGAAATGGTGCCTAATCTCAATGTGCTTGGTTCTAGAGTGGTGCACTGGATTTTGTGCAATAGAAATAGCACTGGTACTATCACACATGATCTTGGTGTTCTTGTGTGAGTAACCATAATCCACAAGCTGGTTTTGAATCCACAGGATCTGTGAACAACAACTAGCAGCAGCTATATATTCAGCCTCTGCAGTTGAAGTTGAGACAGAAGCCTGCTTCTTACAGAACCAAGAGACCAATCTCTCTCCCAGGAACTGGCAAGTTCCTGAGGTGCTCTTCCTGTCAACTCTGCAACCAGCATAGTCAGAATCAGAATATCCAATTAATTCAAACTCTGACTCAGCTGGGTACCAAAGTCCTAGATTTGGACATCCTTTCAGGTATCTCAGGATTCTCTTTAGAAGAATCAGATGAGATTCCTTGGGGTTGACCTGGAATCTAGCACAAAGGCATGTAGCAAACATTATATCTGGCCTACTTGCAGTTAGATATAATAGGGAACCAACAATGGCCCTATAATTCTTTTGATCAACTGGCTTGCCGTGATCATCAGAATCAATAACTACATTAGTAGCCATGGGTGTAGGCATTGCTGAAGCATCAGCCATCCCAAATTTCTTTACCAATTCCTTGGCATATTTGGATTGGGAGATGAAGATACCATCAGCATCTTGCTTAACTTGGAGACCAAGAAAGTAAGACAGCACACCCATGCTACTCATCTCAAACTTAGAGTGCATCAAGTTGGAAAACTTTTTGCAAAGTTTGGGATCAGTGGAGCCAAAGATAATATCATCTACATACACCTGAACTAACAGGATTGTGTCCTTGTGATGCTTAACGAAAAGGGTTCTATCAACTACTCCCCTAGTGAAGTTGTGCTCTAACAGGAAACTAGCTAGAGTCTCATACCAGGCTCTAGGAGCTTGCTTTAGTCCATAAAGAGCTTTCTGCAACTTAAAAACATGAGAAGGCTGAGTTGATGAAACAAACCCTGGTGGTTGTTCAACAAACACCTCTTCCTTAAGCTCACCATTTAGGAATGCACTTTTGACATCCATTTGGAACACCTTAAACTTCATGTAGGCTGCATAGGCCAAGAAGATCCTTATTGCTTCTAGCCTTGCAACAGGAGCAAAGGTTTGGTCATAGTCTATACCTTCCTCCTGTCTGTAGCCCTGAGCTACAAGCCTAGCTTTATTCCTTACTATTATTCCATTTGCATCTAACTTGTTTCTATACACCCACTTGGTACCTATGATCAGTTGGCCTTTAGGTCTTGGAACCAAAGTCCAAACTTTACATCTCTCAAACTGATTGAGTTCCTCTTGCATTGCAATGATCCAGTGGGGATCTAGCTCTGCATCTTTAAAGGTGAGGGGCTCAACCTGTGAGAGGAAACAAGCATGCATCACATCCTGTCTTAATTGATGTCTTGTTTGCACACCAGCTGATATGTCTCCAATCACTTGAGATGTGGGATGATCTCTAAGTGTGACAATATCAGCAGGTGGGATGTGATCTTCAGCAACAGTTGGGATTAATTCCTCAGGAGGAATTTGATCTACTGTTGGTGGAACAACAACAGCTTCAACAGCTTCAGCAATGTCTTCATCACTGTCTGATTCAGTGATCTGAAGAGTTGAAAGTTGAAGGATTTCTTGAGGGGCATCATGTACCTGCAAAGAACTGGAGGAAGGAGAATTTTCTTTCTCCTTGTAAAACATCTGAGACTCATCAAAAGTCACATGCACAGATTCCTCTATCTTACAGGTTGATTTGTTATAAACCCTATAAGCTTTGCTTACCTGGGAATATCCAAGCATGATTCCCATTGAAGCTTTTGCTTCAAATTTTCTAATATATTCTTTATTATTGTTATGAATATAAACAGTACAGCCAAAAATTCTAAAGTAATTAATTTTTGGTTTCTTTCCTTTAAGCAACTCATAAGGAGTTTTACACTTAAGTTTGTGTATCAAACTTCTATTCAAGACATAGTTAGCTGTACTAACAGCTTCTGCCCAATAGGATAGAGGCATGTTAGCATCTGCCAACAATGTACTAGCAGCTTCAATTAGTGTTCTATTCTTCCTTTCAACTACCCCATTTTGTTGGGGAGTTCTAGGAGCTGAGAAGCTATGTTTGATACCTTCTCTCTCACAGAATTCTTGCATGAGAAGAGAGTCAAACTCAGTACCATGATCACTTCTGATCAAGGCCACATGAGTAGAGTACTCAGTCTGCACACAAAGTAGAAAGTCTGTAAGGGCTTTGAAGTTATCAGACTTAGTTCTCAAAAAGAAAACCCAACTGAACCTAGAGAAGTCATCTACAATTACTAAAGTGTAATACTTCCCTCCTAGACTCTGTACATTTATTGGGCCAAAAAGGTCCAAGTGTAATAAATACAGGATTCTAGGAGAATCACTTTTATTAACAGATTTAAATGAATTCTTGGTTTGCTTGCCTAGCTGACAAGCCTTGCATAGGCTCTCCTTCTTGTAGGGGCAAGAAGGTAAACCTCTAACAAGGTTGTGCTTAGATAACCTAGATATGTTCTTGAGGTTTACATGACTAAGCCTTTTATGCCATAAAGAATTATTATTAAGGGTTAATTCATTAAACAGGCAGATTTCAGAATGAGATGAATTAAAATCTACTAAATATATATTGCCTATTCTATTACCTATTAAAACAACATTATTATTTAAAGTAATATTGCAAGAGGAGTTAGAAAAAGAAACCTGGTAGCCAGCATCACATAGCTGGCTAACTGAAATCAGGTTGTGCTTCAGTCCACTGACATAAGCAACTCTCTTGAATGTAACAGCTCCAATTGTGATCTTGCCATATCCTTCTGTCTGACCACAGCTGGAGTCTCCAAAGATAACCTTTGGGCCGAGCTTTGCTTTGTACTTTGACAGTAGCTCTTTGTTTCCTGTCATATGCTTAGAGCATCCACTATCCAAATACCACTTATTTTGAGTGATTGGATAGGCCTTCACCTGCAAAACAGCTATTTAGACAGAGTGGACCCAGGTAACCTTGGGTCCCTTGTTTTTCACATAAGAAAAACTGGAGATATAAGAAAATGCAGGCTGAGGGTGATAACCTAGAGGGTGAGATCTCCTAGGTGGGATTCTCCATGCAGATGATGGGTCAACAAACCTAGGGTTTCTATTTTCATTTAAGTTTCTATGGAATGGATTATGATTTTGAAAATCATGTTGAAATCGTCGATCGACGTTCGACGATGGGCGCTCAGATCGTCGAGCTTCGTTCGACCATGGAGCATCCGATCGTCGAGCTGCGTTCGACGCTTTTTGCATTTCTTTGAAAAACTTCTTTCTCTTTTCTCTCTTAGCCTTATTTAATGTTTTATTTACAAGGTTTACTTGCTCAGTGTTCTTCTTTCCACTAGCTGAAATGAAGTTCATTGGAGTTGAAAGGTTATTTTTAAGGAGGACTGGGGGTTCACTGGGAGAAGCTCCTAAGCCTAATTTATCATTACCTGACCTAGTGTTGGTCATGCTGGTAATTTCTAATAGCTTAAGGCTTCTACCATTAAGTGACTCTTCTAGTCTCTTAGACTTAGCTAACTCCATTTTAAGAAATTTGATTTCTTCACTACAAGTAGTGAGTTCTTCCTTTAACCTAACATTTTCAGAGGCTATTGATTCAGAGTCAGCTAGCCTATTTCTAAGTTCTTTTATCTCTTTTTCTGAACTAATTAAATCTAAACATAGAGATTTAAAATCTAACTTAAACTCTTCTGAAGTAAAATCATAAGATGAAAGTACCTCATCTTCAGTAGGCATTTCTTCATCTGAGTCAGAACTCTCTGCAGCAGAGTGGTTGCTGCAGGCATCTATTGCCATGAGGCAAACTTCTTTTGCCTTCTTTTCTTCTTCATCCTCACTAGAGCTTGAGGATGAGGATTCTTCATCAGAATCACTCCAGGTTTCAGCAATGAAACCTCTCTCCTTCTTCTTGTTTTTGTAGGAGGATGGCTTGGAGTGCTTCCTGTGTTGTTCTTTATCTTTTCTCTTTTCTTTGTTTTTCTCCTCTGAACACTCTGGCAAGATGTGTCCAGGCTTCCTGCACCCATAACAAATAATTTCTTTAGTTGGAGTACGATCATACCTTGGCTTTTCTTCATACTTTGAAGATTTTCTTCTGAACTCTTTTCTCCCCATTTTGAGAAATCTCTTGGCAAACAATGCCATGAGCTCCTCATTTGATTGGCTGCCTTCTGAGGCTTCAGCAGCTTTAAGAGCTAGAGATTGCTCTTTTCTTGTTGGAGTGGGGGTCTTGGCTTCTGCTTCAGCTTCCCTTGTCTTCAACACTTGCTCAAAAGATTTGAGCTTGCCGAGAAGGGCTTCAGTTGATATCTCATTGGTGCTTCTGGCTTCCTTGATTGGCCAGATCCTCAAATCCCATGTGCTAGGAAAGCACATAAGGATCTTATCATTGACCTCTGTCAATGAGATATCCTTGTCAAGGGTCCTCAGCTCATTGATGATTGAGCTGAGCCTGGTGTACATCGCTTCAACTGATTCAGCATCAGTCTTCTTGAAATTCTCATACTGTGAGATAAGGTTGGACCTCCTGTCCTTCCTTTCATCAGCTGAACCAGCTACAATCTGGTTCAGTGTGTCCCACATGGCCTTAGCTGAGGAGCAGTCGGCCACCTTCTGGAACACCTCATCAGACATAGTCTGAGCCAGTATATTCATTGCTTTGGCATCAGCAATTTTGGCCTTCTTGTACTCATCATTATAATCTGGAGGAGGCACTGCACTCAAATCAGATGATGAGGCAGTGGCAGCAGCAGGTGCTCTTGGGGGACCTGACAAAATAGAAGCAAAAATACTCTCATCAATAGAGTTCATATAAAGTTTGATCCTTGCCTTCCAGATGCCAAACTTTGCTAAGTTGCATGCTGGAGGTCTGGTGCTAGAATAATCCTTAGACTGGGCCATGATAGTGAATTTCTATAAACTCTTGGTATCTATCAGGATCTTGTGACTTAGGTGTTAGCCTATACAGTCAGTCAACCTCCCTCTGATACCAATTGAAAGTGAAGGGATAGATACTACTCTAGAGGGGGGGTGAATAGAGTAATCAAATTTTGCACAATACAAAACTTAACTGTCTACCCAACTCCCTTTGAGTGAAGTGCGGAATGAAGAGATTATAGATATTGATTAACCTTAAAGCCTAACACATGTGTTGTGTGCAAACACAAGCTAACTGTAATTACAGTTAAAGCCTGGAAAACCTAAGCAGCAACTAGCAACCTAGTTATATCTATTCACAGCCACAGTACAAGAAAAATAATAAACAAGCCAGACGACACAAGGAATTTTATAGTGGTTCCCCAAACAACTTGGGTACGTCCACTCTTCTACCCAAACGGTAGGAATCCACTACAGGTTTTTGATCAGGTGCCCTGCCACCAACAGGATCTTCTTCAGGTAGATCCAGAGACCCTTTAGACTTTTGATCAGGTGTCTAAAAACCAAGCACAGGTTTTTGATCAGGTGCCCTGCCACCAAGGGATACTTTTGAAGGGAGTAATAACCCTGTACAGGAGGGGGAAGAAGGTTAAGATGTCTTCTCTATTTTACAATAGATTAGAGAAGCACAAAAAGCTTGCACTGAGCTAGAATGCTCTAAAGAATCAAGGCTCCCCCTGGCTCAAAGATGTCCAGGTGAAGTCTTGCTTCAGTGCAGAAACTCTTCAGAAAATTCTGAAGGAAAGAGCTACAGGAAGAAAATAAATAACAAAAAGAAATCTCTTCAAGCAGCTATTCTTCTTCTTCTTCTTCTTCAAAGAAACTCTGAGTTGAACTTCCTGAAAGCAGGAGAACTCAGGTGAAGAAGAGATGAAGATCTTAACACTTCTCAGTTAGATGGAGTTTGCTGAGAGCAGGAAGCTTGAGCTTGATGAAGGCTTGAGTGCTTTTGAATATGTGTGTAACAGCTAGCTTTAATCCTTCTGCAAAGGGTTCTTTTTATATCATCATCAAGCAACGGCTCTCTTCCATTTGATTTGTTTTTCTTCTTCTAAGCCTTGAGACCTGGGCTGTAAATATCAAGAAGACAGAAATATTTCTGCAGCAAAACATTCCATAAAAAGGAATAAACCTCTTTCTAAGAAGCTGCAGGCTTAAATCAAATAAACAGATAGACTAAATAAAGTCACATCAGAAACTATCTCTTTATAGCAAAAGAAGACTTTTCAGTCTAACGGCTATAAAGGGGCAGACAGCAGATAAAGTAATTTAAATAGACAGCTAATAAGACAAACAACTTTATCTTAAAAGATTTTAACTCAGGCAATAAGAATAGAGCAAATAATGCCTGGAAACTTTATCATACAGCTTAAAATATCGTGCCAGAAAATGTATTAAATAATTAAATATAATAAATAAATACAAAATATAAAGGCAGACAGAAAACGTCGAACGACCTTCGAAGATCGTCGAACGACGCCAGGAGATCGTCGAACTATCGGGCAGATAGTCGAACGGTCCAGATAGTCGAGCTATCAAATAGATAGTCGAGCTACCGCAGCAGATAGTCGAACTATCAGGACAGATAGTCGAACTATCAGATAGTCGATCTATCTAGGACAGATAGTCGAACTATCAAGCGCAGAGAAATAGTCGAGCTATCAAGCAGATAGTCGACCTACCTCAGAAAACAGATAGTCGATCTATCAAAAGATAGTCGAACTATCAAAACAAACTAGATAGTCGAACTATCAACAGATAGTCGAACTACCAGCGCAGAACAGATAGTCGAACTATCAACAGATAGTCGAACTACCAGCGCAGAACAGATAGTCGAACTATCAACAGATAGTCGAACTACCAGCGCAGAACAGATAGTCGAACTATCAGCGCAGAACAAGGCGTCGACCAACTGATAGACGATCGTCGATCAGCCGATAGACGATAGTCGAACGGCGTTCGACTATAGTCGAACGAAAAACCTACTTAACCAAATTCTCAATTTGGAAAAGCGAGGACCCTACAGCTAGACTCCTAACCATTGACCATAGATATTTCTTGGGTCAAGGAGCACAAAGGAGAGGACTGAACTCAAATCAGACTAGGGTACCAACACGCTCGTACTCAGTAACTGTCCTGTCCCCCTGGAAAAGCCTAAGATACTTCTCCTGAAGATCTTGTCGTGCGGAAGGAGGCACGAACCAACTTGCAAGGGCTCTAGAAAACTCGCCCATTTCATCTAGAAAGATCGCAAAGTGGGAATGATTCTTTATGGGTTATAGTTGATCGACTTTCTAAGGTCGCCCATTTCATCCCTCTTAGGAAGACGGATCAAGGTCCGAAGTTGACACAGTTATACATCGACGAGATAGTTCGACTTCATGGTGTTCCCAAGACTATAGTTTCAGACCGAGATGACAGATTTACCTCCAGGGAGTGGCGATACATACAGGAGTGGTTGGGTACCAGGTTACATTTCAGCCGCTTTCCATCCCCAGACCGATGGACAGACTGAGCACACAAATAGGACTTTGGAGGATTTTCTACGGATGTGCATATTAGACTTTGGAGGAAAGTGGGAGAAGTATGTTACTCTTGTGGAGTTCTCCTACAACAACAGTTATCAGACAAGTATTGGGATGACCCCGTTGGAGGCCCTCTATGGTAGGCGTTGTCGGACACCATTATGTTGGGCTGAGAGTGAGGAAAGATCTTCTATCAGGGAGTCATGGATATATAAGACCACTGATAGGATCAAGCTCATTCAAGAGCGTATGAAGACAGCTCAGGATCGCCAGGCCAAGTATCATGATCAGAAGCACAGGTCAGTAGAGTTCAGTGTATGAGACTACGTTTATCTGAAGCTCAGACCAGTCAGAGGAGTCTCTTGAATAAATCGGATGAAGAAACTGAGCCCCAGATTCGTTGGTCGTTTTGAGGTACTAGAAAGGGTTGGTGAGGTTGCATATAGGTTGGCCTTACCTGAGGAAATGAGTGGTGTACATGATGTATTCCACGTCTCCTATTTGAGGAGTGCAATCATAGATTCTAGTCAGATTATCAATACCGAGGAAGCACCAATCGAGACAGATCTTAGTATCGGGGTTAGACTAGTCAAGATAGTGGATTCAAGGATTTGGAAGCTCAGGAATAGAGAGATTCGTATGGTCAAAGTCCTTTGGATGAACTGTGGCCGTCCAGAGTATACTTGGGAGCGAGAGGATGAGCTTAAGAGCAATGCAGACTGTTCTTTTCTCTTCGATTCAGGTATGGTTTCAATTTTCGAGGACGAAAATTTTTATTTAGGAGGGGAGATTTGTAACATCCATAGATTTGACGCGGAAATTTATTTTATTGTAGGGTCGAGTCGCGACGATTTTTGATCGAGGCAGCGCGTCGACCAGGTATGATGTTACTATTCCTAAATGATAGTGTCCGTTAGTTTATTAAGTGCGTTAATAATAGTATGTAACGCATGTCACTTTAGAATCGACGCGCGCGGCGAATTCTGTTAGTATGAAAGGGTTGTGTGAGTTGGGTGTGCCGATAGCCGTTTCATAAGTGATTTTCGAGTGGAAATGAGGTGCCTATAGCTTTTTCCCCCACTCTTCTCTTTGCTGTTACGAAGAAAACTGATGCAGCCCGATTAGAAAACCCGCCCGCCTTACTTCTATCGGGAGAAAATCGCAGGCCGACATTTCTCCTCCCGATTTCTTCCGTCTCCGGCAAGCGGCGAGCCCAACGACCCTTCTAGCGCCTTCCGCAACCCTAGCCGGCGGCCTTCCTCCCTCCAGAACCCATCGCCGGCTTCCTCTCCCTCCTCCGCAGGCACCGGTGGGTGTTCCTTCTCCTTCATTGGCCTTGGAAGTGCCGAGTCTCAACCCTTGCCGGTGATAGTGGAAATTTTTGTTTCTGGTAAGTCGATTTTCTCCCTTATCTCCATTCTCTCGTGGTTATCCTTTGTTTTGGAAGTTAGACTAAACAAATTTTTGTTCCTATTGCCCTATTTTTAGGTTTGGTGTTCGTGGTTCACCGCGAAGTTGGGTAGGATGTATTGAGAGCTCCAATCTCTCCGCGTAAAGGTAATATGTGAAGCTAGCACATATATTTTTGCAACCTTAGATGTGTTGGAGTTTTTCCACCGAAAACACTAAAGGGAAAATTATGAAAATGGGGTTGCCTTGGATTTCAGGACTTCGGTAGCCTCGGGGCAACACTTTGAAAGTCCCAAACAGTAGGATTTCCTTCGGAAAAGCAAATGTCGTCGCGCCGAGTGTACGAGCGCCGCACCCCCGCTTTAAGGAAATTTAATTCTTGTTAGTTAGACGTAGTAAAAAATTATATTTTGTATACGCATAAGTAAGTTTCGTACAAACATCAAGCATGCATAGGAAAGTGTGGCGGTAGGAAAATGGTCGTGGGAAAACGTGTAGGATGACGCCATTTTCCATGACCAAGTTAGCCAAATTATGAACAAGTATTTTAGGTACGAACTTTACCCGCGTACGTAAACTTGGAATGTAGGACGTGAATGTCCTTTCAAGACAACCACAAGAAAGACAAGGGTCGCTCAGTAGTACACCAAAAGAGATATCCCAAGCAGAGTAGCATCAGACCGAAAGGTCAATGAGCACACAAGTCTTTACTTTCTCGGTAGAGGCGCACTACCTTTCTCATAAGACATATGGTATCTTGTGAGCAGTACAGTCTTGGGAGTTTTCTTCCCTTTGAGACAGTTAGTAGATTCGAGACCGTGTCCACGCGACACTAGAACAATTGAGTTTGTCAGATGATCTCGGGTCGTCAGTTTCAGTTGCGCGTTAGGAGCTACTTTGCCTAGAGCCTTCCTAGTAGATGAGCAGGTTAGAAGCCACATAGAACTCTAGTATAGACTTGTCGTGAGTCAGTACACTAGTTAGTAATGCTAGGACTTGAGTTAGTCAACTAAAAGTCACGTACATAGAACAAATAGATGTTTTGACCAGGAAGTAGTGCGAAGGCATGCATAACATATAGCATAAAAGTTTTTAATGCACAAAACTGTTTTCTAAAGGCATGCATTCGTCATATGAAAACTATTTTTAGTGTCATTAGGAGGAGTTATTTTTCTTTACTCTGACCCCTCGTGGGCATTGTTTTTCAGGTGACCCAGGTGGGAAACTACGCTTAGGATGAACATTATGGTGGCGTCAGTTAGTAGTGTATTATCCTTCAGTTTTCTTACTTCCAGTATACTCTTGTAAATGTGGTCATTATAACTTATTAATGTTTATTATGTCATGTATCAGACTATGTTAAACAGATTTTCAATTATTTCAATTACATTCGTGTTTAGCGGCTCTGTGAATCCAGGTATGAGGTATGTTGATACCCTTAGTTTACTTTCCTAGTTTCCGTTGTAAGTTGTAAATTTTTATTAGATGCTTCTTTACCTGTTGTGTATTAGTTTTTAATAATGTTTCCTAGTTTTCTTTATATCGTTGACCCGGCCGGACGGCTGATTTCTGAAATACTGGGAAGGGGTGTTACACTCTTAACATCTTCCTTCAATTCCTCGTTCTCCTCCTCTAGCCGCTCATTTTCTATAAGAATCTCGCCGAGAGCTTCAGCCACAAAGTGTTCTGTTATATAGCTTCTCGCACGGACTTGAGAGGCTAGAGCGAGCAGCTTCTTTGTCGGTATTTACCGCAGATCGATGAGGTTCTCCTTTCTGAATAGTGCCCAGCCAACCGCGCGTGCATGCTTGGTTATCTCCTCATTCTTCTATAAGGGAAGAGCAGTAGACACTTGGACGTGTTTACCGCGGCGATACCATTTCATGACCGCTTTTCCGCTATGGTCTTTCAGCTTCTCTCCAATGCCGATGGGAATGAAGGATTTGTCGGAGTCGTAACCCGCGTCGGCATCCTTGTCATCCTTGTGGTCAACTTCTCTTTTCTTCCGCACCTCACTTTGAAGTATGGGGCCTTCAGGGGTTTCCGGCTTGTTCGTCGGAACCTTCAGAGTAGCTGCAAAAGAAAATGCTTTAGTCGCGCGGTAAGACGGATAAGCTATTGCTAATTGTAGAATTCTTCTTACTCTCTTCAATAGGCCATTCTGCCATCACCGAAAGCATCAGAATATAGCGCTTTATGTCAAGCCGCGTCTCGGCTAGAAACTCAACAATATCTTTCTCGATCCCTTCCACCTAAATTTCTCAAAGAGGTTAGCCGCCTGGACTTGCGGGCGGACAGATAGAAGACCTAGATTCCTCTCAAACATGAGGAACCTAGTCGACCAGTTCAGGAACTTATTCGATAAGTTCACCTTCATCCTCGTGCAGCCAAATTATACCACGGCCTTGAATACTCTTTTGTCTTTCTTGTCGAAAGTGATTGAGCGAATAACGAAGCAGTGGCGGAAAAGGTCCACTGTAAACCTTACCCGCTCGGTCCGCAGATAGATGATGAAGCTCATCACCGAAGCGACGGTGTTTGTCGAGAGCTGTCCGGGGACCACGCCGAAGAAGTCAAGAATCTCAGTAAACTCGATCAGTGGCTGCAAGGAAAAGTTATTGTCAAAATGATCTATGGGGATGTCGATCAAATTACTAGCCGACGTATTTATCCGCTCATCATCCCTAGGTAGTCGCGCGACTACCCCAGGGTCTACCATATGCTTAGCGACAAAGCGGTTAAGTTATCCCTCAGTGATCTCCGATTTTTTACGTTCGACATCAAGGAAAGCAGAAGCAGCAGATACTCGCACGGGCTCCATTTACCTTAGCCGCTTGAATCAATGATTCGAAATTCTTCCGAAGAATGCAGAGTCAGGCTCTATTTATAGGAATTCACGAACCTGCAAGTAAAAAGCTAGTCACAGCGATTAATGTGCAAACCCGCGCGGTTAGTTATTTGGTACCTGCAATTTTCCTCATAAGTTCTTATACGAATAGAAGAAATTAACCGCGCTAGTCGCAGTGACAAGGTTTTATACAAACCGTTTAAGCATCAACATCAAAAATTATGTTGACAAGATAAGTAAAGTCGCAAGCAGTCGCCAAGTATGAAAGAATATTAATATTTTTTTCACGACGACTAAAAAGTTTGTCCGCCAGCACATATAGATTACAATTTTCTCTCATTCCCTCTCTTCTCGCCGCTCTTCGCTGCGGTCTATTGGATCCCTACCAAGATGGTCCACTTGTTCTCCTACTTGCAGGAGAAGGGTTAGCGCGGCTACCAAGTGGTGATTCAAAGCATTTTGAGCCTGGTGGATCTGGGAAGCTTCCCGAACTATGCGGTTAATCGGAACAGTGGGCTTGCTAGGAGCTCTCTGTTCGCGAGGCCGCACGGGTAGGTATGTCTGTCCGGCCGCCAGAGCAGAAGTCTCCTGACTCGCGACATCAGGTCGCCGACTCTTTTCTCTCTCAATTGTCTCATAGTATTTTCTCTTGTAATGCGCAACATCTTCCTCAGACTTTTGAAGCCGCCTAGCTTGGGTCGCGACCTGGTCTCGAGCAATCTTCTCCTTCTCGTGGCTTGCCTCCAGTTCGGCGGTTAACGTCCTTGTCCTAGCCTCCATAGCCTTTCTCAACTCTTCCTCGACCACAAGCGTTGCCTTTAACAGCTCAAAGTCCACGAACAACTGAGAGAATGTGTTCTGGCCCTCATCGTCCTAAAGTTGGCGTGTGGTCTCTTCAAGGACGGCCCGAGAGTTCAAATCGCCAAAATCTGCAGCAAAAGGCGAGCAAGCGGCCAGAATAAAGTTTGTCGATTAGCTTAAACGACAAGAGCAGCAGTACTTTGAGATAAGACACCCAAGCCAAGGTTATCATCTTCTTTAGTCGCCGCTAAGACTAGGCGGGTAGGAAATATAGGTTGCCTCGACCTTTCATGGACAATCTTCTTTAGTTGTTGATCCCTCTGAAGTCGCTCGGCTTCCTTTTCTTCTCGAGCTCCTCGCGCGACAAAAGGATGTCATCGGTCTCGGTAATTATGTGGATTGATCATTTTATCAGCGGGGGTTCCTTGTAAGGTGGAGGAATTTTTATAACCTTTGGGGCTGGTATGATCATACCTATCCGCAGAAGTTTGCCGGTCGGCCCGGTCTGATGGCGGTCAGCCTCAGCTTCTTCCGCAGAGCGAGCCAGGGGACCGCTCGATCCTTCTCCTTCGGCCAGCATAACCTTCTCGGCAAGCAGCTTTTCTCGCAGCTTCTTCTCATCTCCTTCAGAAGGCATTGGAACTTCATCTCCAGGCTTCACGGGCAGAACTCGCGGGTCGGAGTCGTCCCCGGGGATCTGCTGGAGATTAACGCTGCCCTCCATCTCCTGCAAGAAATCGCAGTTAGCGGGAAGGATAGTGTTAACCGCTAAGCTATCTTCGTCTGCTTCAAGGAATCGTTCAAGATCAATCAACGCGGCTACCTCTTCAGATCGCTCGGTTAAATCAGTCTAGCTGGTCGCCACCTTAAGGGTAGAGGATCTCTTCTTCTGTCGGAGAGTCTCCTCTACCCTCTTCTCTGTGTTCAAAGTCGACTTGTTTTTTCGCTTCTTCGAAGGGACCGCAGCCATCACTGCATCCGTGTTCTCCCTAAGCTTATCTGCAACACTCGTATTCGCCTTCTTTACCTTGCCGAAGACGACGTTCTTTTCTTCATCTCCCCGATCGGCTACTCCTGAAGTATCTGCCTTGTCGTCAGCCTCGCTAGACGGGGTAGTTGTGGTGATATCTACATCAGGAGTATTCGCGGGCTGGGGAGTCGAGGCCGAAATTGTTTCCCGAGGCTTCTTTTTCGCCAACTCCCCAAGCTGTTCTTCCGCAAGCTTGTCCGCAGGCTTCTCCAAAATCTTCTCCGCAGGCTTCTCCGGAATCTTCTCCGCAGGCTACCGATCAGACTTAGAGCTGACCACCTAGCCACGTGGTCAGGTCGCCACCCTCCTTTTTGTTCTCCCTGTATCTGGTCACCGCTGCCTGTTTCTCCCTGGCAGCCGGTAATCTTAGCCCTGCCTGCTTGGGCAGACCCCCGAGCCTATAAATAGGCGTGAACAGTACTGTCTTGGGGGGGGGGGGGGGGGTTGAAATCCCCAAGCTTGTCGTCCGTGGCAGCGGTCTCGAACCTAGTCTCTAGCGGCCACCTGTTCGCTCGGGTTCTTTTCCCTTAACCGCTGTAACCCTCTTTTCTTAATCAAAGGAAAGCCCGCCGTAAAAGTGGCCTTTGCCGCGGCTGGCAAACTCTGGTGTTGCCGCTGCTAGCGGCTCCTCTCTCTCTCTCTCAGCCGCATTCTCAAACCGCCAGTAGGCGACAACTCGCTCCCCCTCCTTCCAATTTTTCCCGCAAGCGTGACGATCGTGGAGGTGCATTTTTGCATCAACAATAGCAATTCCACCAATATGAAGATGCTTCTTCATTATAAGTCACGCTCACTTGCATGAAATTTAAAATATGGCATGGAAAGCATCGCTGTACCTTTTACACAGCCATTGGATCATGTTATCCAATGTCCGTGCTACCAAAGATTTGGAACCTCGTTGACCTATGAACTTCAGTGTGTTTCATGTGTTTGCATGTGTGAATCACACGGTGTTGGTTTTAAAACAGTAGATTATAATTTAATCTTGTTATTTTTCTTTGAAATTCAAGTTTTAGTTTATTTTTTACTTTTTGACATTCTGAAGATCAGAAACGCCTTGAATGTGTAATCTAATGGTTAAGAAAAACAACTAACCCATAATCAAAACTACGAATGGTACCTCAATCCCAATTTAAATCTGTTGAAATAATATTTTCAGTAATCAAATAACCCCCTTTTAGGCTTGTTCCTGACTCTCTTTGTTTTCCATTCCAGCTTATTCTCACTATCGGCACCAAGTTGGAGCACATCATCATGGAAATGGTTAATGAAGTAGCTGAAAAACATTCGACCATAGAAGGAGAATTAGTCATCAGGCCTTCAGACCAATACTTCTGGTTTCACCGGCCACGAATTCTTCTCTTCTGCATTCACCTGATACTTTTCATTGTGTCTTTTCAGTTTGCATATTTCTTCTGTATATTGGTAAGCAGTATTCCAATATAGGGCAGCCCGGTGCACAAAGCATTCCCGCGCAACGAGGTTCCGGGGAAGAGTCCCACCACAAGGGTGAAATATAGACAAACCTTACCCTGTATTTTTGCAGCCTCTTGCAAAAATGCAGGGTAAGATTTGCCTACATTTCACCCTTGTGGTGGGACCCTTCCTAGACCCTCGCTGCATGGGGATGCTTTGTGCACCGGGCTGCCCTTTATTGGTAAGCAGTATTCCACACTTTATTTGCTTAAGAATTGCAATCATGAAATCTTCAACATCTTTAGTCATCATGTAAATGTAAGATGCCACCATATTCATCTTGCTTTCAACACCCAAAAGTAACATATGAGATCTATTAGAACCCAAGTATCCACCCCAAAACCAATTGGTACTATGTGAAGAGGCTCAAGAATATATGAAGTCCACAAGACAACCTGACATTCCCAATACCGGACTAAATATCCACCACACTCCCTTGCTTGACAGACCATGTAAGATAAGGAGAGGGACGGAGACCTAACATTCTCTGATACTATATTAGGACCCCCAAACATCTTACCTGAAACCATATAGTACTAAGTGCAGAGACCCAAGAATATATAAAGCACACTGGGGTACATAAGATTCCCCATTATGCCACTCAAAATTGAACAAGATCAGTTATTTGACATCTTATTATATAAGATGAGCTTAATTTATTATAACTGTCACATGAGTAAAAATTTCTGTATTAAAAAAACTACAAATATTTTACTTGGTTTGGCAATATTCCGAATTTCATGACTGCACTAGAGTTTTTTATTCTTTTTGTGATGTTTGGTTAATTACTAAATAAGTGTTTGGAGTCTACAACAAACGCACATAATAAAATTATCCAAAAGTTTTCATGGCTGGAGGGTACTTAATGTACAGATCAGATTCCACATCTCCAGTCCTATAGTTGTGATACACAATTTAAACATGGTGTTGGAAATGTGTTGATTTGAGTGAATAAAAGTGCAATTTTCACATTGGTTATGTCTCACTGCGGAACAAATGAATAATATCTAATGAAAAATACTGATTCATTTGCAGATAGCCTACGGTTACCACTCCTGCATCATGGATAAAACGGAGTATGTTGTGCCGAGACTCATAATTAGGTATATAAAAGCCTCTTATTTCGCGCAAACAGAATTTGCTTGCTGCATCTTAAATATCTTTTGAAGATCACTAATTTGTCTTGCACTGCTTTTATATAGTTTTGGGGTACGGTTCTTTGCAAGCTACAGCACCCTACCTCTGTATGCAGTTGTCACACAGGTGAACTGTTTTCTTGCGGTAGAAATCTTATAAACTATATTTATAGATCATTATCAATGAAATTTTCTGATTTATTTGGAGTTCATTTATGAAGCCTCATTTTCATTGTTTTCCTTCAAATGTCACACAAGGTGTTAAACCTGGTTGAATATTTTTCATATATTCTCATATTAATATATATATTTTGGTTTTGATAATTCTTATAATAGAATAACAAATCTAGAAAACTGGATGATAATGAAACTTACATAGACAGAGAAATGTGAAATAAAAGAAATCAGGATTATATATAGTATGAAAATCGAGTCTGGGTAAGACGTGTGGTCACGACCCTAAAGAAGTTGCAGCACCCTTCGGCAGGGCTTTCAATCGATGCTCACTTCTTCAAGGCACAACACCTGACTAGATCTTGAAACTCCGATGTGCGCGGAAAATGAAGAATCGCAGAGTATCTAAACTCTCACTTGACGAAGCAAATATTAAAAAGATGGAATCACGAAAAATCCATCGTATGAACGAGAGTGTGAATGTAGATTTTGCGAGAGTGTGTATAAAACGAATCAGAAAATCTCTTATATAAGAGACTCATAAAATGGTAAGAAATTAATCACATAATAATTACAACAATTATAATTAGTAAGTTTTAAACGTGCAGAGAAACGTTGGATTTCCAACGTATCTATATATTCTTAATGGCGAGAAAAATGCGTAGAAGTAACGGTAAAAAATTTACATGCACGCGCTGCGAAAAAGAGAAGTCGACCTAGGTTGCGTCGAGTTCTTATCGACGCACATCGAGATCTTATCGATGCAACTCAAGACGACGCAAGGTGACAGAGATCTAATCGACGCAAGCGAGGAGAAGTCAATGCAAGTCGACAGAGGCAGGGAGAAGTCGACGCAGGTTTGGGAGGAGTCGACGCAGCGAAATCAACGCAACTCGGAGAAGTCGACGCAACTCATAATTATAGGATTCAAAATTGTCAAAACTATTATGTACAAAAAAAATACAATTCAATTCCAATTATTCCCCAAATCCCAAATCCCAAATCCAAAATTCGAAATCTGGTCTTGTGCGGTGCGTGCGCGCGCACGCATGTGTGGTTCATAGATTCTCCGTATGTTCCTTTGAACATATAAAGAGTGAATTCCTTTATGGCTTTATATACTCACTAACAAGGTTGGAAATTAACATGGTGGGACTAATGAGTTCATCATTTCCTTTATGAAAGGTTTTCCTCCAAACATTTGTATTTCCTTCATTTGGTTTTGGAGCTTTTTATTAATTATGAGGACCCAAACACCAAACATCTAACTAGGCTCTAATAAAACATTATAAATTAAATGTTTTAAAATACAAAAATTATAATAATCCCCCACAAAAGCAAAAAACCAAAATAATTTCATAAATTATGATATTAATAATGATAAATAAAATCAAAAATAAATTTGCTTCATCAAGTTGTATTAAATGGAATTGGTATATGTGGAATTTTTACATTGAATCTATACTTAGTACTTATTTTATCTACCGAAAAGTATAATGTGTCAGAGTGTTTGAATTATAAAATTTTGACCGGTAAGTTAGATAAGTACACAAAAGATTGATTGTTTATTGGGTTATGGGTATGAGCGTGTTAATGGGCATGCACATTTCATGATTTTTCATGAGGGTTATTAGAGTTCAGCCCAGATCCCAAAGACGTGACCTCACGATTACCCCCACATAAGTGGAGCCTCAAGAGATAATTCTTAACTAATATCTCGCAAAGATATAAGTCTTTAACAACTATTAAGAACTTTAAAGTTCATCCTAATTTGTTACGTAGAGCACAACATCATTGTAATGGGGAGAATGTTTTCTCAATCTTTCAATTTTGTGCTCCCAACTACGCTATATCAATGACTTCGTTTCTACCGCATTGAACCCAATTCATGAGATCTCCAATCACATAGGTTGGGTATCCATCGTTGGCGGTAAATCATGTGGGCTAAGCCTCATTCATCTCGATGACAATAAAATCTTCCTTCGGGATAATACCTTGGTAAGATCATCAACAGATTGAAGTTTGACTTTACATAGTTGAGTGATATCACTTATTTACTTCTTTGTTTCACTGATTTGTATCTGATTCTCATAAACTTGTTCATTTAAGAATTAGTACTGCTACAAGTAGTTAAATCAATAACAGATTTGTTATCACAATGCAAAGAAATAACAGGTATATGATTTACAAATAAATGCATTTCAGAAAGTAAAATCTTTAGTCATTCAGCTTTGTCACACATAGTGTCTAAAGCAATAAGCTCGGATTCCACTATGCTTCTAAAAATCACAGTTTGTTTTGTAGAAGTCCATGAAATGGCGGCTCCTTCAAGGAGGAAAACATTACTAGTTATAGAATTAACGTCTAACGAATCAGTTAACTTAATTGACATCTGAATATTCTTCTAGGACTTCGGGAAAACCTGTATATACAAAACAATAATCTATAGTTCCGCGATGGTATTTAAATATTCTAGTTAAAGATATCCAATTATCATCATTTAGATTACTAATATATCTACTTAGTCTGTCGACGTCATAGGAAATATCGGACCTAGTGTGGTTAGCAATATATAATAGTGAGTCTATCATTTGTGCATACATATGTTAGTCAATAGGTTCACCTAAACTTTTATAATTCTTTATGCTACTGTCATAAGGAGTAGATGCAGGTGTGGAATCATATAAGTTAAATTTCTTCAGTATTTTCTCGATCGAGTGAGATAGAGATAATGATACACTTGTATCAGTGTTAACTACCTTCATTTCTAAAATGGCATTAGTTTTTCACAAATCTGTCATATTAAATTTGGAAGACAAATTATTTTTAGAATCATTAACAATTTTAATTGAACTTCCAAATATTAAATTGCCATCTATATAGAGGCAAAAACAAAATTGTTTCATTCTCATCTTATTTCGCATAAATATATTTATCAAATTCATTTGATATAAATCTAAATAATAAGATTAAGGAATCAAAATTTTGATGTCATTGCTTAGGGGTTTGTTTTAGTCCATAAAGAGATTTAATAAGTTTACAACTTTTGTTTCTTTGATTTTGACAACAAAATCTTCGGGTTGAGTCATATAAACTTTTTCATCTAAATCTCTATGCAAGAAGGCGGTTTTGACGTTCATTTGATGAATGATCATCTTATGGATCAAAATTAAGGCGACTTGAAAACGAAGTGATGCAATCCTAACTACTAGAGCATATATGTCTAAATAATTTATTCTTTATTTTTGAGCATAGCCTTTAGCAACAAGACGAGCCTTATACTTTTCTTTGGATCTGCCCATATTTAGTTTATTCCAAAAATCCACCTAAAACCTATGACTTTGGCACCGGGAGGTAGATTGTTAGAATTCATTTTTTATTTTCTAGAATAAAATTAATTTCTTAATAAGGCTTCTTTCCAAAAAAGACAATCAGATGTGGTCATAATTTTCTCATATGAATTAGGATCTCTTTCAACTAGATAAGTGAAGTAGTCATCTCCAATGGTCTTTTCAGTTCTAACTTTTTTGCCACTTCTAAGTTCATCAATTTTTAATGGGTATATAGAACAAGAAGATTGAGTTGAGCTAGTAGAAGGTTAAGATAAGTTATTTAATTTATATGAGAATTTATCTTCAAAATAAACTGTATCTCTAGCTTCTATAATAATGTTATTGAAAGTTTTGCTAATTAGGAATTAGTAATAAGAAATTTATTAGTATTACTATCAGATATATAACCTAAAACTAGAGTCTATTATTTTAGGTCCTGTTATTTTTTCTTAGGTTCTGGAATTGCTATCGTAGCCAAACACTCCTACAGTCGAAAAATTTGGAGGTTAAACTTCCTTAATTTAAATAATTCAAAAGGTTTTTATCATTATATTTTGATTAAATCCTATTAAGGATAAAAGAGGAGGTGAGCAACGTTTCTCCCTAAAGATTTTCTTGAGCATAAGACTCGACTAATATGACATTGACCATGTTTATCAAGATCCGATTTTTACGTTCAACTACATCATTTGATTAAGGTGAATTAGAGCAGTTACTTGATGGATTATCTCCTGTTCTTGAAAAAACTGGGCTAGTTCATTCGAAGTGTATTCTCCACCTTGGTCGGATATAAGAATTTTGATTGAGGATCTTAATTGATTTTCTACTTCTGCTTTGAAAATCTTGAAATATGAGAATACTTTATCTTTAGTTTTTAATAAGTACACATAATTAAATTTAGTGAAATCATCAATGAAAATTATAAAATATTTATTTCCACCTCTTATTGGTTGGCGGTTTGAGTCACACACATCCGAGTGAATTAACTCTAAAAGTTTTGAAGTTCTTTCAATTGATTTAAATGGCTTTTTAGAAAATTTGGCTTGCACACAAATTTCACATTTAGCATTTGATGGAATATTTATTTTACCAATTAAACTTAAGGACAACATTCTTTTCATACAATCAGAATTCACATGTTCTAATCTAGCATGACACATTTCAGAAGAGAAACTTGAAATTAAAGAAGAAGAAATTTGATTCACTTCCAAATCATTAATATTTAACTTGAATAAACCATTACAAACAAATTTTCTATCAATAAACATATTATTTAATGTTATTGCAACTTTGCTGGATTCTAAGATAATCATATAACCCTTCTTTACTAACAAAAATCTGCTAAGTACATTCTTCCTAACTTTCAGCACATAAAACAGATCATGAAAGGCTAGTGTCTTCTTGGATGTCAACCTGATGGGATATGACTAAGACTAAGACCGACAACGGCAAGTGTACCGTATCGGAAGTAGTATAGGATTTTACGATCAAGGTCGTATTAAACTCAAGGTGGTTGAGTAATCCTACTTTGGAAAATCGCTATTATTCTATCAACGAAAGATTGGAGTTGGATTGCAAAAAGTAGAGACTATAATTGCTAACGAATTAAAACAATGATTAAAAACTAGTACCCGGTCTTTGAATCACCTTGTATTATGAAAATAAAGGAATGAGATAGAAATTCACTTCTCTTGTTGAAGAGACTTTGACTGTGGAGGTTCCCGTAGCATGAATGATGCTCTATCGAAGATTTTGTTCAACTAAGCTTAGGTGTATCGACGAAACTTTCGTTCTCAAATCGCATCGTCTAAGACTTGTTTTAGGTTATAAACCCCGCTATTGGATTTCACTCAATCCGGAAGAGTTACGTCGTCCTCTCTCAAGGGTTGCGTTCTACTCTTTTTATCAATGAGTGATCCATTCGTCTTACTGTTGGGTACATTGCCCACAATGTACCTGATTTGAAGAAGTCTTCCATTTAATGATAAGTACAGTTTGTATTTGATGTCTACCTGTTTTGATTATGTAGGTATAATATTTCACATTGCTAGTTAATCTCGGTAGAACATGAGATAATTTTAGACCATAAATTTTATTGACCATAACCCTGAATTGGTCTAAGTTTAGAATTGCTGGAGGCAACTTAATATCGTTTTGATGTATAGATAAGACAAAACGATATTGTTATATTATAAGGATTCACACAGCAGTACCGTCTTGTTAGCTTCAAATAAGTAGGTTTCCTGCAACTAAGTACAATATCGTTTTGTGAGAACTATTCACAAAACGATATCGTCTTGGTAGAATGTTTACCGTTTTGTTGTCCAGAAAAGGCGGGATTGCAAGTCAATGGAGGTGCCAAAAGCACATGCCACATCACTCGTATTTGAAAAGTACTTTAACATGATGTGTCCGAAGTTTCGACCATTTTAAAAGCAAATGTATAAAAGGACAAGAGAGAGTTCTTCTAACCTTAGCAGTTACAGATAGAAAACCTCGAGATCTCAGAAAAGTTGAACTGATCGTCAAAAGCTGAAAATAAAACTTCAAGCTTTTCTTGAGAAGAAGAAGATGAAGCAGCAACAGAGGAAGTAAATCATCAAGATAAAGATAGCTCTCTTTCCTAAGAGCAAGAAGTCATCCTCAGTCTTCATTTTAAGCACTGATCCTGTTTTCAAAGCAAATCCAAATGATAGATCCAGTGTAGTGGCAAAAGAAGGCTCTTTCTCTGGGAAGCTGTAGAAGACTCAAAACTACTCAAGTAAAATCTTATTGAGTCATTCTCTGTGATTCAAATCAATATACTTTATTTTTGTAAGATCTCTTTGAGACCTGAGTGTAGGGATGTATAGAAGGCATGTGTAGTAATCTCCTTTGAGTTTGACGTAGGGTCTTGGGTAGACCTGAGGTAGGATTCAAAGAGTAAATCTAAGGTAGGAGACCAGTTGAGTCTCTGAGCTGTAGGAGTGTTTGCACTCTGAGGTAGGGCTATGGACAGCCTGAGGTAGGGCTTTGCTGAAGCCTGAGATAGGGTCTTGCTTAAGACCTGAGGTAGGATTCTGAGGAATTTTGGAAGATCTTTGATCTGAGAAGTTGGAGGAGTTTGCCGAGTCTAGCACACTGCTAGATAGATGGTGAGGGAAAGTTTATATACTCATAATCTGGAGAACGACTATAAATTCTGTGTGTTGATTGTGTGTTGGCCTAACATTAGGGATCTTGCTTAGCAAGGTCAGAGCCCATGTAGGGCTGGAAGGTGAGATCTTGGTGAGGCATGGCTGAATTGGCCTAGGTGGAGATATCCAAAAATATGAAAATTCCAAATTTAAAGGGTTTTGACAAAAAGTCAACCATGGATCTGCCATGTGGGTCAAATTCAAAGTGGGTCCAAGTTGTCGGGGGACGGGTCAATGTTGGGGTAATGTTGTAATATTTATATGTGCACGGTTTTTGATGCGCATTAAAGCCTGGTTTGACCACAGTTTGTCCACCCGTCATTAAAGTTGACCGCAACGAACTCCATTGATTATAAGAATCTAGTGCCCCTAACTGGGGTCAAATCTAAGTTTATTTGCCCATTATTAAAAAATTGTGTGTCGTGGCGCGCTATGAAATCCAAAACGATCATATTATCTATATGACCTCTGGTTGAAGTAAAATGAGTTTTGATGCACTCGTATTGACTATACGAGACTATAAGAAATGACAGAACTCAAATCGGAGTTCTCATGCTCTCTTCCCAAAAATCGGGTCACCTCCTACCTCCTAAGGTCTCGGGTAGGGGTTTGAATCGCTTTCATTGAGTCTATTAAGGTTCTAGTGACCCAATAAAAACCAGGATGTTGCAATCTAACAAAAGTAAGAGGTTTTTCATCCTCGAAAATTTGCTTAAATAGGGGGAAAATGTAAATGCGACGCACCTAGGGGAAGAACTCGGGGTACTTTTCTCGGATGCGGGCCTCTGGTTCCCACGTGTACTCGTCTCGTCCGTAGTTTGACCACAAAATCTTGACCATCGAGATAGCTTTGTTTCACAGGTTCTTAATCTTGGAATCCACTATCCTTACTGGTTCAAGCTGGATGGATTTTCCTGACTGTATCGGAGCTAACTATGTAGGAAGATGTTGGTCTGCTTGCCGAAGGACACATCTCAGTGAAGAGACATGGAAAACATCATGAAGATTTTCCAAATCTGTAGGCAGGGCTAATCGATATACAATTGGGCCGACTCTTTCTAAAATCAAATAAGGGCCCAAGTAGAGGGGATCCAGCTTCTTCTGCTTTTTAAACCGAGTGATACCGTGCATGAGTTTTATTTTCAAGAACAACATCTCTGCCACGCTAAACGGAACCGGTCGATGTCGCACATCATAATATTTTGCCTACCAGCTTTGCGCTTTCCGCATCCGATCTTTAATTAGTCGTATAACTGTCATAGTGTCATTTATATAAGCGACTCCTTGGGCTTCAGGGTGCTCGTCCTGGGCCGAAGATAAAGGAGCCCGATAACGTCTTCCATCTAGAGCATCGTATGGAGCCATCTTGGTGCTAGATCGAAAGTTGTACGAAAATTCTACCGGCGGTAGCAGCTGCTCCCAAGGCTCGTTGTGCTCCACTATACACAGTCGGAGAAGATCTTCCATCGTCTGATTCGTTCTCTCGGTCTGTCCATCGGTCTGGGGGTGGAAAGCGGTACTGAAGGCTAATTTGGTACCCAAATAGCCCTGCACCCTTCCCCATTCCTTCGAAGTAAAGCACCTGTCACGGTCAGAGATGATAAGCTTTGGCACTCCATGAAATCGGACTACCTGCTCTGTAAAAAGCCTGACCAGAATGTCAACATCGTCGCTCTGTGGGTTCGGGATAAATCGGGCTACTTCGTGAGACGGTCCACAACGATCCATATAGAGTCATTTCCAGCACGAAACCAAGATAGGCCGTGGACAAAGTCCATGAAGATATCTTCGAATTTTCACTATGATATGGGTATGGGCTGCAACAAGCCTCCTGGGTTGCGACACTTGGCTTTGACCTTTTGGCAGGTCCGACAATGAGCTACAAAGTCGGTGACATCTCTCTTCATGCCTGGCCAGTACAATGTCATGTGTAGATCAGTATATATTTTTACTACATTAACATGGATAGAGTACTTTGACTGGTGTGCTCCTCGCAGAATCTCTTCTCAGATTCCCCCGGTGAAGGGGATGTACACATGGTGCATGTACTGCAGTATGTCATCTTGCAGGTTGTAGTCGTCCTGCGTTCCATCTTGTAGCGTTTGGGATGATTGGGGTTGATTCTGGATCGACTTTTTCACCTCGCGTATTTGGTTCTGGATATCGCACTGGATCTCCATCATGTAAAGCCGGTTTGATACTCCACCGGGTCTCTACGAATGATAGGAATAATGCTTAGATCTACTAAGGAGCAGAGCAATTCCTCTGGTATCAACTCCATCCAGCTCCCGACTACTGCGGGCTGACGGCTCAAAGCATATACAACCTTGTTAGCCTTACCAGGGTGATACTGGAGAGCGAAGTAGTTGTTGCACAAAAACTCTAACCATCGGCGTTGCTGGAGGTTCAGTTCCTTCTGAGTTAAAATATACTTGAGGCTCTTATGATCGGAGAAGATCTCGCATTTTACTCCATACAAGTAGTGCCTCCAGATTTTGAGTGTCAACAGTACCGCTCCCAACTCCAAGTCATGGGTTGCATAGATACGCTCGTGCGGCTTCAGCTGCCGTGACGCGTATGCGATTACCTTATCGTGTTGCATTAATACAGCTCGCAATACTTTCAAAGATGCGTCAGTGTAGATCTAGAACACGTCGGTTCTTGAGGGAATCGTAAGAATCGGGGCAAAAGTCAGGTTGTTCTTCAACTCGACAAACGCCGCCTCGCACTCCGGTGTCCATCAAAACATGGTATCTTATTTGGTGAGGGTGGTAAGGGGTAAAGCAATCTTCGAAAAGCCCTCCATGAACTTTCGATAGTACCCAGCGAGTCCGAGGAAGCTTCTAATGTCCGTTGCTATCTTGAGCGGCGGTCAGTTCTGTACTGCCTGGATCATGTCCTGTTCTACAACTATCCCATTCTTATTGATAATGTGGCCTAAGAATCTGAGTTTCTCCAACCAGAACTCACTTACTGAACTTTGCAAAGAGGGAGTGCTCTTATAGCTTGAGTAGCTCCATCTGTTGGTGCTTCAAGTGGTCCGCCTTGGTCCTCGAGTAGATCAGTATATTGTCAATGAATACGATCACGAAGTGGTCCAGGAATGGTTCGAACACTTTGTTCTGCAGCACCATGAAGGCGGATGGTGCATTGGATAGCCCAAATGACATCACAAAGAACTTAAAGAGGCCATAACAAGAGCTAAAGACCATCTTGGGGATGTCCTCTTCCCGTATATGGAGTTGGTAGTAACCAGATCTTATGTCAATTTTAGAAAAAACGGACGCGCCCTGCAACTGATCAAACTGTTCATCAATCCTCGATATGGGGTATTTCGAATGGTGAGCTTATTAAGCTCTCTGTAGTCGATGCACAGACGCAGCATCCCGTCTTTCTTCTTTACAAACAACACATGAGCTCCCCATGGAAAGGAACTCGGGCGGACAAATCCTGCATTGATTTGTTCTTAGAGTTGTATTTCCAGTTCTGTCAGTTAATTTGGAGCCATCTGGTAGGGTGCTCATGATATTGGTCAAGCTCCGGGCACGATCTCGATTTGGAAGTCCACCTCCCGTAGTGGAGGCAACCCTGAGAGTGACTCGGGAAAAACATCCGGGAAGTCTCGGATCACTGGAACCTTGGCGAGCACCTGAGTTTTATTCTCCATCTCGAAATAAATAAGATATATTTTGTCCCTTTGTCATACTGATTTGACGGTTTGAGCTGACGTCAGAATTCTGCGGGTGATGAACGGAATACCTTTTAAACTGATGGCCTGTCCATTCGGGTTCTGGAGGTTGACTTCTCTAGTCGAGCAAAATATCTGAGCCTTATGCTCGGCCAGCCACTCCATTCCAAGGATAATGTCGAACCCGGTTATTGCTAGGATAGTTGCATAGATCTCAAACTCCCCATCTCCTAACATAGTCTGGAATGAGCATTTTTCTGTGGATGTCATATCCAATCCATCCCGGAGGCGAATG
Organism: Platanthera zijinensis; assembly: GCA_039513925.1. Taxonomy (NCBI): domain Eukaryota; kingdom Viridiplantae; phylum Streptophyta; class Magnoliopsida; order Asparagales; family Orchidaceae; genus Platanthera; species Platanthera zijinensis. Next base: position 62,595,183 of record CM077095.1, on the reverse strand, counting down.
CGTATCGACATTCTGAATGACCGGACAACGTTCTCCTTGGATGCAAAAAAGTCTTGGGAGACAAAAGAGTGCGTAGCTCTGGTATCAAAAAGTGTTTTTGTAGAATGTCCTTCCACCAGAAGTAAGCCTGATGACATATATGTATATATCATGATCATAAGTCTATACGATGTACATACGATATATATATACATATATATAAATATATATATATATATACATGTACGTTATATCACATAACTCGTCCTAGAACTATCATCAAGCTCATCACTGATGCTGGAAGTATATGGTATAACCACGTCCAGTGCAGGTCCATGCTGAAGATCTAGTGCATAAGCCTCGAAGGGTGCTGCTCTGCCCTGCCTGGGCTGGTCTCTCCTACATGGCTGCCTCTACACATCCCCTTGTCCTTGACCTCTCTCTGTTTCTCTTCCATGTACTGCCCCCAATCCGGTCTTCCTACAACCTGAGGACAGAATGCTCTGATGTGGCCTGGCTGCTGGCAAAAAATGGAGTTCACTGCTAAGAGAGCATCTTGACGAACCGCAGGCGCGTGCTGGGGTACTGGAGTTGGTCGAGGTGTCGACTGTGACACCAGTCGGGGTGCTGGGGATGGAGGTGCCTGTCGAGGTTGAGGTGGTCGTCTGTAAGGATGGAGACGCTAACGCTGCTTCCTGTCTCCATCCTGGCGCCGGAGAGCAGCCCCTTTCTCTCGTCCCTTACCCTACGGGGCCTCCACCTGTCCTTTACGATGCTCGGCTACCATCCTCTAGTCCAAATCTAAAGCACCAACATGTGTAACGATGGTTTGGAAGGTGGATTGGGAGATCATAATCAGCACCTGTTGCAAATCGTCGCGGAGGCCTCGGTTAAATCGGGTGGCTCTGTCTCTGTCCGTGGCCGCAAGTGTCCCTGCAAATCGAGCCAAATTGATGAACTCGCGTTGGTACTCCGGTACAGTCCTATCTCCCTGTCGTATATGCAAGAACCTCTCCTGAAATGCGGCCCAATCTGCGTCGGAGATGAAGTGCTAAAGGCGTCAAAGAACTTTCCCCATATGATGGCACTATGCGGTCATCCCCTAAATGTGGAGATGCTGGCTGCCCTCCTCCAATCTCTAGCATAGCCCTCCAATAGTGTCACTACCAAGGCGACTGCGGCGACTGCATGGCACATCATGCCCATTAACAGCTCCTCGACCCGCTCAACCCACTCTTCAGCCTGCATTATAGACTATATCCCTATGACGGTGGGAGGCCTCAGCCCCCGAAATATCGTCAAGAGTTCTGTGGGTATAGTGAGTTGTTGTGGTGGCTGTGTAATAGCAGTCTAAAAGGTAGTCAGTAGAGCCGTCAATGTCCTCCCCAAGTCCTTCTCGGCGAACGGAACGACGATAGGAGCGACTCGGTCTGGAGGTGGAGTGGAGGGGTGGTATCCTCTAGAGGATGACCTCCCCTTATTGGACTCCGGTATCTAGCTAAGTAACATGAAAGAAATCAGTAATTTGCAAAAAGAAGGAATATTTGCAAATGACTGACAGAAACGGAAACAAAGTGTGGGCGACTGTGCTACCGTGCAGTCTAGAGTCCTTAAACCTCTATCCTAAGGGTCCACCAGGCTTCCGCCGTATGGTTTGTCCCGAACCAAGGAACGAAACCTGGGAAGGAAAGATCCTAAGACTGCCCCACATTGAATGATCGTGAATGCTCTGATCCATTTGTAAAACCCCATCCCCCAATCCTGGCCCGGGTCGGGTCATAGACAGGTCTTATTTCTCAAGGAGGCCACCTAGTGCTTTTCGAGTGGCAGCGGCTCACTCTCTCAAGCACAGAATGATCGTCTTGAATGACAAGAATCACAACACATCACATCATATCACAGTGCAGAAGCAAATCACAGAATGCCAACCAAACACGCGCACACGCACACACACACACACACACATATATATATATATATATCAAAGTAATAAATAAAGGTCGTAGCCACTATTTATATAAGTATGCTCGTAGGCTCAAAAAAACTACTGCTAGAAACTCTGTCCTTATACTCTAGGAACTCACGTCTCGAAAGTCTGGATACGAAGGGGGTGCTTCTGCTCGGGTGGTTTCTACTGCAGGTATGCCATCATGCGTTAGTTGGGCTTTGTGGTGCTCTGTCTCATGTGAATGACTATTGAAATAACTGTTAGTCATAAATTTAAGTGGAAATACATCTCCTCCTCGGATCCATATCTTGGGGACGAGTATGAGCACCAAAAATAACCAAATAGCCGAAGCAATAAAAGAGTTAGCAACAACATTTTTATATAATTGCATTATCAAATAATATGCTAGGAGTAGTAAACTGAAAGAGCGCGACATATAAATAACTAGAAAGCAGCAGTATAAACGTCAGTTATTTAAAAGGAGCTATGTCGATTTAGTTTGAACCGCTTCTCTTCCAGAAGGATAGCGAACCCTGCGGGTCTCACCGATGTGGCCGTCGGTGATAGTGGCCAGTCGTGCCACTTCTGGGTGTGGTCATACCGCACTACCCAGACCCCAACGTCCAACCAGGTGTACTATTGGATGTGAGCGACATCCAACGATTTCTGAGTTTTAGGTCGGCCAGCAGATGAATCCAACGGGGTATAAAACAACCGACACCCGTGATATGCATCTCCCTGTCATCGTGAGTCGTCAACCATCCCACACTTGTACGAACAATCTGCGGTCATGACCCATCACTTTTCACCGCATGCAATTTATAATACAAACAATATAAATATCACATTGACATTATCGGGTCCGCGGTGGCCTGCCCTACTGGACATATAATTATTTAGGCAGGAGACTGTATAACATCAGCGTGTAGCTCAACTTTAGACAGGGAGCGCAACAAGCGTGCAAGCACTTTTTTGTTGCTAACCTTGGGGGAATAACTCAACTCTCGGTTTTCCCCAACTAACATTCTACCAGAAAGCCAAGCACTCGTCAGAGCAGGACCCAAGCTAAGAATGCATGAATAGTAAATTGCAATAATTAAGTGTAGTAAGAAAATGCTATTGAACTGAATTGCATAATTGAAATGCTGAAATAAACTACAATATCTAAAGTATTGAAATAAGTTGTTGGAATTAAATGTTGAACTGTAAATGTGCTGAACTGAAATGAATTGAAAATACGTGCAGAACTGAAAAGGTCTGAAATAAAGTGCTGAACTGAAGTAAAAGCAGTAATCTAAAATACTGAAAAAGAACGGAAAATAAGAAAGTTTAGTTCTTAATTCCATCTCTATTCAAAGGAGACAAGTTCAGTTATTAGTTTCATCTCCATTCATAGGAGGTAAGTTCAGTTCCATCTCTGTTCGTAGAAGGCAAGTTCAATTTCATCTCCGTTGATAGGAGGCATGTTCAATTCCAGCTCTGTTCATAGGTGGCAAGTTCAGTTTTATCTCTGTTCATATGAGGCAAGTTCAGTTCTATCTCCGTTCATAGGAGACAAGTTCACCACTCTGTTCATAGGAGTCTTCTTATTGGGTTTCACCCATTAATTAGGTCTGATGAATATCTTTGTTGCGCCTCTTAAAATTGGCTTAATCGGACTTGAGAATTAGAGGCTTATTGTAAGCTCCTCAATTCTCGATATGTATGTTAAACTTATATAATTATCGAGAAAATAATTATTCACAGATGATAAAAGCTAATTTGATTGCCCGAGTCGGGGTGAATCCGGACATTTTTAATTACGAGGGCTTGATCATTCTCGAACACCAACCTCGTGAATTCAAAATATCTTTTAAAGTAATTGAAAGATTCAAACATCTAAGTCGAGGTTGTAAATCTCCTGACATAGGGCTCATATCATTCATATTCCAATATGCGCAAACGCTCGAATTAATTTCCCGAGAAATACTTACATTATGGCTATATATTAAAGAGCTCGAGATTTCACAACGCCCCATATCGCTTTGAGCTTGGGATTTCTAAAAATCTCGTCATTATAATTTTTTTTAAAAATCATGATTTACACATCGATTGCGCGCGACGATTATTTTCTTCCAACAATATTTGGGCGATTAATAATTTCAAAACAATGACGTTATACATTAAGAGATTGGAAAAATCATGAGTTTTGATTTAATTATTCCCAAATTTTAATAGGACGTCAAAGAGGGCCTCATATGAGCCTATGAAATTTTCCAACAATTTTCAAACAATTTTGGGCATTTCTTTTGGCAAAAAACCTTATTTAGGCTCTTAAAAATATTAAATGATTTCTAAAAAACCCCCAAAATTTGTGATGATAGCCCTCACAGTGAGGAACAATCTTCATGTTCAACATTTTTCTCCTAGAAAACTAGTTTGTCCTAAGAAAAATCCACCATTTAACTGTTTGTATTTGGTCTTCATATAGCCGATCAAGATGGCTGAGATTGTGTCATAGCGAATTTGGCACTGATCCATTGTGGGGACACTGATGCTGAGGCAGGGGTGGGGATTAATAATTCCCCGATCGTTCGATCTCTGCATGGAGATCCGACGACAGCTATTTTCCCGGGGTGGCAGAAGGTTTCGGGCCTCTGTCGCCGCTGGGCAGCGGCCATCAGACTCGACACTGCCCTTGCTCGACTCGTCGAGGGCCGGCAAAGCATCTGGCGGTGGTTCGGCGGCCCGCCGCCGTCAGAAATACTCAACCAGTGAGTTGGGTGGCGCGACCGGCTCTGCTCCTGACGGTGCCGCGACACCCCGCTCCTCCGGCATTAAGCGCACAAAGCCCTACCCCGGGCCGGCTCGCCGGGGTTCAGACACTCCTCTGATGGTAGCCCGATGACCTGCCATTGTCGGCCGTCGCCGGAAAATCGTAATAGAGAGCATAAAAAATTATTAATTTTGGGTGCCGCCCGAGATGCGTTTTCCGAGAGCACCACCACCTTCTACCTCCGGGGAAGGGTAAATTAGTGGGGTAGCACCCTCCTGACGCCTCCATTGGCGCTGATCGGGGCTTACCACGCATGGCCACCACCCGAGCCTAGAGCATGGCTCGGGTGCCGACAGCGGCGCTCCTGCGGCCGGGGGGCTCACGCAGGTTGTCGGGAAGATAGGGAAGGAGGAGGGGGTGAGGTTCCACCTGAGGAAGTGGAGCTCTAGAGGGTCCTAAAGTGTCCACCATTAGAGGGTGAAGGAGAGGGGTGGGGTTGATAGTTTCCAGCGAGGCGGGGGCTGAGGGAAGTGGTGGCTTATGCTCGATCGGAGCTTGATTGGTGGTGAGCTCTCAGGGAGCAGTAGGGGTTCTTTTAATAGAGCTGAGGGGGTGGCCATTTTCCTCTTTGGCGGTGTGGGTCTAAAGCCTTCTTAGAAATCTTGGTGGAGGCTCCTCCACCTGTCCAGCCAGGTGGCCTACATCCCAGTGATCAGTACAACCAGATGTTTTAATCTCAGGGCTTGGTAAGGGTGTGGGCTTTATGTTGGGCTTGGGGAAAAAGAGAAGAAGAGAGGGGAGTGGGCTTCTCTTGGCTTTGCACTTGGCCCACCCTTAGTGGTCTTGCTTAGCAAGGGTCAGAGCCCATGTAGGGCTGGAAGGTGGGCTCTTGGTGAGGCATGGGTGAATTGGCCTAGGTGGAGACATCCAAAAATATGATAATTCCAAATTTAAAGGGTGTTGACCAAAAGTCAACCATGGGTGGGTGCCCTATGTGGTTAAAGTCAAAGTAGATCCATGTTGCCAGGGGACGGGTTAATGTTGTGGTAATATTGACGTGCGCATGCTTTTCGGTGCACATTAAAGCCTAGTTTGACCACGGTTTGACCAACCATCATCGAAGTTCACCGCAACGAACTCCGTTGATTATAAGAATCTAATGCCCCTGATCGGGGTCAATTTGGATTTTATTTGCCCACTATTCAAAAATTGCGCGTCGCTCCATCAAAGCGAAACGAGTCCCGATGCACTCATATTGACTATACGAGTCTATAGGAACTGGCAAAACTCAAATCAGAGTTCTCATGATCTCTTCCCAAAATCTGGTCACCTCGTACCTCCTAAGGTCTCGGGTGGGGGTTCACGTCGCTTTCATTGGGTTCATTAAGGTTCTAGTGACCCAATAAAAGTCGGGATGTTACAGGGCAGCCGACTATGAGCGGCTACTTCGTCGTCCTCTTTGATTTTTAGAATGACAAAGTCTTCGATTCGGAGGATCACAAGGATTTTGAGAGAAAATCTTTATGATATTTCACATATTTAGGCATTTGAGAGAGTGCCTTGTAGAATGGAACGTTAATTTGAATCTTCTTTAAAATATCGATGAACTTTGTATATTGCTCCTCGTTATGCTCGTTTTTTATTTGGAGATTCCAATCATTGTAGAATGCTTGGACTTGTTGCCATACTAGAACGGCGTGACGAGGACATCTCCACAAAAGTTCTTTGAATCGTTCTCATGTGTCATAGAGAGACTCCGAATTGATTTGTATAAAGGAGAGTGTCCGTTCATAATTTTGTTGTTTTTGTCGGAGGGAAGTATTTAGTTAAGAACTTTTTCGTTATTTCGGCCCATGTAGTGATGGATTCTGTAAGAAGAAAACTCAGTCACTGCTTGGCATTTGTCCACAATGAAAATAGAAATAATCGCAAATAAATGACCCTTTGGGCACCTTTGGAGGGGAGACAGTTCTTTTGGCCTCCCCCTCCTCAGGCTGTTTTTGGTTGGCTTCGAGTGCCCTCCAATATGCTCAGCTCAGCTTTTGGTTTGAGAGATGAAGCGCTCTAAGATTTTCTAAGTTTGTGGTGGGACCTCCGCGCTGCAGCTCAGGGTCTGTTCTCTAGTTCCAACTGTCCAGTCAGGAGTTCTAGTTCGGGTGAAGTAGGTGCAAGCTACCCTCTTGGATCCGAAGCCTCGTTGAGACCAAGTTCATGTTTCAACACCCTACAATAATGCCAAAAACTTGATGGGGGTATGGATAAGACTAAAACTGACAACAACAACTGTATCGTATCAGAAGTAGTATAGAATTTTATGATCAAGGTCGTATTAGACTCGAGGTGGTTGAGTAATTCTACTTTGAAAAATCGTTATTATTCTATCAACAAAAGATTTGAGTTGGGTTGCAAAAAGTAAAGACTAGAATGTCTAACAGATTAAAACAATGATTAAAAACTAATGTCCGATCTTTGAATCACCTTAGACTAAAAAAAGAAAGGAATGAAATAGAAATTCACTTTTTTGTTGAAGAGGTTTTGACCGTGGAGGTTCTGAAGCATGAACGCTCCTCTCTCGAGGATTAGGTTCATTAATGCTTAGGTGTATCAATCGAATTTTCATTCTCAAATCGCATCTCCTATGACTTGCTTTAGGTTATGAACTTCGCTATTGGATTTCACTCCAATCTGTAAGAGTTACATTGTTCTCTCTTGAGAGTTGCGTTTTACTTTTTTTACCAATGAATGATCGATTCGTCTTACAAGTCTCTCGGCTAACTAAAGAACAAAAACAATATGAAACTGTATATCGATGATATAGCCTTATAACAATTTGATTAAAGGTAAATCGTAAGCAATCAACAATTTCGAGAAAATGAATTATATAAGTCATAACAAGATTACTTTATCCTCGGGTCATCTCGATCGAGTATTATAAAAATTAGTTACTCATGAAGATGGACGAATAATCAAAACATTTGAAAGTCATGAAGAAAATAGAAGAGAGTAAGTGGAAAAGACTAGAATTTTATTACTTCAAATAAAAAAAACAAGAGCCAATGGATTACAATTAAAATGAAATTGCGTACTAACTAGAATTAGAGGAATAGAAGAGCACAGAAGCACTAAAACAACAAAAACTAAGTTGAAAAATACAACTTGGACTCCCAAAATTCGATTCCTAGTTTCTAGAAGAGTTGGTCCTTTTATAGCTGGAAATTTCAGGTTATACGCCCCCTGGTCACGCCCGTGACTTGGGGGTGTGTCTCGTGAATGCTGAAGGCGGAGCAAGAGTGATTTGGCTTTAATTTTGAGCATAATTGCTGGGTCACACCCTTGGTTCATGCCCGTGACAGGGGGAGTGACCTAGGAAAACTGCAATTGACGGGAAAATTTGACGGGACGAGCGTGTAACGGACGATCCCCGTGAATTGCACGAGTGTGATTTTTGAGGGTCACGCCCGTGTCTTGGGCATCATCGTTTGAGCGTTGTCGGAGTCACCTGAAGGAGGGTCACAGGCATGTCCTGAATGTCACACCCACTAGTCACGAGCGTGACTCTTGAAAGTCACGGACGTGACCTAGGCGTGTAATTTTAAATGATATGGAACGGTCTTTTGGATTGAGGGGCGGATCCGGGGTGTGACCTGGCAGTCACACCCTAAGTACATGCCCGTGACCTGGGCTTGTATTATCAGCTTTTTGCAAAATTGCTCCAAAATTACTCCTAAACCTGCTAGTTTGCACCAAACTGCTATATGTAGTCCAGTTTATCCTGAAATTAGAAAAGAACATTTTTTAGATTAAAATTAAAATAAAACAAAGATAATTCGATTAATTAAATAATAAAATATTAATTAAAATAAAAATAATTTAAGCCATATCTCAACCTAAGATTCACTCGCCCGCGTCCAAGTATTTGTGTCGAAAAAGCATCTCTTAAGATCACGCTTCCTTTATTGATGTTTTGAAAGGTGGCAAAGCAAAAGCAATCAAAACAAGTATGAACATTTGCTCTTGAATAAAGCCACCAATATGATGAATAAGTGTATAATTTGGACTCATCACTTTCGCATTTGCTCTCCGTCCATCCGCGTACCGAAACACGGCATAGCGGCCTGCACTCACCCATCCACCAAGCGAAGCGGTGCTGGCGACCCGCAATAGTTTTATTTCTGTTTTGTAGCATTAGGAAACCAAACCAAACCCCCCTGTTGTTTATTTTCGCTCTTAGTGACGATCTTCACACAACGCTATCACGTACCCTTCCTGCATTCCCCCGAGATCGATATTCGCTCTTAGCTCCACTCAGAGTGTGCTTCCGCGCGCTTTGTTCCAAGTGCGCCCCCGTGTGCCCCACTCAGAGTACGCTCCCGTGCACCCCATTCCAAGTGAGCCCCTATGCGCTCCGCTTCGCGTGCTCTCCCGTGCAATCTGTTCCAAGTGGGTCCACGTGCGATCCGCTTAGAGTGTGCTTCCGCGTGCTTCATTCCAAGTGCGCCCATGTGTGCTCCTCTCAGAGTGTGCTCCCACGCAATCCGTTCCAAGTGCGCCCCCATACGCTCTGCTCAGAATGCGCTCCCATGCACTCAGTTCCAAGTGCGCCCCCGTACGCTCCGCTCAGAGTGCGTCCCTGCACGCTCCGTTCCAAGCACACCTTTGTGCGCTTCTCTCTCAAGACCTCTCCAAGCGTTTCTTCGTTCCCTCAGCGATAAACACTTCGTGTACTCAAGAACAGGCATTCCAACCACCAACAAGTCCAGCATTCTTGTTTCCTCTAACCACAACAGGAGACATGTCACAGATATTAAGACTAGCAGAATGCGCCGCTCAAGCTTCCAAGCAACAGTCAAAGTCTCCAATGCGCTTAAAATACAACACTCCCCACTGTATAAGGAAAATAATTAGCTCTGTGAGTGGTGGTCTTTCACCCTCCGAGCCCAGTTCTCTCTTTCTTTCCCACAAAAAATTGTAACGAGAAGCGGTCTGTCGACCTCACATTCTCAAAAAGTCATGTAACAACACCAGAACTAGTGAGGGTTTGGTCGGCATAGAACCGGTCACGTGGTTTTTCATCCCTTTTCGGGATTTTCCACGTTAAAAAATTTTCTTACCTGTTTTCCTCTTTTTTGTGACTGTTATCCATGGTTGTGATAAAGTATAATTTGTTCATGAGAGTTTGTATAAAATAGGACGAGTTAAATATAACTTGCGGAAAACAACCACTAAAAACCACGGGTATTTTTGGGGGGTTAAGTGTTAAAAATGGGCAAATGTAGAGGAATATAGAGTAGAAGTCTTACCTGACACGCATAATCATGTCTCGCAATGTATAACTCGTCTTGTAAAGAAGTTGTTTATAATTTCAAGGTTTAGACTCATGTGCTTCTATTATTACTGATTTCTACCTGACTCGGTAGATCGACCACGTGATTTTTCATCCCTTTTTGGGGTTTTCCATGTTAAAAAATTTTCTTTCATGTTTTCCTCTTTTTTGTGATTGTTTGCGCGCTCGACCGCTCCACGGGCTTAAGGGGCCCATTTTAGTCTGGTCTACCGAGAGCCTCGTGTAACCCACAACAATTTGGCGTCGTATGTGAGAACAGAGTTCCCCAAAGTTCGAAGAAGACACAAAAGACAGTACCTTCTGCACAATGGTACTCGTGACTAGAGCCCATGACAAGAAGAGTGACCCGCACTATTTGGGGGTTAATCCCTGGGGGCACATTGATCCACCCCCCCCCCCCCCCCCCACACACACTCGCTCTTCAACATACTGAAGATGAGCCCCCAGCGTAACCAGCTCAACGCGCTTAGTCCATCTCAACAGAGAGCCTGAAGCTCGTCACTACCCCAAAGTAGCAGGCTTCAGACCTGTAGATGAAGGGGTCACTCACAAAGAAATTCACGACATTATTCTTGAGGGGCATGAGCAAGGAAGGTAGCATGTTGCTTTGGCTCGCTACCCTTTCCTCAACGATTCACCATTAGAACTGGTGGTCATGGCATGTTCAGTCCTGCATGGCTTCGAGCTCCTCAAAATCAAGACGTTTGATGGGTCGGATGACCCTCTAGAGCTCGTCAGCCACTTTGCATTCGTCATGCGCATTCACAACGCTCCATACCATCTTCTGTGTCAAGTATTTCTAACAACTCTATAGGAGAAGCTCGGACCTGGGTTCATTCTCTAAAGGAAGGGAAGATCAAGAACTTTGTTGAATTGGTCCGACAATTCACAGATCAATTTATTGTTAACCGCAGAGTCATCCGGGACCCTTCCCACCTTTTGGGAATAGGGTGAGGGAGAAACCCTCAAGGATTTCTTTCACCGCTTCACTAACGAGGCACGATAAATACCAAGCATAGACCCTGAGCTTCTGGAAAGATTTTTCTTGGGACGGCTCTGCCCCGACGGCTTCTATTCCGCACTAATGCGAGAGCCTGTACCTAGCTACCCCGATCTCGTTCATCGGGCTGAGACCCAGATTGTGGATGATGAAGCCATTGAAGTGCACCGCCAACAGTTTGAGAGGAACCCAAAAAGACAGATAGAGTAGAAGTCATTACCACTACCGGTTAAGAAGAAGAGTTACGAGCGCCACAACAAACCCCGCCGAGACCGAAGCCCACATCAACACCAGGATTACACCCTTCTCAACACAACTCGAACCAACGTGCTTCTCTCCATCCGTGATAATGAAGCCCTCCGCAGTCCTGAGCCGCTCGCGCCAAACCGGGGAAATTAGTCGCAATACTATGACTTCCATCGCAGACACAGTCATAGAACGGAAGGCTGACATATGATAAAAATGGATATCGAGCGCCTCGTCCAACAAGGATTCCTAAGAAGATTCTTGCTGAATAAGAACCTGAACAATCGCATGCCCTAAGCTGACAACTCAACAAAGGAAAACGATATGCCCCAACATGGATAAATCAAATACCCTAGGAAAGGGGGCTTCCCCTAGCAAGCCCGCATAGTTTACGCCTCATGTACCTGCAACCTCACTATTTATTATTCTTTGTTTTGGTGCAACAAACTATTGACACACGCATGTACGTTTTGATTTTCTATGCAATTCCTGTTGCTTCTAACTTTGCTAAATGTACATATCTTCTGAAAAAAAAACTCTGATGGATAAAATCACGGACCTACTTTCCAACACCGAGCAATAGGCTCTTCAACTTCAGGAAGCACGGCTCGTCTGAAAATCAAAACATCCACTCCCGCGTTGCAGGGCATCATGCCCCTGCGCTGCAGAGCTCCTGATCCCGCGCTACAGGGCATCATGACCATGCGCTAGCAGAGCACCCGCTCCCGCGTTGCAAAGCACCTCTCTCACATGCTGCTTGGGCACCACTTTGTCGCCAGGGCCTGCCCCCCTCCCGTTCGCCAAACGGTTGCAGGGTCTGCCCCTCGCCGTTTCTCCGAGGCCTTGCCCCTGTGACCTCTCACTGCCCCGAATTGAAGGCTTGTCCTTCTCTCGCGCGGTAGGTCACGACGTCGCCAGAGCAAGCCCCCTCACTTTTGCCAAACGGCTGGTAGGGTCGACCCCTCGCCGTCTCCGGGGCCTTGCCCCTGTGACCTCTCACTGCCCCAGATCGAACGTTCGCCCTTCTCCCTTACGATAGGTTGTGGTGCCGTCAGGGCCTGCCACCCTCGCGATTTTCCGGGTTTGAAGGTTCCCTCTTCACCACAACAATCAACGACACCCCCCCGGTTTGGAATCTTGATCTCTCACTACCCGATTAGAAGTGCTCACCCTTCGCCCTAGTAGTAGGTTGACACGTCGTCTCTTCCTTTTATCATCAACCGATCAGCAACAACCCTTAAAATCTTTGTTTTCAAGGGTAGCTAAACACCTAGAGGGGGTGAATATGTTTTTATGTCTTTTTGAACAACCTTTTTACTTTAGTGTGTTGTGACTTAGTTTTGGGTTAGCTTTCAAGAATACACAACAACACACAATTGTTTATAGTGGTTCCCCAAGGTATGGGTACATCCATTGTTCCTCCCACCTTTCTAACAGTGTTAGACAAAGCCAACTTCTCCAAACTCGGCTTTAAGAGCTTACAACACATATCCCTCAGGATTTCTCAGACTCCTCCAAGTCTTACCTCAGACCTAAAGCCCTTCCACTCAGAGCAGATGATGCTCCTACAACTCAGTGATCCACTTATCACCTACCTCAGGCTTTAGTCAAAGTCCTACAACTCAGGCTAGGAGGATAGCCCTACACTTAGATCCACGGGAGGATCCTACACTCAGTGAATGAACTCACCTACAGCTCAGACACACAGGCCCTACCTCAGATCAACAGAAAGATCCAACACTCAGCCTTTATAGATCGGGCTTACAACTCAGATCAGCTAAGATCCTACATAAGAAATGTTGTTTGTTGTTGATGATTTGACTCCAGAGAAATGATCTCTGAGTCTGTCTCTCTGGACTGAGATTGCTCAGCCCTATCTTCTTCTCAGCTCCAAAGTGGCAGATCTTCAGGATGTTTTAGCTTGAGCTGGGAAGAACTCAGAAACAAAAGTTCCTGAACTTGCTGAAGAAGATCAATGAGTTTTCTGTTGTTTGCGTGTCTTCAATCAACAACCTTTGACTGAAGTTATCCAACTATCTCTTGATGAACTTATTGCAAAGCACTTCTTCGTTTTTGGAAGAAGATGAGTTGATTCAAAAATCTCTCCTCAAAAAGTTTACTTTTCTTTCTCGGAACTATACACTTTGTATTCCGTTGTCCAACGGCTCTTTGAGTAGTATGGACCACTAGAGTAGTTAGTTGCACCACCACTTTTGCATTAATTACTGTACAACAGGCAAGCAACGCCTTTTGTCCTATAGCAAGACGATCCCGCGTTGTTTGAATTTCTACTGACGTCAGCATTACTCAGCTCCTGTGGACTTGGCCAAAATTCCAGTAATTCTGCTTGGGCGTTGAGTGAATCCTTGTCACTCAACGCACTGGTACTTAGCTGAATTCTGACTGGTGGCGTTGAGTGCGTTGAGTGATCCTTTATCACTCAACGAATGTAGACAATTCTGGTCTAACAGCTTAGGCGTCTAGTGAACCTTCATCACTCGACGCATTTGGACTTAGGTTATTTACTCTGCTAGAAGGCGTTGAGTGATGCTTCTTCACTCAACGCTTTCTTACTTTGCCTGTTTTCTTGATGAGGTATTGAGTGACCTGTCTTCACTCAACGCTTCTGTACTTAGTAGGATTATCTGTTAAGGAGGCGTTGAGTGAACTGCATTCATTCAATGCTTCTGGACTTAGACATATTTCTTTGACAGCAACCCTGCGGATTTGACTGCATGTTGTCCTGTCGACGCTTTTGCTTCTTGGCGTTGAGTGAACTGCCTTCACTCAACGCTTCTAGACTTAACCAGATTTCTGCTTTGTCAATACTGAGGCTTTGACTGCTTGAGTATCAGTCAACGCTTTTAGCCTCTTGCCGTTGAGTGGACTGCCTTCACTCAACGGTTTTGGACTAAAACAGATTTCTATTTTGCCAGCATCCTGTCATGAGTCCATCTGCCTTTGTGACTTTGACAACCTGTCAAATCAGTTCAACTGAGAATAACCTGCATACATTGAACTAATGGCATGCATCAAATACATTCATGTGTATACCATTGACTTGTGGGCCTTCTTCAAATTTAGGGCATTGTGATCAATGGACCCAACAAATCCCCAGCTCAACGCTCTGACCACTCACTACCCGGTTAGAAGTGTTCTCCCTTCGCCCTGGTGGTAGGTTAAGACGTTGTCTGGATCTCGTCCTTCAACCATATATATCCAAAAAGGAGATCGTAACACCACACAAGCTCAAAAACAAGGCTATACGCCAAAGAAATCTACAAAAAAAGATGTGATGCAAAAAAGGGCGCCCAAAACGTTACTAACATACAAAGCCACTACCAAGTGCAGGAATGTAAAGTACAAAGGTACCCAATATAAACATAACTACATAACGCAAATGTGCAAAGATACAACAGAGGTGAAGCTACTCCTCAACATCAACATCAGAGCGCTCGTCCTTGGGGGGATCTTCATTACCAAGTCCAGCTATATCGCAGCAAAGCGTCTGTGCCACTAGAGATCATCGCCTCTAGTCTTGTAGGTATCCCATACCGTTTGTCCCAAACATCGATCTGCTCCACAGTTAGCACTGCGCCCCTTATGCACACCACTCCTAGCGCGCAATGTGGCCCATGCACTTTCCACCCTCTGCACCTCCTGTACATTTGCTACGCATGCACACTAACGCGAGCAAGCCCCTCGCACGGTAGCTAGCCTACCTTTGCGGCGATCACCAATGCCATAATCGTCGCAAGTCATCACATGCACAATCCTGCAAAAAGTCCCTGCCCTCCATTCGCTCCGGTTCTTAACTTCGGGGACTTGAGTGCAATTGACAGGATCCCCTTGGAGTGCTAGCCGTACCCCCACGTGCAGGGTGCGAGTATCGGAAAAACCCCCAGTAGGTAACCGCCCAGTAGTGGGGGCCGGGCGAGGCGAAACCGCCCTAGCTCAACCGCTTAGCTGTCTGGTCGCCCATACGCCCCGTAGCAGGCATGAGGCCGCCCAGATCAGACAGCCCTCTAGCCACCCCATCTGGGCGGCCTCCTCGTCGCCTAGGGAGGGCGCCCCTTTGGCCATCCACCCCCTTCGCGGTGCCCCGTAGCTTGCGCAAGGCCGCCTAGATCGGGCGGCCCTCAGGTCGTCCCATTTGGGCGGCCTCCTTGCGCCTGGAGAGGGAGGCCCTTTGGCCGCCCGCCCTCTCGCCGGCGCCCCATAACGGGCGCGAGGCCACCCTGATCAGGCGACCCTTTGGCTGCCCAATGCGGGAGACCTCCTTGCCGCTAGGCTCTCTGCCGGCGTTGGGCCGCCCCCTTTGTTGCCCGGCCTTCCGCCTATGCCGGCCAAGGCCGCCCCTCTCGGCCGGTCGATCCCTTCCCCGGTCTGCCCTCGCCGACTGAGTTCCTCCGCTAGGCGGCCCCTTGACCGCCGCCCGATCGTTGTCTTGCAACCTCCACCATTCAATCTGCGTGTAACCACCCCATAACTACCCGCCATGGGGGGTGCGTTTAGCCAAAAATAATGTCTGATGTGCAAAACAATAATTCCCTTAAAAATATGTATATTAAACTATAGAGGTCTGCAAATACTAAAACTTGTGGTTATGGTCTGCGGATAACCGCATAACTACTCAAACCACCCTTGTGGCCTATAAATTCGACTTCATGACCTCCTTCATGATTGATTCTCTTCTCCCTGGAATTTCTCTTACGAACTCTTTCCTTCTCCACTTCCCCTATGCGCTTAGGAATTCCGTCGGGAACATCCCCAATCTTCGAAGCCACCCTTGAATACCTTCAAGCATTTCGAAGATATTGAGCTGCCTTCAAGCGCCCCTGGGGGATTTCACCTTGCTTGCCATTCCAAGTGCGCCCCCGTGCGCTCTGCTCAAAGTGTGCTCCCACACACTCCGTTCCAAGTGCGCCCCTGTGCGCTCCGCTCAGTGTGCTCCCGCGCGCTCCGCTCCTAGTGCGCCCCTATGCGCTTCGCTCATAGTGTGTTCTCGTGCGCTCTTTTCCAAGTGCACCCCCGTGCGCTCTGCTCAGAGCGCGCTCCTGCGCGATCAGCTCTAAGTGCGCCCCCGTACGCTCCGCTCAAAGTGAGCTCTTGCGCGCTCCGTTCCAAGTGCGCCCCGTGCGCTCCGCGCGCTCCGCTCAGAGTGCGCCCCCCGCGCCCTCCGTTCCAAGAGCGCCTCCATGCGCTCCATTTTCAAGACCGCTCCAAGCGCGCCTTTGCGCGCTCAGCGACAAACACTTCACGCACTCTAGAACAGGCGTTCCAGCCACCAATAAGACCAGCATTCCAGTCTCCTCTAAGCACAATAGGAGACAAGACACAGATTAAGACGAGTAGAATGCACCGCTCATTCCTCCAAGTAGTAGTCAAAGTCTTTAGTATGCTCAAAGTGCAGCAATCCCCACATTACAAGGAAGAGAATTAGCTCCGTGAGTGGTGGTCTTTCACCCTCCGAGCCCAGTTCTCTCTCTCTCCCCCAATAAATATAACGAGAAGCGGTCTGTTGCCATGTCATTCTCAAAAAGCCTTGTAATAACACCAGAACAAGTGGAAGTTTAGTTGACATAATCCCGATCACGTGGTTTTTCATCCCTTTTCGGGGTTTTTCATGTTAAAAATTTGTCTTGCCAGTTTTCCTCTTTTTTGTGACTGTTTGCACGCTTGACTGCTCAACTTGCTATGACGGCCGTTCTTTTCAGTCCAGTTTACAGAGAGCCTCGGGTGACCCACAACAACTATTAAAATAAGCAAAATTACATGAGTTGAGTAAAGAAGATGTGATGATATATTGTGTCAAAGATGACGGTAGTGTTTGTTTCAGAGATTCTGAAGAAGGTATGAGTAAAGAAGAAGGTGGACATGACGAGGTCAAAATTGGTTGTAGCTATCTCAACTAGATTTACATGTCACATCTCCACAAAAATTAATTAAACCAATTAGCTCTCATTTCATCTCTCTTTTTTCAGTCAAAAAATATTTAAATGTCTACACATTTTCGGACTCTTTTCTCGCTTATTCAAACACAGTTTTTGACGTATAAGTAGTCAAAATTCATTGACTCGATGAGAGAAATCCAATTTCATCTATTATACCACAAATAATAATGAGTGAATTCATTTATATACTCGATAATAAGATTGGAAATTAGCATGATGAAACTAATGGGTTCATCCTTTCCTTCATGAAGGATTTCCCTCCAAACATTTGGATTATCTCCATTTGATTTTGGATTTTTTTTTTATCAATTATGAAAAGTCCAACACCAAACTTGACTCCAATAAAACTTCATTATTACGGACCGTGTTACCTTGAGACTACCCCTTCTCTTCCCTAATTAGATGCTTTTTTGTGATTTTATAATTTCTTACACCTCTGAGTCTCAGTTGTTTGTTCTTGTAGTATAGTGCACTTCTTCATTTTGACCACACAATCATAACTGTAGAATTATATACGCATCTATACCATCATTCTTCTCAAGGCTTAATTACCCGAACCACTCTATTTTGCATAATTGCTGGGACCTCCACTCTATTTTGTTAATTACAAAACATTCTCTTTGAGTTTGCAACGTTAGAAATACCCCCCTTCCAATTAAAGATACATCGCGGCTGAACCCGCCCCCAATCTAGAAAGGCAAATTTTTGTACTAAAAATTACTAGTGTAAACTCAGAGGAAAGGTCCCTATAATTATATAGAATCTCAAGGGAGATCCCAATTTATAGATGATCATATAGTTAAATGTCACCTAATTCATGTTGCATAGCAAATAAATACTTACCTCAAAGAAGGAAATACACATTAGAGCAACTCAGTTGTTGTTTTTTGATTGGTGCTTATCTAGCTTCTTATTGGAAATTGGTTATAGGTTCTTGTAACTGTATACATTGCTTGTGAGTTTTTTTTTTGTTCACCTAACTATTTTAGAGGACTGATAAGTTTTCTTTTGGATATATAGATGGGAAGTACATTCAAACCAGTCATTTTTAATGAAGACATAAAGGAGGGGCTTATTTATTGGGCTCGTGAGGCAAGGAAGAAAGCAAACAGGTCAAGATCATCGAGGACTACGAGCACTCGAAAATCCGAAGAGTTACCAATTTTGAGTTACTCTGCTCAAACTGATTCTCTTATGGAAGAGGGCGGAGCTGAAATAGTTGAAGAACATGGGCCCGGGTAGTTCTTAGGACAACCACAATGCAAGTTGGGTTTACTCACCGGTTGGTTGGCCGCTGAACGTTTTGAGAGGCTCTGGATTCTGCGTTGTTGTGCATTCCAGCATAATCTCTTTGATTAATCAGTGGTAGTTAACGAAAATGCCATGGTTCTAGTGTTGTAAAATAAAAACGAAAAAAAAGGCTTTTTAAAAAATATCCAGATGCTGAGTTGAAATGACAAGTCAAGGCCAATAAAAAAAACTTTTTCTGTACAGTCCACTTTGGGACTTACAACATATTTATAATAGGTAAAATAGGAATGAAACAAAACATCTTTTGACTCTTCACTGCATCTATTCTGAACAGTTGTCTCTTTGACTGCTGATCGTATTTTAACACCCCCCCCCCCCCCCCCTTTAAGCTCGAGATGTCAACAATCCCAACTTGTGCTCTTAGGGTTTCAAAGCGTGGTCGTGGAAGGGGCTTGGTAAACAAATCTGCCAACTGTTAATCAGTAGATAAGTGTTCTAACTTGACTTCTCCTTTCTCGACGTTTTCTCTGATATGGTGGTATCGGATTTCAATATGCTTGCTTCGATTATGGAAAACGGGATTTTTCGCCAAGGCGATAGCAGATGAACTATCTGAGAAAATAACTGTCATCTCTTTCTTCTCTGTACTTATTTCTTCAATTAGTCTCTTTAGCCACGTTGCTTCACTTGTTGCTTTACTCAATGCCATATATTCAGCTTCTGCTGAGCTGAGCGCCACTGATTGTTGCTTTCGTGAGTTCCAGCTAACTGGATTCTCACCTAAGAAGAAGATATAACCACTTACACTTCTGCGGTCATTAACATCTTTTCCCCAGTCTGAGTCTGTGTAGCCAGTTAATTTTACTGCATCACAACTATTATAGCATAGCCCGTAAGTCTTGGTTCCTTATAGATACCTCAAAATTCTTTTTGCTGCTTCATAGTTTGCTTGACTAGGTTTGCTCATGAATCTGGACACATAATTTACTGCAAATTCTATGTCAGGTCGGGTATTTGTGAGATACAGTAAGGACCCAACCAAGCTTCTAAAGAGCTTCTCATCTGCCATGGTGTCATTCTCTGTAGCAGTCTTCAAAATTTCATTTGTGGCCATAGGAGTACTGGCCTGATTGCAATTCTCCATTCTAAACTTTTTCAATAAGTCACAAGCATATTTTTCTTGAGACAATAACATGAAGTTGTTACTTTGATAGACCTGAAATCCTAAGAAAAACTTCAAGTAACCCAAATCTGTCATATCATATTTTTGTTTCATGTCTTCTTTGAACATTTTAATGAGTTGAGTGTCATTACCAGTGAGTACTAAGTCATCTACATAAATGCAGACATACATTATGCTATGTTTATCCTTTTTGATATACAGGGATGAGTCATTAGAACTTCTGACAAATTTTAAGAGAGTTAAATAGTTGTCAATATTGGCATTCCAAGCTCTCGGAGCTTGTTTCAGGCCATACAAGGCCTTATGTAGCTTATATTACCTTCTGTTCTGAGCCTCTTTTCTCATATCCCGACGTTTGTTCAACAAAGATATCTTCTTCTATAATTCCATTCAGGAATGCTGATTTAACATCAAGTTGGAATACAGGATAACTGTGTTGTGCTGCAAAAGCTTGAATTACTCGGATAGTCTCCATGCGAGCTACTGGTGCATATGTTTCATTAAAATCCAGTCCAGGAATTTGGGAGTAGCCTTTAGCTACTATTCTAGCTTTGTATTTTGCTATTGTGCCATCTTCATTTTCTTTTAATTTGAAAATCCATTTCAGACCAATGATATCAACATGAGGTGGTTTATCAACTAAGGACCAAGTGTTGTTCTTTTCTACCATACTTATCTCATCATTCATTGCTTGTTTCCAGGCTGGGATTTTCACGGCTTCTTCAAATGAAATTGGTGTTGAAAGGTTAAAAGCTATATTACCTTGTGAATAGATGTCTCTTAACATTCTAATTTTCTTTGGGGGTGATGATGAATCTGGATCTTCATTTGATGACTGTGATGTTTGATAACCAGGTAATTGGGTTTGATTATTAAGCGTGCCAACAGAATTAGAGGGCTCAACCATCAGTGGGTGACCACTGAGCTTGAGGGAGTCATCCAACTCAATGTTAGATGGATGGGAAGTATGCTCTAGTTCTGAACCCCCCTCATCTATTTCCCAATTCCAGCTTTTGTCTTCAAGGAAAAGAACATTCCTTGAAACAAGCAATTTTTGATGAATTGGTTCATATAACCTGTAGGCCTTTGATTCTTCACTATAGCCGACAAAAATACACTTCTCACTTTTCTTTTCTAACTTTCCTCTTCCTCCTTTCTGTATTAGAGCATATGTAGTGCATCCAAAGACTCGAAAATGGCTCACTGAGGCTTTCCGTTTGTTTATGATTTCATAGGGTGTTTGTTTTATCAACGCTTTTGTGGGTGATCTGTTCAATATATGAATTGAGGTACTAGCAGCCTAAGCCCAGTACTGCTCTGGTAAATTTTTACTTAACAACATTACTCTCACTATTTCGATGATTGTTCGATTTCTCCTCTCTACAACCCCATTCTGTTGGGGAGTGCCACTAGCTGTCAGTTCTCTCCTTATCCCATTCTTAGTACAAAAATTGTTAAATTCCTGGGAGGTGAATTCTCCTCCCCTGTCGGTTCTCAAAGTTTTAATTTTCCTTTCTAGTTGATTCTCCACTAATGCTTTAAATGTCAAGAAATATGTGAATGCTTCAAATTTGTTTGATAGGAAGTACATCCACATGTATCTACTGCAGTCATCTACTAATAGAAAATAATATCTTTTGTTACTTAAGGATGGAGTGGTAGATGGTCCCCATAAATCTGCATGGATCAGATCTAACAGTTGAAGGTGCCTTTTGTGAGAACTTTTGGGAAATGCTAACCGATGGATTTTTTCCTTCTGCACAGGCCTCACACATTTTATTTACTGCTGTTATTTTAGGCAGCCCTTCTACTATGTTGTGTGTTCTTAAATCTCTTAAATCATTGAGATTGAGGTGCCCATATCTTTTGTGCCAAAGAGAGGTAATGTGATTGTCTTCTTCAGAACTTGAGAGTGCAAGTTCAGGTACAGGATAGAGTAATATAGTGAAAACTTTGTTTGCACTCATTTGGGAAGTTATCTCCACATTATTTTTAGTATCAACTATCTTGCAACAGTTCTGGCTAAATATGATCTGGTATCCCTTTTGCATTAATTGCCCAACACTAAGTAGGTTGGCTGCTAATGTGGGCACATAACTTACATCATATATATATTTAATTTGATGAGTATATGTGAGCACTTTTATGGTTCCTATGCCTTTAATCTGCTGAACTTTTCCATCTCCCAGCACAACATCAGAGGTGATTGATTCATCTAAGCAGACAAACAAACTTCTGTTTCCGGTCATGTGACTTGAACACCCACTATCAATGTACCATTTAGTGGGGTGATGATAATCATCGTCATTTATGTAAAACATAGAGTCTTTATTTTCGGTTTCACTTGATTTTGCTTCAGTTTTCTCTGATTCATCCTTAAACCAATAATCTTTGTCCATATGTGTTGGTCTTTTACACCTTTTGCATTTAAAAAAACATTCATTTTGTTGGAACACCCTATTACTAATTTGGGTAAGGATCACTATGTTTTTCTTATGAAACCAGGTTGACCTAGATGTATAGTTGAAAAGGTCAACATTAAAATGTGTCTAGGGCTTAGAACTTAGGTTTGAAGCTGCCCCCAGGACCATTCCAAGATTTCAGAGATAGAGCCAAGTCTAAGACCTTTTTCGTCGAGCTCAGTTCGACGAAACGTCGAACTCCGTTCGACGCTCTCTGAGCTCAACTAAGTTAAGTTGTCGAGCTCTGTTCGACGATCTTCTAGCTCAGGTCGACGATCCTTCTTCACTTATTCTCCAGGTCGCTGAGCTCAGTTCGACGATCTTCGAGCTCAGTTCGACGTTTTCTGTCTGATGATCATTTCTAGTCTCTGAGCTCAGTTCGACGATCGTAGAGCTTAGATCGACGCTTTTCCTCAGTTCGACGATCTTAAGGATTCAAATTTAGTCAGACTTTGGAATGTATCTCAAATTATCTCAGCATGTATGTCAAGAGATCTGCCAGCCGTTTTCATTTATTCTGGAGCAAGTTTCAAGGAATTATTCAGAGAATGTTTTACTGGACTTTCCTCTAGAAGACAAAATCTATTATGGAAGGCATTTAATGTCTGGTTAACGGCTATCTTGGACATAGAATCTTCAGAGAATTAAGATATTCTTCTTCACCTCTTTTTTAAAAAGAACAAGACACACAGATACACAGACTGATACAGATAAGAAAGAAAAGAAAGAAGTGATTCACAGATTTCTCTGATCAACACAAGAAAACTCAAGTGATCCATCCTGAAGAATTAGCTGAATAATTTTGTGTACTCAAAAAGTGATCACAGCTTCATCCCATGGACTCCAGACAACTCATCTTTCAGCTTCTGCTGAAACTATCTTATGTTGGAGATCTGAAGCTTCTGAAGACCTATCACCCTGAAGCAAAGCTTCCTCTCCTGAACTAGTCAACATCTCAGGGGGAGCTTTGACAATACAAATCCACTAGTGCTTCTCTCTTTGATTGAGACAGAGAAGATAACTTCACCCTTTTTCTTTTCCTTTTCTTTTCACTCTGTAAAAGGGTTTTCAAAACTCCCTTCAAAAGTCTTGATTCTGGTTCTGAGAACCTTGTCAAAACTCAGTGGTGGCAAGACACCTGATCAAAAAATCTAGCTTGGTTTTTGAGCACCTTATCAAAATCTCATTGGTGCCCAGGACACCTGATCAACTCATCCTGCAGTGGATTCCTACCAAGGGTGGTAGAAGAGTGGATGTACCCAGGTTTTTGGGGAACCACTATAGCTCCTTGTGTTTTCTGGTTTGCTTGTGTGTTTTCTTTGTTGTGTGCTGTGCTCTTCCTTTTTACTATCTTTTTAATTCTATAGCTAGGCACCCTACACATATATACAAATCAAATCTTAAAAGCTTTGCTAAGTTTAAAATTGTGAATTTACTTTAATTAAACTCTATTCACCCCCTCTAGAGTTGAGATAGATCTTACCCTCACTTTCAATTGGTATCAGAGGGAGGTTAGTTGTTCATACAGGCTAACACCTGAACCAAAAGATCCTTGATAAGATCAATCCTTTAAGAGGGTTATTTTCATTATATTTAATTTTATATAAAGACATGGCACAGAACAAAGATTATGCAAGCACCAGGCCTCCAGTGTGCAATCTATCCAAGTTTACACTTTGGAAAGCAAGGATTAGACTTTACATGAATTCTATTGATGAAGATATATTTAATTCTGTTTTGACAGTATACCCAAGTCCACCAGCAAGCTCAAGTACAAATGTTGTTCCACCTCCTTCAGGAACAGATGCTTAAATAAAGAAGTGGAAGACTGCAGATGCCAAGACCATGAACATCTTAGCTCAGACAATGTCTGATGAGATATTTCAGAAGGTAGCTGACTGCAACTCAGCCAAAGGAATTTGGGACAAGCTCTCTGAAATTGTCTCAGGATCTGCTGATGAAAGGAAAGACAGGAGATCCCATCTGATAAGCCAATATGAGAACTTCAAAAAGGGAGAAGCTGAATCAGTGGCTGACATGTACAATAGACTAAGTCTGATTGTCAATGAGTTAAAGACTCTGGATAAAGAAATCTCATTGACTGAGCTGAATGACAAAATCTTAATGTGCTTCCCCAGCACTTGGGATTCAAGAATCTGGCCAATCAAAGATGCCAGAAGTCTAAATGAGATTACCACTGAAGCTCTCCTAGGCAAGCTCAAATCCTATGAGCTGCTCATTAAAAATAGAGAAGAAGAACAAAAGGCTACTTCTTCAGTCACAAGGAAAGAAAAGACCATAGCCTTCAAAGCTGCAGAAGAGGAGCCTGAAGATAAAGCTACAGGAAATGATGAGCTCCTAAGTCTACTGGCCAAAAGATTCTACAAGATGGCCAGAAAAGACTTCAGAAAGAGATCATACAAGGGTCATGATAAACCAAGGTATGATAAATCAAATAACAATAAAGAAATTATATGTTTTGGTTGCAGGAAACCAGGCCATATTGTGACTGACTGTCCAGAAAATAAGAACAAGGACAAGAAAGATAGAAGAGAAAGAAGAAAGGAAAAAGTCTTCAGAAAGAACAGCTCAGACAAACCCTCCTCCAGCAAGAACAAACATACAAGGAAGGGTTTTGTTACTGAGACATGGAGTGAAACTGAAGAGGAGTCTGAAGCTTCATCCAGTTCCAGTGATGATGAGGATGATGCTGATGAAAAGGAATTCTGCATGATGGCTATTAATGCCTCACAATCAAATTCAGAAGCAGAAGAATCAGAGTCAGACTCAGAAGTTCAACTAGATGAAGATCAGGTAATCAATTCTTTTGATTTCAACTCTGAGGATTTTAAACATGAATTTAAAGTACTATGCCTAGATTTGTTAGAATCTTAGAAGGAAATCATTTCCCTCAGAAATCAACTGTCTGAGTATAGCACCTTAAAATCAGAGAACCTCAAACTCTCTGAAGAGTTAGAATGCTATAGGGAGCAGATAGCTTCACTAAAAAGTGAACTATCTAAGGCCAAGCAATTTGAAGAATCCCTTAATGGGAGAAGTATCATATTAATGGACATCACAAACACAGTGAACTCAAGATTAAATAGTACACTGGGCTTGGGTGCCTCATCTAGCCAACCCATAGTATTAACAACCCAATCAAATTTATTTCTGATAAAGGAAAGGGTGTTGTAGAGGTAGCTAGGAAAAATTCAGATCTACCTAATAAAAAGAAAGCTCAACAGAAAACGTCGAGCAGAGGTCGACGATCGTCGAACAGAGGTTGACGATCTCAGGCTGAAACGTCGAACTCAGCTCAACGTTTCCTGAACTCTGAACTCCCTCATAGTCGATCTTCGAACGGAGCTCGACGATTTTACCCAAGATCGTCGAACCCAGCTCGACGATCGTCGAACGAAGTTCAGAGCTTTGAACCTTCTTTCAGAGGCAAATCTCAATTCAATCCTAGAAGTGCTTCATCCCAATGCTTTAATCCCTATACTGAATGGATAGTACCTCCTAGGAGATACCATCCTGAAGGTTATAAGGATCAACCTGTGATGTCTTTTATTTCTGAATTTAAGGGTTATCAACCTAGGCCCATGGTTAACTGGGTTAAAAACATATAAGTTGTTTATGTGCAGGTGAAGACCTATCCAATATCAAACCAGCTATGGTATCTGGATAGTGGGTGCTCAAAGCACATGACAGGGAATAAGGACAACTTCACATCCTTTAAAGCCAAGCTTGGACCCAAAGTAATTTTTGGTGATTCAAACTTTGGAACTACAAAAGGATATGGTGCAGTCCAAATTGGGACAGTCACCTTCAAGAAGGTAGCCTATGTTGAAAGACTCAAGCACAACCTGATAAGCATTAATCAGCTGTGTGATGAAGAATATCAAGTGACTTTCAACAAAGAAATATGCAAGGTCAAGTCAGAAGACAACACAACTGTGTTGACAGGTAACAGGAAAGGTAATATTTACTTAGTAGACTTTCATTCATCTAAGGTAGATATTTGCCTGTTTAATTCCATATCTAGACCTAATATTCTATGGCATAAGAGACTAGGACATGTTAACCTTAGAACCATTGCTAGGCTATCCAAGGACAACCTTGTCAGAGGTCTGCCTTCTGGCCCCTACAAGAAGGAAAGACTCTGCAAGGCTTGTCAATTAGGCAAGCAAACTAAAAATAGCTTTAAATCAATTAACAAGAGTGATTCACCTAGGATTTTGTATCTGTTACACATGAACCTTTTTGGATCCATTGCAGTACAAAGCTTAGGAGGGAAATCCTACACTTTAGTGGTTGTAGATGACTTCTCTAGATTCACATGGGTATTCTTTCTGAGGAAGAAGTCTGATAACTTTAAATGTTTGACAGATTTTCTCAAATGCATTCAGACTGAGTTCAACACTCATATTGCCCTGATCAGAAGTGATCATGGGACAGAGTTTGATTCTCTTCTCATGCAAGAGTTCTGTCAAAGTGAAGGAATCAGGCATACTTTCTCAGCTCCTAGAACTCCTCAACAAAATGGGGTTGCTGAAAGGAAAAATAGAACCCTTATTGAATCTGCAACTACATTATTGACAGATGCTCACCTACCTCTATCCTTTTGGGCGGAGGCAGTGAACACCTCCAATTATGTGTTGAATAGAAGTCTAATACATAAACTAAAGGGCAAGACTCCCTATGAATTACTCAAAGGGAAGAAACCTAAAGTAGACTATTTTAAGGTATTTGGTTGCACTTGTTACATTCATAATAATGACAAGAAATATCTAGCAAAATTCCAAGCAAAAGCTGATGAAGGAGTGTTTCTGGGATACTCCATGATCAGTAAAGCTTATATGGTTTATAATAAAACTACTCAAAAAATAGAAGAATCTGTCCACATTACCTTTGATGAAGCTAACATGTCTTTCAAGGAGAAGAATACTTCTACCATAGAACATTTGTAGGTGCACTCTCTAGCTGAAGACTTGGACAGATTACAAGTTACACAAAAGGATGACAGTAGTGAAGATGAAGAAGCTGCTCACCATCAGGAAGAAAATCTTCTTGAAGAACCAGTTGTTGTTCCACAAGAGGACACAACAACACAGGTTGGTGAACCATCAACACCCCCTGTTGATCTAGTAACAACAAGAGATCACCCAATTTCTCAAGTCATTGGAGACATCTCAGCTGGTGTGCAAACTAGAAATCAGGTCAACCAGAACCTGATGCACACTTGCTTCCTCTCTCAAATTGAACCTCAAACCATTCAAGATGCAGAACAAGATCCACACTAGATTATTGCAATGCAAGAGGAGTTGCATCAATTTGAAAGAAATAAAGTTTGAGAACTAGTGTCTAAGCCAAAAGATCATCCCATTGTTGGAACCAAATGGGTGTTCAGAAATAAGCTGGATGATCAAGGAATCATTGTAAGGAATAAGGCAAGGCTAGTTGCTCAATGGTACTCTCAGGAAGAAGGGATAGACTATGACCAGACCTTTGCACCTGTTGCAAGATTAGAAGCCATAAGAATCTTTCTGGCTTATGCTGCTCACAAGGGATTCAAAGTCTATCAAATGGATGTCAAGAGTGCTTTTCTTAATGGGGAGATCAAAGAAGAAGTCTATGTCAGACAACCTCCAGGTTTTATCTCTCTAACCCATCCTGATTATGTTTTTAAACTACACAAAGCATTATATGGTCTCAAGTAAGCTCCTAGAGCATGGTATGAGACCCTAGCATGTTTTCTGCTGAAAAATGATTTTATTAGGGGGAGAGTAGACCAAACTCTTTTTATTAGAACCCATAAGTCACATACCCTACTAGTACAAATCTATGTAGATGATATTATATTTGGTTCTACTGATTCAAACTTGTGCAAAAAGTTTTCCAAGCTTATGCACTCTAAATTTGAAATGAGTAGCTTGGGTGAGCTATCCTTCTTCTTAGGATTGCAAGTTAAACAACATGCTGAAGGCATATTTATTTCTCAAATCAAGTATGCAAAAGAGCTGATTAAGAAATTTGGTATATCTGATGCATCATGTATGAAAACACCCATGCCTACCAATGCTGTATTGGATGCTGATGAACATGGGAAATCAGTTGATCAGACAACATATAGATCAATGATTGGCTCTCTATTGTACCTTACAGCCAGTAGGCCTGACATAATGTTTGCTACATGTATATGTGCTAGATTTCAAGTTAGCCCTAGAGAGTCACACTTAACCTTAGTTAAGAGGATTCTTAGGTATGTTAAAAGTTGTCCAAATCTAGGACTCTGGTATCCAAAAGACTCATCATTTGACTTAACAGGATTCTCAGATGCTGATTATGCTGGATGCAGAATAGACAGAAAAAGCACCAGTGGAACTTGTCAGTTCCTTGGTGATAGACTTGTCTCTTGTCAGTTCCTTGGTGATAGACTTGTGAACATGGGAAACCAGAAAAACTTCATGTAACCCAAATCTGTCATATCATATTTTTGTTTCATGTCTTCTTTGAACATTTTAATGAGTTGAGTGTCATTACCAGTGAGTACTAAGTCATCTACATAAATGCAGACATACATTATGCTATGTTTATCCTTTTTGATATACAGGGATGAGTCATTAGAACTTCTGACAAATTTTGAGAGAGTTAAATAGTTGTCAATATTGGCATTCTAAGCTCTCGGAGCTTGTTTCAGGCCATACAAGGCCTTATTTAGCTTATATACCTTCTGTTCTGAGCCTCTTTTCTCATATCCCGGCGGTTGTTCAACAAAGATATCTTCTTCTATAATTCCATTCAGAAATGCTGATTTAACATCAAGTTGGAATACAGGATAACTGTGTTGTGCTGCAAAAGCTAGAATTACTCGGATAGTCTCCATGCGAGCTACTGGTGCATATGTTTCATTAAAATCCCGTCCAGGAATTTGGGAGTAGCCTTTAGCTACTATTCTAGCTTTGTATTTTGCTATTGTGCCATCTTCATTTTTTTTTAATTTGAAAATCCATTTCAGACCAATGATATCAACATGAGGTGGTTTATCAACTAAGGACCAAGTGTTGTTCTTTTCTACCATACTTATCTCATCATTCATTGCTTGTTTCCAGGCTGGGATTTTCACGGCTTCTTCAAATAAATTGGTGTTGAAAGGTTAAAAGCTATATTACCTTGTGAATAGATGTCTCTTAACATTCTAATTTTCTTTGGGGGTGATGATGAATCTGGATCTTCATTTGATGACTGTGATGTTTGATAACCAGGTAATTGGGTTTGATTATTAAGCGTGCCAACAGAATTAGAGGGCTCAACCATCAGTGGGTGACCACTGAGCTTGAGGGAGTCATCCAACTCAATGTTAGATGGATGGGAAGTATGCTCTAATTCTGAACCCCCCTCATCTATTTCCCAATTCCAGCTTTTGTCTTCAAGGAAAAGAACATCCCTTGAAACAAGCAATTTTTGATGAATTGGTTCATATAACCTGTAGGCCTTTGATTCTTCACTGTAGCCGACAAAAATACACTTCTCACTTTTCTTTTCTAACTTTCCTCTTCCTCCTTTCTGTATTAGAGCATATGCAGTGCATCCAAAGACTCGAAAATGGCTCACTGAGGCTTTCCGTTTGTTTATGATTTCATTGGGTGTTTGTTTTATCAACGCTTTTGTGGGTGATCTGTTCAATATATGAATTGAGGTACTAGCAGCCTAAGCCCAGTACTGCTCTGGTAAATTTTTACTTAACAACATTACTCTCACCATTTCGATGATTGTTCGATTTCTCCTCTCTACAACCCCATTCTGTTGGGGAGTGCCACTAGCTGTCAGTTCTCTCCTTATCCCATTCTTAGTACAAAAATTGTTAAATTCCTGGGAGGTGAATTCTCCTCCCCTGTCGGTTCTCAAAGTTTTAATTTTCCTTTCTAGTTGATTCTCCACTAATGCTTTAAATGTCAAGAAATATGTGAATGCTTCAAATTTGTTTGATAGGAAGTACATCCACATGTATCTACTGCAGTCATCTACTAATATAAAATAATATCTTTTGTTACTTAAGGATGGAGTGGTAGATGGTCCCCATAAATCTGCATGGATCAGATCTAATGGTTGAAGGTGCCTTTTGTAAGAACTTTTGGGAAATGCTAACCGATGGCTTTTTTCCTTCTGCACAGGCCTCACACATTTTATTTACTGCTGTTATTTTAGGCAGCCCTTCTACTATGTTGTGTGTTCTTAAATCTCTTAAATCATTGAGATTGAGGTGCCCATATCTTTTGTGCCAAAGAGAGGTAATGTGATTGTCTTCTTCAGAACTTGAGAGTGCAAGTTCAGGTACAGGATAGAGTAATATAGTGAAAACTTTGTTTGCACTCATTTGGGAAGTTATCTTCACATTATGTTTAGTATCAACTATCTTGCAACAGTTCTGGTTAAATATGATTTGGTATCCCTTTTGCATTAATTGCCCAACACTAAGTAGTTTGGCTGCTAATGTGGGCACATAACTTACATCATATATATATTTAATTTGATGTGTATATGTGAGCACTTTTATGGTTCCTATGCCTTTAATCTGCTGAACTTTTCCATCTCCCAGCACAACATCAGAGGTGATTGATTCATCTAAGTAGACAAACAAACTTCTGTTTCCGGTCATGTGACTTGAACACCCACTATCAATGTACCATTTAGTGGGGTGATGATAATCATCATCATTTATGTAAAACATAGAGTCTTTATTTTCGGTTTCACTTGATTTTGCTTCAGTTTTCTCTGATTTATCCTTAAACCAATAATCTTTGTCCATATGTGTTGGTCTTTTACACCTTTTGCATTTAAAAAAACATTCATTTTGTTGGAACACCCTATTACTAATTTGGGTAAGGATCACTATGTTTTTCTTAGGAAACCAGGTTGACCTAGATGTATAGTTGAAAAGGTCAACATTAGAATGTGTCTAGGGCTTAGAACTTAGGTTTGAAGCTGCCCCCAGGACCATTCCAAGATTTCAGAGATAGAGCCAAGTCTAAGACCTTTTTCGTCGAGCTCAGTTCGACGAAACGTCGAACTCCGTTCGACGATCTCTGAGCTCAACTAAGTTAAGTTGTCGAGCTCTGTTCGACGATCTTCTAGCTCAGGTCGACGATCCTTCTTCACTTATTCTCCAGGTCGCTGAGCTCAGTTCGACGATCTTCGATCTCAGTTCGACGTTTTCTGTCTGATGATCATTTCTAGTCTCTGAGCTCAGTTCGACGATCGTAGAACTCAGATCGACGCTTTTCCTCAGTTCGACGATCTTAAGGATTCAAATTTAGTCAGACTTTGGAATGTATCTCAAATTATCTCAGCATTTATGTCAAGAGATCTGCCAGCCGTTTTCATTTATTCTGGAGCAAGTTTCAAGGAATTATTCAGAGAATGTTTTACTGGACTTTCCTCTAGAAGACAAAATCTATTATGGAAGGCATTTAATGTCTGGTTAACGGCTATCTTGGACATAGAATCTTCAGAGAATTAAGATATTCTTCTTCACATCTTTTTCAAAAAGAACATGACACACAGATACACAGACTGATACAGATAAGAAAGAAAAGAAAGAAGTGATTCACAGATTTCTCTGATCAACACAAGAAAACTCAAGTGATCCATCCTGAAGAATTAGCTGAATAATTTTGTGTACTCAAAAAGTGATCACAGCTTCATCCCAAGGACTCCAGACAACTCATCTTTCAGCCTCTGCTGAAACAATCTTATGCTGGAGATCTGAAGCTTCTGAAGACCTATCACCCTGAAGCAAAGCTTCCTCTCCTGAACTAGTCAACATCTCAGGGGGTGCTTTGACAATACAAATCCACTAGTGCTTCTCTCTTTGATTGAGACAGAGAAGACAACTTCACCCTTTTTCTTTTCCTTTTCTTTTCACTCTGTAAAAGGGTTTTCAAAACTCCCTTCAAAAGTCTTGATTCTGGTTCTGAGAACCTTGTCAAAACTCAGTGGTGGCAAGACACCTGATCAAAAAATCTAGCTTGGTTTTTGAGCACCTTATCAAAAGCTCATTGGTGCCCTGGACACCTGATCAAATCATCCTGCAGTGGATTCCTACCAAGGGTGGTAGAAGAGTGGATGTACCCAAGTTTTTGGGGAACCACTATAGCTCCTTGTGTTTTCTGGTTTGCTTGTGTGTTTTCTTTGCTGTGTGCTGTGCTCTTCCTTTTTACTGTCTTTTTAATTCTATAGCTAGGCACCCTACACATATATACAAATCAAATCTTAAAATCTTTGCTAAGTTTAAAATTGTGAATTTACTTTAATTAAACTCTATTCACCCCCCTCTAGAGTTGAGATAGATCTTACCCTCACTTTCAATTGGTATCAGAGGGAGGTTGGTTGTTCATACAGGCTAACACCTGAACCAAAAGATCCTTGATAAGATCAATCCTTTAAGAGGGTTATTTTCATTATATTTAATTTTATATAAAGACATGGCACAGAACAAAGATTATGCAAGCACCAGGCCTCCAGTGTGCAATCTATCCAAGTTTGCACTTTGGAAAGCAAGGATTAGACTTTAGATGAATTCTATTGATGAAGATATATTTAATTCTGTTTTGACAGTATGCCCAAGTCCACTAGCAAGCTCAAGTACAAATGCTGTTCCACCTCCTTCAGGAACAGATGCTGAAATAAAGAAGTGGAAGACTGCAGATGCCAAGGCCATGAACATCTTAGCTCAGACAATGTCTGATGAGATATTTCAGAAGGTAGCTGACTGCAACTCAGCCAAAGGAATTTGGGATAAGCTCTCTGAAATTGTCTTAGGATCTGCTGATGAAAGGAAAGACAGGAGATCCCATCTGATAAGCCAATATGAGAACTTCAAAAAGGGAGAAGCTGAATGAGTGGCTGACATGTACAATAGACTAAGTCTGATTGTCAATGAGTTAAAGACTCTGGATAAAGAAATCTCATTGACTGAGCTGAATGACAAAATCTTAATGTGCTTCCCCAGCACTTGGGATTCAAGAATCTGGCCAATCAAAGATGCCAGAAGTCTAAATGAGATTACCACTGAAGCTCTCCTGGGCAAGCTCAAATCCTATGAGCTGCTCATTAAAAATAGAGAAGAAGAACAAAAGGCTACTTCTCTAGTCACAAGGAAAGAAAAGACCATAGCCTTCAAAGCTGCAGAAGAGGAGCCTGAAGATAAAGCTATAGGAAATGATGAGCTCCTAAGTCTACTGGCCAAAAGATTCTACAAGATGGCCAGAAAAGACTTTAGAAAGAGATCATACAAGGGTCATGATAAACCAAGGTATGATAAATCAAATAACAATAAAGAAATTATATGTTTTGGTTGCAGGAAACCAGGCCATATTGTGCCTGACTGTCCAGAAAATAAGAACAAGGACAAGAAAGATAGAAGAGAAAGAAGAAAGGAAAAAGTCTTCAGAAAGAACAGCTCAGACAAACCCTCCTCCAGCAAGAACAAACATACAAGGAAGGGTTTTGTTGCTGAGACATGGAGTGAAATTGAAGAGGAGTCTGAAGCTTCATCCAGTTCCAGTGATGATGAGGATGATGCTGATGAGAAGGAATTCTGCATGATGGCTATTAATGCCTCACAATCAAATTCAGAAGCAGAAGAATCAGAGTCAGACTCAGAAGTTCAACTAGATGAAGATCAGGTAATCAATTCTTTTGATTTCAACTCTGAGGATTTTAAACATGAATTTAAAGTACTATGCCTAGATTTGTTAGAATATGAGAAGGAAATCATTTCCCTCAGAAATCAACTGTCTGAGTATAGCACCTTAAAATCAGAGAACCTCAAACTCTCTGAAGAGTTAGAATGCTATAGGGAGCAGATAGCTTCACTAAAAAGTGAACTATCCAAGGCCAAGCAATTTGAAGAATCCCTTAATGGGAGAAGTATCAAATTAATGGACATCACAAGCACAGTGAACTCAAGATTAAATAGTACACTGGGCTTGGGTGCCTCATCTAGCCAACCCATAGTATTAACAACCCCAATCAAATTTATTTCTGATAAAGGAAAGGGTGTTGTAGAGGTAGCTAGGAAAAATTCAGATCTACCTAATAAAAAGAAAGCTCAACAGAAAACATCGAGCAGAGGTCGACGATCGTCGAACAGAGGTCGACAATCTCAGGCTGAAACGTCGAACTCAGCTCAACGTTTCCTGAACTCTGAACTCCCTCATAGTCGATCTTCGAACGGAGCTCGACGATTTTACCCAAGATCGTCGAACCCAGCTCGATGATCGTTGAACGAAGTTAAGATCTTTGAACCTTCTTTCAGAGGCAAATCTCAATTCAATCCTAGAAGTGCTTCATCCCAATGCTTTAATCCCTATACTGAATGGATTGTACCTCCTAGGAGATACCATCCTGAAGGTTATAAGGATCAACCTGGGATGTCTTTTATTTCTGAATTTAAGGGTTATCAACCTAGGCGATAACTTGCTGGGCAAGGATGTATTTTGTGGTGAGATGAGTGAGGACCAGTGCTCCTCCTCTTCTTACTTCCTATTTCATCTACCTCTTTTGAGCAGGTATTATTATGTAGGTAGAGGGGTAACTGCTCTATCGCCGTATCAGTACTCGCTACCGTAACGGATAATAGAACAGTTACCTGTGCACTTTTCTTTTCATAGGCCCATTGGCTAAAACTATATAGAATTCAATAAGTCATGTTGAGATGACAGTAACCCCAGTAGTTATCTTATATTTCCTGCATTTTTATTTTTCATGTCTATCTTAGTTTTAGTATTTCTTTGTATTTTATATATTTTTCTTTTGTTTTTGCGGAGCTCACCCTGCAGGTATTCATGACAACTTCGTTTTGGTGGGGTTGTGATTATTCGTATGGCAGGCCTGCTCCTACTTTTCAAACGTATTCTAGTATGCTCACTGGCTGAGCATTGGGTAACCTCTTCCCTTGTATATTTTTGATTTTAATTTTTATATCATATGATGCGTAGCTTAGTTTAAGTCTGGGGGAGAGCCAGTTGTTGTTACCTTTTGCACGCGCACTTTTCATTTGCATACTAGAGACTTTTATAGTTTTATTTTGATTAGTTCATTGCATCGCACACCACTGTACCCATATGAGCGTGTGCTTAGCTGTTAGCTTGCTGCGAGTTATACTCGTTTCTTTTGTATGATTTGGGAAAATTATTGTGCTGCATTGGATTGTGAGACGGAGTAAAATGTTGACTCCTGTAGTGCTCCTAGTCTAGTGCTCTATCTCGTGTAAAAATTTGAGTAGATTTAATTTTTTTGTATGCTTATAGTTTTTTATTTTTTTATTTGTGTAAAGACTTTTTATTCTACTCAAAAGTTGGTGAATACGGTGTTAATCCACCGGTAGTGTAGGAATGTGTGTAGACATCACTAGACTCGTTTTGCTCGAGTCGGGAGGAAGGATTGATGACTAGTTTTAGTCATCGATTTTTGGGTTAGTTTAGTTTAAATTTTCCTAGGTTTAAGTATTATTTTTATATATTTTAGGTATGCTATGTTTAATATTGTATTTTTGATAATATGTTTTACTATTTTATTTTTGTTTGTTATGTTGCATTTTGTGTTATGTTTGTTTTGTTTTTATTATTTTAGTTTTTATGTTTTGTTATTTTATGTTTTTGTTGTTTGTTATTTTGTGTTTTTGCTACTTTATTTTTGATATTAATGTTTTAGTTATTTTTATCTTATAACATAACTAATATTATTTTTTATTTTCATGTAGGTGCATCCCTCTTTGGAGCAGCCCGAGCCCTCTCGTTCAAGCCCACTTGGAGCAACCCGAGCACACTATACATCCCCCATAGTCCAACCCGAGCCCTTGAAGAAGCAGCCCAAGCTCAAGTCCAGCCCTCTACATGATGCAACTCGGCCAGCCCACATGTAGAAGCAGCCCAAGCCCCCTCAAGTTCCAACCCTAGCCTATCATGCAGCCAGCCCACACCATGTAACGTCCCAATTCACGCTAGGCCCCTCGCACGTGTTCTGAGTCAAGAGACTCAACTCGGGCTCGGGGTGCACCGACGCGAGGTGTCAGGTGCATAGAATAAGTGTAGGGTTGGGTTCAAGGTTACCCCAACCAGTAGCCGAGATGAGGGAACTCGGCTAAGTAAAAGTCGTCGAGAATGGAGGTTGATGCTCGTCGATCGTCGAGAATGGAGGACTGATTCTCGCCGATTCGACGGGTATCGGTGGTCGATACCCGCCGGACACAGAGCTGCAAGTAGACTAAGTAAAAGTCGTCGAGAATCCCCTGTTATACCCACCGATCGTCGAGTATCGCTGAGAATACTCAACGCAATCAACGCAGGATGTCCAGTAAAAAAAGGCTAAGGGAAAATCGTCGGGAATCATTGTTGATTCCCGACGAATTCGTCGAGAATGACCTGACGGTTCTCACCGATCGTCGAGAATGACCTGACGATTCTCGCCGATCGGCGAGAATGGCGACTGATTTCCGTCGAATTTTACTTGGGCGTTTTCTTCGCCTAGGCAGATTCGCCGGCTTGTACAAGCGGACTGAACCGGACTTCGGGATTCGTGCTGAATGATCCTTAGACCGGTCACTTCAAATGAAACCTAATTTGGGCGGTCCAATTAGAGAGTGACACGTGGCGGAAGGGATTTAGCCTAATATGTAATATAAAAGGGAGTAAACCAAACCCTAGTCATCGCACCCGATCGTTCTTGTCGAGCCGTCACCGTGCAAACCGACGGGAGCGGAAGAGGAGATATCATGGGTCGCCGGAGCCGGATTCTGGAGGAAAAGCTCTGCCGTTTCCGTGGAAGAACACTGCTAACGAAGCCAAGGATGCCGCCACGGAGAATAACGCGATCCATGGCCGGCAACGGAGGAAACGCCGGAAATGATGTGAGTTTCCTCCCCTCTCCCTTGGTGCTAGATCTGTAGCTATTCTTAGGCAAGACATCGACTCAAAAGAGTCTTGATGTGTGAGATGAAGCTTTCTAGAAAGGCCATGCTAGAACTTGTGTTCTAAAGCTTAGTCATCTTCAAACTCTCCTCGCTTCAAAGTGATGATAGGGGTGGTCTCGTGAAGAGGAAATGGCCTCAGAGGGAGAATAAGGGTGGAGGAACTTCTGGTTGCGATTTGGGGAAAAATCGCTTGAGGAGGAAGATGAACGGATGCCGTTCACTTCGCTTCAAGATGCGTGCAGAATCTGTATTCTGCACGCAGCGACCTTCTTGGCTATTTTTAAGCAAGAAGGGCGCGGACCTGGGCCTTTGACTAAACACGAAAGTTGTAGCCCTTGAAATTACCTTTCCAACGAGTGGTTGCACGTTTCCATGCGATACCTGTAGCCACGGGAAAGTCCGTTTGAATCCGCTGCGGTTGGAAGTTAATGCCCAGGAAATCTGTATCTTGTACGC
This sequence comes from Platanthera zijinensis, assembly GCA_039513925.1. NCBI lineage: Eukaryota > Viridiplantae > Streptophyta > Magnoliopsida > Asparagales > Orchidaceae > Platanthera > Platanthera zijinensis. Next base: position 62,557,631 of record CM077095.1, on the reverse strand, counting down.
AGCAGACTTCGAGTTGCATTTCTGGTATGATGTGACCAGATCTGGGCTTTCGACTAAACACGAAAGTTGTAGCCCTTGAAATTACCTTTCCAACGAGTGGTGGCACGTTTTCGGGCGATACCTGTAGCCACGGGAATCCTCAGTCAAAGTGGTTGACCAGATTACATACAATTCTAGGTGATTATAATATGAACTTGGATTCGATGGAATAGATGTTGCAATTCATCTCGAGGTTGGGTGAATTCTTTTGTGTTAATCACCGAGGTAGTGTGAAGATTGATGTTTGAGGACTTGAATCCCTATGCCGAGATGTGAATCAAGCCTAAGTGAATGAAAGGCTTGTTATATTTGGTAGATCCCCATTATGCGTATTGTCTATAAAATGTTGAATTCATTTGGAAGGATTTGTAAATGATTAGAACTACAACCAGGATATATAATGGATTGATGGAAGGGAATGGATAGTCCAATGCTTAGAGTGTCCTCTCCCCACGGGTTGCATTGGGGAAATTAACAAGTGCGGTGTTGATCGTCACGAATGGGAATGAGGTTGAGTTGGATAAAATTGAATGGTTGGGCTTGGTCCTCGGTGTTCACGTCCCGAGGCTCCTTCCATATTTGATGGATGGTTGGGCTTGGTCCTCGTGCTTTCTCCGAGGCTCCTTCCATGCCACGGAATTGTGGAATTGCATGAGGTGTGAGTCGACACGCGGTGTCGTAATACCGGGTTAAGGATAGTGTGGCAGGTCTACGGGCTCGCCAATCGTCACACCGATGGGAGTTGACGGATAGACCTTGGGCGGTTGGGCTTGGTCCTCGGTGTTCACGTCCCGAGGCTCCTTCCGTGCCAAGTGAACGGTTGGGCTTGGTCCTCGTGCTCATTTCCGAGGCTCCTTCCGTGTCATACCATAGGCCAGTCAGGGGCTAGGATCTTGGTGCATATTTACCCGAGAGAACCCGCTGAGCCGTAGTACGCATGTGAGCTCCGCTGTTGTGTTCTTAGCGTTGAGGCGTACGGAGGCCTAGGCCAGGTAGTGTGGAGACCAGCCTAGTAGTTGAGATGCCCGCTTTACTGTCACCGTTTGGCCACGACGGTTGATGCCTGAGAGGTTAGCTACCTGCTCGAATAGTGGGAACTATAAGTCTGTGTCGACATAGCGATTGCATGTGCTTGAGCATGGGTGTGTCATTGCATTGAATACATAGCATTGCACTCCATTATATACACAAGACCTTCATCGTATATGTTTGTATGGGCACTCCTATACGATGAGTTACTTTCTGCTGAACGACCCTCAACTTATATGCTTGTATGGGCATCCATATAAGTTGAGTTACTTACTGTTCTAGTTATATACTCTCTTGCTGCTGTAGTTTATAGATTCGAAAATAAGAGCTTGATTATTATACCCTACTGAAGTTGCTACTTATAATATGTATACTCACTTCACCTGTTGTACTACTGTTATTTATATATTGTACCTGTTCCTTTCTCCATCCGGTACCGAGGAGTCACCTGGGGAGCGGATGTGAAACCACTTAGTCATTTTGACTAACGGTTGCTACGTCTTCCTTTTTAGGAGGAAACCCCGCAGGTGGAGCTGCAGGCTATGCAGACGGACAGCCAGGCCAGGGTGACAGGGCATGAAGGGACGGTACCGTCGCTACCGTCGGTTACAGATGTGAGTGAGAGAGAGATCATGTTGTAGCCTTTCGGGGCAATTCTGTTCTCGTACTATGATATTAGAAGCTTGATGTAGCTTCTTTAATTATGATATTATGGACATAAGCTTGGTGTGGATTTGACTTTCATTTTATTATGGTTGGGTTGGCATTTATCTGTTGATATTGTTGTTAGCCGGCAGAATAGGCGTCTTGTGGTACAGGCTAGCCTGAGTGCTAGTGTTACCGCAAGGCGGCTGTTCTGGGCATAAGACCCCTCTCGTGCCGTGTTTTGTGTTCCGGGAGGGGGGTCTTACAAATGGTATCAGCTTGCTACGATCCTCCAAGGCGAAAGTCACTTAACAATGGTGCCACCCCCGTTTGTTTGGTCAGGTTGAGGACAAGCCGACTTAGCGGAAGCAGTGGTGTGCCCATATGTAATTCACACTAAGTTGTCCATCTTTAACCTTAGATTAGCCAACCTAACCCTAGGTTTGTACCTTATGTGTAGATCCCAGCACATGTTGAGCCAGTAAGGGGCACCGCTGCCCCGTCCGTACCTTCACAATTCCAACAATCAGAGCTGGGGCAGACGCTCACAGCTATTCTGGACGCCTTTAGGTCCCAATCTCAGCAGACACCTGTACAACAACAGGGTCCGAGATCTAGTTGGTTAAGCATTTTTCGAGCTCTCTCCCCTCCCGCTTATATTGGGACAGAGTCGGCAGTGCGTACGGAAGAGTGGCTCGACACTATACAAGAGTTGTTGGCAGGAATAAGATGTCCAAACAACATGGCGGTGACCCTTGTGGTGACACTCTTAGAGCTGCACGCCAAAAGGTGGTGGAAGTCCCTCATGGGCTCCACTTTTCGTGGAAGAGTGTACACAGACATTAGTTGGAACGAATTCTCCGAAGCCTTCTTAGAGCATTTCATCCCCTCGGCCGCTCGGGATGGCCTGGAAGAGAGATTTTTGCAACTTAAGCAAGGGTCCATGTCGGTGACAGAGTACCAACGGGAGTTTCAGCACCTGGCTAGATTCGTTGACTCCTATGAGCTGGATGATAGAGGGTACGCCAAAAGATTCTACAAAGGCTTGCGAGACCCCCTAAGACAAGCCCTTTTGTTTATAGCGGGCTCTAGTCTGGCGGAGATTATTGATATGGCGAAGAGATTGGAAGCGGACCACTTGGGAAGTGGTAAGAGGTCAGCAGAGGGCGTGATGGAAGCCGGCCCCAGCAACAGAAGGAGGTTTGACAATAAAAGAGGAAGAGGATATCGGAGGGGTGGCGGGCGTTTTCCCCAGAACTTTGGAGTGGAGCGCCCGGTTCCACAACCGCCAGCATTACCTCCACCTCCACGGTTTCAGCAATACGGCGGAAGGCAGGAACGGGTGTGCTTCGAATGCAACCAACCGGGCCATATTCGACGCTACTGCCCTCAACTGTTTGGTGATGCGCCTCTTGCTTTCCCTCCAGCAGCCACTCGGGGGCGGGGATATGTGCGTGGTCGAGGACGAGGACCACGAGGAAGAAACCCCGGACCCGCTCGAGATCAGATGTATGCCCTGGACATGACTCAAGAGCGGAACCCTCAAGATATGATTGCAGGTACGATTCGAATTGGTCATTTTGCTTTCATTAATATCCTCTAGTTGCTTGAAATATACTAGACATCTAGCTTGAGTATTATTAATGACACTTAGGCACCGTGATGGTCGGCGGGAAACCGGCTCATACGTTATTTGATACGGGTGCCTCACATTCATTCGTGTCTGAAGACTTCATCAAAGATATACACGGAGTGCAATATTTCACTGGTATTGCTCGAAGAGTACGCCTCCCAGACGGATCTGAGATGATGGCAACCGCAAAGTGTGAGTTAGAGATAGCCATTGGGGGAAAGACCTTTGATACCCCTACCACAATTTTGAGAATACCAGAGTTCGACCTCATCCTGGGTATGGCATGGCTAGATTGGCACCATGCGAGAATCGACTGTGCGGAGAAGCGTATCTATTTGAGACATGGGGATACTGATGTAGTCTTCCAAGGTATTAATGTCGCACCACGAATCTTGTTATCCTCAATCCAGACCTTGAAAGCTCATATGAGAGGGGATGAAGTCTACATGATACGATTCAAACTAAAAGAGATGAAGTTAGATGTGAAGGATGTGCGGGTAGCACGGGATTTCCCTGAGGTATTTCCCGAGAAACTTCCAGGGTTACCCCCGCATAGAGAAGTGGATTTTCAGATTAAGCTTGTACCAGGAGCTAAGCCTGTCTCTAGGACCCCTTATCGGATGGCCCCAAAAGAACTTGCGGAGTTTAGAGTGCAATTGCAGGAGTTGGTAGAATCAGGGTTTGTTCGCCCCAGCTCGTCGCCTTGGGGAGCCCCTGTTCTATTCGTCAAGAAGAAAGATGGAACCCTGCGTTTATGTATAGACTATCGGGAACTCAACCGACTGACAGTACGGAACACCTACCCGTTACCTCGGATCGATGAGTTGTTCGACCAACTGGTGGGAGCGCATTGGTTCTCCAAGCTAGACTTGCGCTCGGGGTACTACCAATTGAGAATACAGGAGGATGATATACAGAAAACGGCTTTTAGCTCAAGGTACGGCTTATATGAGTTCACAGTGATGCCGTTTGGACTCACCAATGCCCCATCGGCTTTCATGAGCTTGATGAATAAAGTGTTTGAGGCCTATCTAGATGTCTTCGTCATTGTGTTCATTGACAACATCCTAGTCTGCTCGAAGACGGAGGAAGAACATGCCGGACATTTGGCCTTAGTTCTGGAGAAGCTAAAAGAGCACGCCCTGTTCGCCAAGTTTAGCAAGTGTGAATTCTGGCTTAAGGAGGTTGCTTTCTTGGGCCATGTAATCAGTGGGGCAGGACTAGCTGTGGATCCAGCCAAGGTGTGCGCTGTGAAGGAGTGGTCACCTTTGAAGTCGGCGGCCGATGTGAGGAGTTTTCTTGGACTTGCCGGATACTACCGCAAGTTCGTAAAAGGATTCTCCAAGATTGCCCTCCCGCTTACTTCCTTGACAAAGAAAGGAGTGTTATTTGAGTGGACACCCCAGTGTGAAGCGGCATTCCAGGAATTGAAGGATAGACTTACCTCCTCCCCCATCCTTGTCCTTCTGTCTGGGAAGGAAGGATTTCAAGTCTATACGGATGCGTCTTATCAGGGGTTGGGAGCGGTGTTGATGCAGCACGGGCACGTAATTGCTTATGCTTCAAGACAATTGAAGAAGCATGAAATCAATTACCCGATGCATGATTTGGAGCTAGGAGCGGTGGTGTTCGCCTTGAAGGTATGGAGGCATTATCTATATGGCGTCCACTGCGAAATCTTCTCGGATCATAAAAATTTGAAGTACGTGCATACCCAGAAGGAATTGAACTTAAGACAACGGTGGTGGTTAGAGTTTTTATGCGACTATGAGTTCACCTTGAACTACCACCCCGGAAAAGCAAACTCGGTAGCCGATGCGTTGAGTAGGAAAGTACCCGGCTCGAGCCCAGAATCTCGATTGATGAGCATGGAGTTGGCACGGATGATCGAGGAGATGGACATCACCTTAATATTTAAGGCTTCTTCGGAATATACGGAGTACCTGTCCAGCATGAGCATAGTTTGTGATATCCGGGACCGGATCCGGGTGGAGCAAGGATTAGATGCGGCTTTGGCCCCGACAAAAAAGTTAATCGAAGACGGGACTACCGACGAGTACACACTAAAGGACGGCCTAGTTTACTTTCGCGGCCTACTCTACATTCCAAAAGGTGGCAGAATCCGGGAGGATATTATGAGAGAAGCACATTGCTCTCAATATTCCGTGCACCCGGGAATTTCAAAGATGTACGCCGGCTTACGAAAGACGATGTGTTGGCCAGGGATGAAGAAAGATGTCCGGTACTTTGTCACGCATTGCGAAGCCTGCCAAAGAGTAAAGGCGGAATGTAGGAGCCCCGGTGGCCTGTTGCAGTCGTTGCCTATCCCCGAATGGAAGTTCGAGGATATATCCATGGACTTCGTACATGGGCTACCTCGCTCCCGCTCAGGGAATGATTCAGTGTGGGTGATCGTTGATCGCCTGACGAAGGTTGCCCGGTTCATTCCTATGAAGAAGGAGGCTCATGTGGATGTCTTGGTACGCCTGTTTGTGGAACAATTTGTACGGTATCACGGCGTACCTAAGACGATAGTTTCGGATCGTGATGGTCGTTTCACCTCCAAGGAGTGGAAGGCGGTACAGACGTATTTGGGCGCACGTCTTACCTTCAGTACCGCATTTCATCCTCAGACGGACGGACAGTCTGAGCGGATCATCCGAACATTGGAAGATCTGTTGAGGTTGTGTGTGATAGATAGGGGAGAGCCGTGGGAAAGACTCTTGCCCTTGGTGGAATTCTCCTATAACAATAGCCATCAAGCTAGTATTGACATGGCGCCCCATGAAGCCCTATATGGAAGGAGGTGTAGGACCCCCTTGTCTTGGGTGCAAGATGAAGACCCGAAGACTTTGGGAATTGAGTACATAGATGACACTGATGCGGTGGTTAGGCTAATAAGGGATCGCATGTTGGAGGCTCAAAGCCGGCAGACGAAGTATTACAACGCAAGGCACCGTATGGTGGAATTTCAAGCGGGTGATAAGGTGTTTCTAAAAATTCGGCCGATGCATGGAGTGTCACGAGTGCGAGGAGTGAAGAAGCTCAGTCCACGGTATGTTGGGCCCTATGTCATATTAGAAAGGGTTGGCCCTTTAGCCTACCGGCTGGAGCTACCGCCCGAGCTAGAGAATCTCCACGATGTGTTCCATGTGTCGTCGCTTCGGAAGGCGCTGTTGCGGCCCGAACAATACATCCCCACAACTGATGGTACTGTGGCGTCTGACAGATCTGTGCGACTTGAGCCGGTGCGGATTGTTGATAATGAGATAAGAACCTTGCGCCGCAAAAGTGTCCCCTTGGTAAAAGTGCTATGGTCTAATCATGGGAAGGAGGAATTCACATGGGAGCCAATGGATTTGATGCAAAGACGCTACCCGGAGTTGTTTGCTTCAGGTAACTTTATTTAAAAAACATATTTTGTTTTCTGTATGCTTTACTCCCCACGACCTCAGCCTGATTTCGGGGACGAAATCTTTTTATTTTGTTTATAAGATTTGTAACGTCCTAATTCGCGCTAGGCCCCTCGCACGTGTTCTGAGTCAAGAGACTCAACTCGGGCTCGGGGTGCACCGACGCGAGGTGTCAGGTGCATAGAATAAGTGTAGGGTTGGGTTCAAGGTTACCCCAACCAGTAGCCGAGATGAGGGAACTCGGCTAAGTAAAAGTCGTCGAGAATGGTGGTTGATGCTCGTCGATCGTCGAGAATGGAGGACTAATTCTCGCCGATTCGACGGGTATCGGTGGTCGATACCCGCCGGACACAGAGCTGCAAGTAGACTAAGTAAAAGTCGTCGAGAATCCCCTGTTATACCCACCGATCGTCGAGTATCGCTGAGAATACTCAACGCAATCAACGCAGGATGTCCAGTAAAAAAAGGCTAAGGGAAAATCGTCGGAAATCATTGTTGATTCCCGACGAATTCGTCGAGAATGACCTGACGGTTCTCACCGATCGTCGAGAATGACCTGACGAATCTCGCCGATCGGCGAGAATGGCGACTGATTTCCGCCGAATTTTACTTGGGCGTTTTCTTCGCCCAGGCAGATTCGCCGGCTTGTACAGACGGACTGAACCGGACTTCGGGATTCGTGCTGAATGATCCTTGGACCGGTCACTTCAAATGAAACCTAATTTGGGCGGTCCAATTAGAGAGTGACACGTGGCGGAAGGGATTTAGCCTAATATGTAATATAAAAAGGGAGTAAACCAAACCCTAGTCATCGCACCCGATCGTTCTTGCCGAGCCGTCACCGTGCAAACCGACGGGAGCGGAAGAGGAGATATCGTGGGTCGCCGGAGCCGGATTCTGGAGGAAAAGCTCCGCCGTTTCCGTGGAAGAACACTGCTAACGAAGCCAAGGATGCCACCACGGAGAATAACGCGATCCATGGCCGGCAACGGAGGAAACGCCGGAAATGATGTGAGTTTCCTCCCCTCTCCCTTGGTGCTAGATCTGTAGCTATTCTTAGGCGAGACATCGACTCAAAAGAGTCTTGATGTGTGAGATGAAGCTTTCTAGGAAGGCCATGCTAGAACTTGTGTTCTAAAGCTTAGTCATCTTCAAACTCTCCTCGCTTCAAAGTGATGATAGGGGTGGTCTCGTGAAGAGGAAATGGCCTCAGAGGGAGAATAAGGGTGGAGGAACTTCTGGTTGCGATTTGGGGAAAAATCGCTTGAGGAGGAAGATGAACGGATGCCGTTCACTTCGCTTCAAGATGCGTGCAGAATCTGTATTCTGCACGCAGCGACCTTCTTGGCTATTTTTAAGCAAGAAGGGGGCGGACCTGGGCCTTCGACTAAACACGAAAGTTGTATCCCTTGAAATTACCTTTCCAACGAGTGGTTGCACGTTTCCATGCGATACCTGTAGCCACGGGAAAGTCCGTTTGAATCTGCTGCGGTTGGAAGTTAATGCCCAGGAAATCTGTATCCTGTACGCAGCAGACTTCGAGTTGCATTTCTGGTATGATGTGACCAGATCTGGGCTTTCGACTAAACACGAAAGTTGTAGCCCTTGGAATTACCTTTCCAACGAGTGGTGGCACGTTTTCGGGCGATACCTGTAGCCACGGGAATCCTCAGTCAAAGTGGCTGACTAGATTACATACAATTCTAGGTGATTATAATATGAACTTGGATTCGATGGAATAGATGTTGCAATTCATCTCGAGGTTGGGTGAATTCTTTTGTGTTAATCACCGAGGTAGTGTGAATATTGATGTTTGAGGACTTGAATCCCTATGTCGAGATGTGAATCAAGCCTAAGTGAATGAAAGGCTTGTTATATTTGGTAGATCCCCATTATGCGCATTGTCTATAAAATGTTGAATTCATTTGGAAGGATTTGTAAATGATTAGAACTACGACCAGGATATATAATGGATTGATGGAAGGGAATGGATAGTCCAATGCTTAGAGTGTCCTCTCCCCACGGGTTGCATTGGGGAAATTAACAAGTGCGGTGTTGATCGTCACGAATGGGAATGAGGTTGAGTTGGATAAAATTGAACGGTTGGGCTTGGTCCTCGGTGTTCACGTCCTGAGGCTCCTTCCATATTTGATGGATGGTTGGGCTTGGTCCTCGTGCTTTCTCCGAGGCTCCTTCCATGCCACGGAATTGTGGAATTGCATGAGGTGTGAGTCGACACGCGGTGTCGTAATACCGGGTTAAGGATAGTGTGGCAGGTCTACGGGCTCGCCAATCGTCACACCGATGGGAGTTGACGGATAGACCTTGGGCGGTTGGGCTTGGTCCTCGGTGTTCACGTCCCGAGGCTCCTTCCGTGCCAAGTGAACGGTTGGGCTTGGTCCTCGTGCTCATTTCCGAGGCTCCTTCCGTATCATGCAATAGGCCCGTTAGGGGCTAGGATCTTGGTGCATATTTACCCGAGAGAACCCGCTGAGCCGTAGTACGCATGTGAGCTCCGCTGTTGTGTTCTTAGCGTTGAGGCGTACGGAGGCCTAGGCCAGGTAGTGTGGAGACCAACCTAGTAGTGGAGATGCCCGCTCCACTGTCACTGTTTGGCCACGACGGTTGATGCCTGAGAGGTTAGCTACCTGCTCGAATAGTGGGAACTATAAGTCTGTGTCGACATAGCGATTGCATGTGCTTGAGCATGTGTGTGTCATTGCATTGCATACATAGCATTGCACTCCATTATATACACAAGACCCTCATCGTATATGTTTGTATGGGCACTCCTATACGATGAGTTACTTTCTGCTGAACGACCCTCAACTTATATGCTTGTATGGGCATCCATATAAGTTGAGTTACTTACTGTTCTAGTTATATACTCTCTTGCTGCTGTAGTTTATAGATTCGAAAATAAGAGCTTGATTATTATACCCTACTGAAGTTGCTGCTTATAATATGTATACTCACTTCACCTGTTGTACTACTGTTATTTATATATTGTACTTGTTCCTTTCTCCGTCCGGTACCGAGGAGTCACCGGGAGAGCGGATGTGAAACCACTTAGTCTTTTTGACTAACGGTTGCTACGTCTTCCTTTTTAGGAGGAAACCCCGCAGGTGGAGCTGCAGGCTATGCAGACGGACAGCCAGGCCAGGGTGACAGGGCCTAAAGGGACGGTACCGTCGCTACCGTCGGTTACAGATGTGAGTGAGAGAGAGATCATGTTGTAGCCTTTCGAGGCAATTCTGTTCTCGTACTATGATATTAGAAGCTTGCTGTAGCTTCTTTAATTATGATATTATGGACATATGCTTGGTGTGGATTTGACTTTAATTTTATTATGGTTGGGTTGGCATTTATCTGTTGATATTGTTGTTAGCCGGCAGAATAGGCGTCTTGTGGTACAGGCTAGCCTGAGTGCTAGTGTTACCGCAAGGCGGCTGTTCTGGGCATAAGACCCCTCTCGTGCCGTGTTTTGTGTTCCGGGAGGGGGGTCTTACACACCATTGTACCACCCGAGCGTACCATGCAGCAGCCCACTTCATCAAGCCCATTTGAGGCCTTTGCTTTGCATGCATGCACCTTCCCATTCATGCATCTTCCTCCATGTTGGCCGGCCACCCCTCTCTCTCCCCCTTTATTATTTTTTTTCTTCTCTTTATTCCTCATTGATCCCCCCTTCTATTTTCTATTTTTCCATTTTTATTCCCTTAAATAAAATACATTGAACTTCTCTTTCTCTCTCCCCCTCATTTAATATCATGCATGCACCTGTCTATCATGAATGGACGGCCAACCCCTAGTGTCCTTTCATATCCATTTCCATTCTAGAACATTCCTCCTCTCCTATAAAAGGACCCCTTGCCTCATGCTTTAGAGAGGTTAAGTTTTTGTTTTTGTGAGGTTGGATTGTGGAGAGCAAGTGAGATAGCTAGTTCAAGTGCAAGTTTTCTTCTATCCTTGTTGCTAAGTAGATTTCTTTTTATTATTGTAATCCTTTGTTTTTGTAGTATAATATTGTCCTTTTATTATTGTGTACTCTTCTTTTCTATCATCAATAAAAATGAATTCTCTTTTTCTTATTCTTGTTTCATTATCAACTATGCGTAGCTAATTTTCTTTAGTATTCGATCGTGAGGATCCATGAAATGAGATGAGTTTTCTCTTTACTTCTTATTTTTATTTTTGTCAAATTATTCTCGATCCTTCTTTGATCTTTCTCGTGTCGACTCCGTATTTCTGGTATACGGTAGTAGGCAACTTGATTTCATTTCATGGTAGTCGAGAGACTCGTTGATTTGAAAGGTCACTCAAAGAAGGAAGGAGTTGCACGCAATCCTAGACATATGACGACGTAAATCCTCCGGATTGGAGTCAAATCCAATAGTGCGGGTCACTTCGGTAATGCAACTTTAGGTCTTTTTGATTTGCAAAGAGATTTCGGTCAAAACGTTTATAAGTTAGGGGATTTACTTCTCTAGCGAGATTATTTCCTATAATCGGATCCGTCACGGTTGAGTTTGATTTGCAAAATATAAAACTATATTTTTATCCTTCTTATCTCTTTTCATGGTGAATCATTGATCGAATGCTAGTTTTTTTATCCTAAGTTTTCGTCTTAATATTCTCTTTAGTTGAACTTTAAATTTTTCAAAACAACTAACCATCGTACGGTAGGATAATAGTAGGAGCGTGAGTAAAAGTAGTTGACAGCCCCGTGTTTAACCTTGGTACTACAATTCGATAGGTACACTTGCCTTTTCGGGTTGATAGTCATTTAATCCACCAAGTTTTTGGCGCCGTTGTCGGGGACGCTTTTTTCGTCAATATTAAGAAAACGCTTTCGCTATTACTTCTGCAAAAAACCAAATTTTTTTTTATCTTTTTCCTCTTCAAGTTTTTATTTCCTTTCTTTTCTTTCCTTCCCTCCATTCTCTTTTGTTTTTTTAGTGCAAGACCCGCACGAATCCGTCGCTACAAGTTGATTTGGACCCAGAAATTGAACGCTCCTTTCAGAGAAACTTGCGATTTGGGGGTTCCACTTCTCAAATAGTGGTTGAGGATTCCTACAGTGATTGTAATTTTAATTCTGAAATGGGAGAACCCAACCCAGGAATGGCATAGCAAAGGACCATGTCCGATTATGCTCGACCCAACCTGGAGGGTACAAAAACAAGTATTGTTCGACCTGCAATTGCGAACAATAACTTTGAGCTTAAGCCTAGCATCATACAAATGGTGGAGCAATATGTACAGTTTGACGAATTACAAGATGAAGAGCCAAACTTACATATTGCTAGTTTTCTTGAGATCTGTTACACCCTCAAAATTAATGGTGTCTCAGACGACGCTATTAGGCTAAGACTCTTCCCCTTCTCCTTAAGAACAAAAGCCAAACAATGGTTGAGTTCTCTTTCAAGAGGATCAATCACTACTTGGAATATTTTAGTTGATAAATTTCTTGCTAGATATTTCCCTCCCGCTTAAACTGGTAAACTTAGAAATGATATAACTTCTTTTTCTCAAATTACTTCTGAGACCCTCTATGACACTTGGGAGAGGTTCAAAGAACTTTTGAGATGCTGCCCTCATCATGCTCTGCCTTATAGTTACAGGTTCAGACATTTTATAATGGGCTAAATCAAGAGACTAAACAGATGATAGCTGCCGCTTCCGCTGGTTCTTTGGACCGCAAAACTCCGAAAGCCACTCTTGAGCTTATAGAGGACATGGCGATGAACACCTATCAGTGGAACTCGTCTAGGACTCGCCTAAATAAACATGTAGGTATCTACGAAGTGGACTCTGTATCGCAACTAGCGCTGCAAGTGGAAATGCTGAACAAGAGAATTGCGGAGATGACTGCTGCCTCTGCCCCTCAGGTATTTGAAATTGCAAATGCTGCTGCTGCCGAGCAGGTGGATTATTTGGGGAACATACCCAGGCCTTCTCAAAATAATTCTTCCAATTTTTCTACTTTTTCTAATTTTTCTGCTCCTCGTGGTTTTAATGCTGCTACAAACTCTTATCACCCTGGATGGCGTAACCTTCCAAATTTTTTGTGGAGTAACCCCGCTAATGTCGCACGTCCACCACACGATTTTACTCCACCACCACCACCACCACATCAAAATCACATTTTTCAAAAACCTCCATCTTTAGAGGAAATGTTTTCGAGATATATAAGCGCGAACGATGCTACCATTAGAAATTTAACATGCTCAATGAAAAATAAAGAAAATACGGTCAGAGAACTCGCCAAGGTTATCTCTGAGAGGCCACCTGGGACTCTTCCTTCAAATACTGAATCCCACCCAAGGGAGCACGCGAAAGCGGTTTCCCTTCGGAGCGGTAAAGTAATTCACGAGCCCATCACAAGGGAAGAGCCAGAGGTGATTGCCTTTCCTGCTGCTGAAAAAATTATAATTACGGAAATGAATGATGAAAATTTTGAAAAAGAAAAAGAAAAATATGTTTTTGACAAAGAAAAAGATAAGTCTACTTTTGAAGAAGAAAATGATAATTTTCAAGATGATGCTCCGATTATTATAAAAGAATTTCCGCCACCTTCTTATCCCGCTAAGCTTAGGAAAGAAAAATTAGATGATCAATACCAATGCTTTCTTGAAATGTTCAAACAAATCCACATTAATTTGCCATTTCACGAAGCAATTAGCCAAATGCCTAAATATTCTAAATATCTTAAGGATTTGTTGACTAACAAAAAGAAACTAGAAAATTTATCTCATGTAACGTTGAACGAAGAGTGCTCGGCGGTCATTAAAAATTCTAATCTTCCTAAAAAGATAAATGATCTGGGTAGCTTTTCTATTTCTTGCATTTTTGGTGATATTTTCATAAAGCATGCGTTGGCGGATCTAGGTACGAGCATCAACTTGATGCCATTTTCGTTATTTAAGAAGCTAGGACTGGGCACTCTCAACCCTACGCGTATGAGTATCAAATTAGCCGATCGATCAATTAAATATCCGTTAGGTATTGTTGAGGACGTGCTAGTGAAGGTCGACAAATTAATCCTCCCGGTGGATGTTGTCATTCTTGATATTGAAGAGGACGTCGAGGTCCCTCTTATCCTTGGTCGTCCCTTTCTAGCCACCTCTCGAGCGGTCATCGATGTGAGTAACGGGAAACTCCTTTGTGTGGGAGATGATGAGGTTACGTTTTCTATAAACCAATCTATGAAAAACTCTTTGAAAAATGACGACTGTTGTTTTTTGATGAGTTAAATGAAGACTCCTTTCTTTCTTTTTCCAATGTTTCTTCAAATGAATTTTCCTCTTCTTTTTCTGGAATTTCTTTAAATGTTTTTGAAAACACGGTTATGTCCGTGCAAGCCAATTTTGAAAATGAACCTGTTTTTAGACAAAAAAATTTTGAAAATCTTACTTTTGACAAAGAATTTTTTTTGAAAAACTCTTACGATGAACCACCCAACCTTGAACTAAAATTTTTTAATTTCAATCTGCACTCGGTCGGTGAGCACAGAAAAAAATCAATTAAATGAACTCGACGAGTGGCCAGCGAACGCTTATAAAAACAACAAAATCTACAAAGAACGCACAAAATTTTATCTCGATAAGAACTTGCGCCACCCTAAAATGTTTAAACAAGGCGATCAATTTCTTCTTTTTAATTCGCGTTTACGTATTTTTCCTGGAAAGCTTAAATCTCGATGGTCTGGTCCGCTTACAATCAAGGAAGTTTTTTCTTATGGAACTGTGTTACTCTCGCACCCGGATAAGGGTGACTTTAAAGTGAATGAGCATAAACTGAAGTTGTATTTTCAAATGATTCTGTGTCTCCTGCAAAGGAGAATCTTATTTTTGACACTTAACTGTTTATTTTCATTTGGAACTCTTTTTATTTTTATTTTGGACTCCTACTTATTATAAAACTTTTATTATTATTATTCAGACATTATATTGTTAAATAAAGAACACTCTTGGGAGCCTGCCCAAGGCTTTTTCTGCTTTTTTTTTGTATTTTACGCTTCCTCCCAGTGGTCAAACAAGCACAAGTTCGTGATTGCCGCTCCAACGTTGCTGATTTCAAGAAGGATCAAGTCCAGCCTGCTGGTGATCAAGTGCATTAAAAAGCAAGCATGGGGGAGCTACATCATCTTTTGGCCTCACAAACCCGGGGAAGTCCTGTTCTTTTTATTTGTTGTCTTTACTTTACTGCATTTTTCTCTCCTTCTCCTTCTCTTTCTCGTTTTTTTCTTTCATTGAGGGCAATGAAAAATCTAAGCATGGGGGAGGGTTTTCATTATTTTCTTCTTTCTTTTTCTTTTATTTCTAAAAAAACAACAAAAACAAAAATTTTATTAGTGTAATCTTTTTTTTATAATAGTTATAATAGTTATATTAAGCCTCTTAGGAGTACTATTTTCTTTCTTTAACTTTATCAAAAATTCAAAAAAAACTTTAAAATCTAAAAACCCCAAAAAAAAATCAAAAAATCAAATTTTTTTCTAAAATCTATTTGAAAATAAGAATCAAAAATTATTTTCTATCTTTATTTTTATGTTTCTTCTAGTGATGTGTAGACCCCTGCGGTTCTATAGTTCTAAGTAGAATTTCTTTGAAAAAGTTTTCTAAATTTATCATTTTAACATAGCTTAGTTTTACTAGTTTCCAGTTCTTAATATAGGCATCTGTTTTCTACGTTGTAAGTTAGCAAACTGTAGTTATTTTTTTTTATTCGGCTTAATTGCGCATGAATGGTTGATAGATAACATTATATCTTTTTCATTTGTGGGGTAATACTTTCTTGGTGTCTAGAACTTGTCTCTAGCGACTCTCGAAGCATTTGCGCCTTTTCACAAACTTTAGAAAAGATTTAGGCAACCATTTGACCCGTTTGAGCCTTTTTGCCCACCAAGCTATTTCACCTTTGCTAAAACAATTTTGGGCCTCTTTCCTTTTTCTTTGTTTAGCTCCACCTTTCATTTTTATCCAAAGCCAAAATGCCCTTCCTATTTCACACTAAACTTTGAGCTTTATTTAAATATCATTGTTGTGATGGGTTGTATTTTTGAAAAATAAAAAGGAAATTATAAGCTTACATTTGGAGCTCTCCTATGAAAAAAAGAAATAAATTATTATCCAAAATATGAAATCAAATCAAAAAGGGAGAAGTTTATTTTTGGCCAATTATGTGAAAAGAAAAATGCATGGCCTTGTTGTGTTTTTAACTTGGATTAGAGAAATGACGTACTTGTCATTTATCATTTTTATCATTTTTATGTTTATTTAGAGCTCACCCTTGGTTTAGTGTGTTTTAACCATCACGTTTATTTTTGATTTTCAATTCCTGATCATTTACCTAAGCCAAGTCTTTATGCCTATTTAAGTCCTTTTGATCTTTAGATGTGAATCCACGTAGTGGAGAGAGTGTGAACGGACAAGCCTATTGCCACCATCATTGATGGATTTCTTTGGAGGTTATCTTGAGGTGTGTTGGGTATTGCATCCACAATGAACCTGATTTGAAGAAGAGTCCAGTCAAGCTAAGATGGATTCATGATGTATTTGATATGTCATTTCAAGTTGTGCTTGCAGCTATTTCATGCCAAGTACACACCAATGTCAGGGTAGAGTGGGTCAATAATCACGGGCCTATGCAACATAATCCCTCATTGTATAGGTTAATGCATTGATCCATGTGTGCTCTCTCTATTGGGTGTACTTATTCTCAAGTACAGGTTCAAGGAAGACAAAGAGCAGAAGAAGGAGCAAGGAAGAGTCAAAGACCAAGCTCTCAAAGGAAAGGAAGAAGGAAGAAAAAGGAGGAAAATTCTTCTGAGTATAAGTCGACGAGAATCGTGAGTCATACCCGTCGACATCGACGGGAATCGTTGGTAATTCCCGCCGACATCAACGGGAATGATCAGCGATTCCAGCCGAAATCTTCCAGCCGGTCAGAATTCTGCCAAGGCAAAATCGACGGAAATCACTGCCGATTCCCGCTGATGTTGACGGGAATCACCAACGATTCCCACCGACTTTGCCTTGGGAAAATTTCCGCAGCTTTTTGATTCGTGCTGGGTTGCCATGCACAATATGAACCGAAGTTCCATTCTTTCCTTGGTGGGTCCGCCAACGGCTATGTTTGGGTTGACTAGGTATAAATATGATGTCATGATGACCGTGACACAGATGTGACTACGCTAACGGACACCTAACCGTCACAGACAAGAAATAAAAAGAGAGAACGCCGACCAAAAGCGAACGAAAAGGGGTCGGTTGGTTCCCAAAATCCGGGACTCGATACCACGTCCTTAGGACCTACCTCTCCAACAAGCACACAAATCACCGTAAGCCGGACTCGATACAACGTCCTTAAGACCTACCTCTCCAACAAGCACACAACTCACCGCACCTACACAAGCATCTATTCATTTCAATATAAGCCGTTTCTAGCGCAACAATAAATTTATTTTGGAGCGGCGGAAAACTTTCAAGAGCGATCGAAATTCGAGTCGTGATTAATTCCCTTGTTGGCACATAACGTGCACCGATCCGAAGAGCAGATCAAGGCTAGGCCGAGTTGCGCTCCCGCGACGGATCTACCCGATCTGGATGATAAGAGATTCAATAACAACAAATTCGATTTCAGATTTAGCAAGCGACGGATTTAAAAATCACGGAGAAAACGATGCATGAAAAACCTCCACAAACTAAAGCATGAATCACACAAGGGGAAGAGATTACCCAACCGGGATTAAAAGTAACCCAAAGATAAGGTGGGAGAATCACTCTCTCCACGGATCCGTCGGCGTAACACCGAGGGGTTTGCAACCTTCTTCCACGGAGTTGCATCGAAGGAAGCCGCGCCGAAGTCGCACCGAACGGATGGAGGGAGCAAGGGGGGCGGCGGCTTCACACCACACAAGGGGGGGGGGGGGGGCGGCTTCACATCACACAAGGGGGTGGCGGCTTGGAGAAAGCCTTGGCCGAAATTCTCTTATGAGGGAATTTTTTTTAGGTTTCAATTTCAATGTCTTATTCCTCATAATCACCTCCTTAAATATGAGTTTACAACAAGTCTTAGCCCTCCATGATGGAGATGTAATCTCATCCATCCGAATGGCAAAATGCACACCAAAATAAAAATTGTTCAAATTTAAAATTAAAAGCAAGCCATGGATATAAAATTATCACTTAAACATAGGATAATTTTATATTCTAAAAATATAAAGTAGAGTTCATGAAACAAGATAATTAAGACTAATTTTTCATGGCAGATTTAGCACGCCGCGGGCGGAGGTTGTAATGTGCACTTCCTTCAGCGTCATCACCGTGTCTCAGATCTTTATGTCGTAGCGCCTCGGCAACCAGGTCATCATCAATTGGCGGCGGCGCTGCATCAATCCTCCCCCACTCAAAATCACGTATCTCTGATGCGTGAGTGGAGAGGTAGCGGCGGAGAAGCTCGGCATCCAAACGTTGAAGTTCTGTCGCGAGTACCCAAGAGTCGTCCGAAGGGGGTCAGTCACGCCAACAGACAAGGAAGCGGTAAGTAGTACCATCCAGAGTAGTGAATGATTCCGCAGCGAGTATCATATCTGGCGTGAGAAATGTCCGAGGAAACCTGGGAAACCTATCAGCAGTAGGAATAAAAGAAGGCAACGTACCATCCGATGTTATACCTGCGGGGACCGAAGGAGAGAGATCATTCAAACTACCACTCCCCAACCCTTCAGAATTTTTAGTGGAGGGATAAGACGACAGAGAATTCAACTCAGGTGGAGGTAAAACAAACAGTGTCAAATCCGAGACATTAAAAATAGGGGAGATACCCCAATCAGCAGGAAAATCCAAAACGAAAGCGTTGTCACCTAGTTTCTTGATAATCCGAAAAGGGCCAAAGCGCTTCAGTGCCAACTTCTTAACGGTGCCAGATGGCAAGCATTCGGGAACTAATCGGACTAGGACCAAATCGCCAACTTTAAAGTGCGACACCCTCCTATGTAAATTAGCGTGCGACTGATAAGACTCGTATTGAGTAGTCATGGTAGCTCGTATACGTGCATGTAAGTCTTGAATATATTGGGCGAAGGATTGTGCAAACTGACTTGTCTTGTATGTTGGGGGCAATGGTGCCAAGTCAATAGGCACAAGGGCCTTGTATATATGGACAATCTCGTTTAGTGACAGACCAGTAGACCGATTTTTGGAATTATTATAAGCTAATTGGGCGTGGGGAAGAATAAGATCCCACATGCCTTTGTGATCGCTTAGGAGGCATCTAAGAAGTCTACCCAAGCTTCGATTAACCACCTCCGTCTACCCATCAGTCTAGGGGTGATAGGCAGAGGAAAACAATAACTTGGTACCCATTAAGACCCAAAGTGTCTTCCAGAAATAAATCGTGTACTTAACATCACGATCCGAGACTATTGTCTTCGGCACTCCCCGGTGACTAACTACTTGTTTAAAATATGATTTGGCGATATAAGACGCATTGTTAGTTCTGGTGCACGGGATAAAATATGCCATTTTGGAGAACCTATCCACAACTATTAAAATAGAATCATGACATCGTAAAGTAGTGGGTAAGCCTAAGATAAAGTCCACGCTCACATCTTCCCAAGGGGTTGAAGGAATAGGCAATGGCATATATAAACCAACGTTGGTTTTGGTGCCCTTGGATAATTGACAAGTACGACAACTACTCACCACTCGTCCCACCATTGCCTTAAGTTTTGGCCAATAGAATTTCTCTTCAACTAACGTAATGGTCTTATCTCTACCAAAATGACCACTCAACCCTCCGCCATGTAATTACCAGATGATATGGAGACGTAATGACGACTGCGGAATACATAACTTTCCAAGTCTAAATAAATAGCCGTCCTTAATGACGAAAGCCGATATGTTCGTGGGGGAGCTATCTTGGGCTGACAAATATGCATCCTGGAAATCGGGGCATGTGGCGTACTCATCTTTGATTCGTTCGAATCCTACCACATTAACCTCCATAGTAGTGACTAACAAGGTTAAGCGACTAAGAGCGTCCGCGACTCGGTTGTAAGCTCCCTTAAGGTGTTTAAGATTGAAAGTGTATTCTTGCAAAAAGGATACCCATTTAGCGTGGCGCGGGCTGATTTTGTGTTGACCGTTGATGAATCGTAATGCCTCATGATCAGAAAGGATCACAAACTCCTTAGGGAGGAGATAGTGCCTCCAATGGTGCAAACATCTAATAACGGCGTAGAACTCTCTATCATAATTTGAGTAGTTTAATTTGGCGCCCGCCAACTTCTCACTAAAATAACTCACGGGGTGTCCCTCCTGACTCAAGACACCTCCAACTCAAACGCCAGATGCATCACACGTAAGCTCGAAGACCTTGGTGAAGTCGGGGAGACGCAACACCGGGGCTTCAGTCATAAGCTCTTTAATGCGACGAAATGCAAACGTGGCGGATTTCGTCCATGTGAATTCGCCCTTCTTCATGCAGTCGGTAATGGGTGCCATAATGCTACTAAAATCAAAAACGAAAGTGTTTGGTGACAGACCAGAATAGGATTGTTGGAGTTATCATGAATATGTTGGGCAACAGCTCAGTTGGTGATGCGAGCTGTTAGGAAAGCTCTTAATCAAGGGGGCTGGGTTCGAGACCTCGCCTCAACATCCCGCCGTGCTTAGAATAGGTGCGGTCATGGGTGGGGTGCTTGGGCTACAGCTCGGCTGTGTGTCGCTGGACGTGCTCCTCTGGCTAGGTTGTGACCGCGGTCAGAGCGGGGCGGCTCTGGGCCCACCGCATCAAAAAAAGTGCACTTTTTTTGATGCGGTGGGCCCAGAGCCGCCCCGCTCTTACAGCAGTCACAACCTAGCCAGAGGAGCATGTCCAGCAACACACAGCCGGGCTGCAGCCCAAGCACCACCTCACCTATTCTCAGTGCGGCGGGATGTTGAGGCGAGGTCTCGAACCCAGCCCCCTTATTAAGAGCTTTCCTAACATCTCACCACCAACTGAGCTCTCAGTTGGTGATGAGAACTGTTAGGAAAGCTCTTTATCAAGGGGGCTGGGTTCGAGACCTCGCCTCAACATCCCGCTGCGCTGAGAATAGGTGCGGTCATGGGTGGGGTGCTTGGGCTGCAGCCCGGCTGTGTGTCGCTAGACGTGCTCCTCTGTCTAGATTGTTACTGCCTTCAGAGAGGGGCGGCTCTGGGCCCACTGCATCAAAATACCTAAGTGATTTTCGAAATAAGAGAGAGACAAGGGAAGAAATCAAAACCCTAATTTCACGTAGTCGGTTGAATCCGGCAGGTCGCCTATCGCATGCAGATCGCAGCTTACCGTCGATCGCTCGAAGGCAAAACTGAAGCTAAGCCTCGGTCCCTCGCTTCTCTTGAGATCTCTTGTCTCTTCGATTCGTTGACTAAGACTAGTTCTCCATTCCGAATCGTTGAAGACGATTGATCCAACTGAGATCGATCGGTAACCTAGTAGCTTGCTTCGTCAAGAAGTTCAGATCTATACCGCATCGCCGCCACACTTGCTTGCTGCCGTCAATCAAGTCAAGATCCGATCCAAGAGAGAAAAACCAAGTGTGGATTCTTCGTCATTTTTGTGCAAGCTCTCTACGAACGAAGAAGGACCCTGGGTTCTCCAAATTGCATTGTTTGTATTTCTTATTTACATTCAATTTTTGCAAGGAATTTTATTCCTAGTTGTAAGGGTTTAGTGCAACCCGCTTTGGTGGAGTATTGACTCCTTGTTGTAGGAAGGGTTCCTTCTGAGTTGTAGGAGCGTGGCTCCGAGTGGAGAGATTGGATTTCAATCTCATTTTGGAGGAGTTGCCGAGTCATCCCTGTGTTGGAGATAGGCGAAGGGGAGAGTGGACGTACCCAATGTTAGGGAACCACTGTAAATTACGGTTTGTTTTTTGTGCTTGGTTTGTTTAATTGTGCAGGTAATTTTTAATTTTGCAAAATACATCACCGCACCTATTCACCCCCTATAGGTGGATTAGGCTGACACTAGACACTTTCAAGTGGTATAAGAGGGAGGTTGCTCGTCAATAAGGTTAACACCTTGAGTAAAATCCTTTGTCTAGTGTCATCAAAGTCAACATGAAGCTAAGCACATACATGTCTCCTCTGAGGCTTCCAGTTTGCACAAAAGAAAATTTTCTCCTATGTAAAGCAAAGTTTCAGTGGCACGTGGAAGCAATTGACCCTCGACACTTCCTGATTGTGGAGTAAGGACCCTTCATTCCCATGAAGGTTTCCAATTCTGATGGGAATGCTCAAATGCCAAAGAATCTTTCAGAAATGACGGATCATGAACTCTTCTTGGTAAACCTGGATAAGGAGGCAAGACACCTCATCTTGGATGCCTGGAAAGACTCATCCTTCACAGGCCTTCGCAAGTGCCAGACGGCCAAAGCTATGTGGGACACACTTACCTCCATCATGGAACACAATATAAATGACAGAGATGCTGTGTCATCACTCAGTGAATCCGAGTCCTCTAGCACTCAGGAGGATGGGGCCGATAATGAGTATGAGGAAAATAAAGATGAATGTATCAATGTCAACACTGATATAGTAGGCTCTTCAGAGGATGAAATATTCCCTGATCATCGCAATCAGGACCAGGTACATTCTCCTTCTTTCTTAACCTCTAAAGTAGATGAGGGACCTACATCAATTGATGGAAAGGATCAAGTCATCCTAAATCAAGAGATTGAAGAGCTTGTATCCCTCAGGCAAGCTCTCAAGGAAGCTAGTCGCTTGCAAATTTACAAGCGGAAGAAATTGCCTCGCTGAAAAACTTAATGGGGATCCAGGCTGAGTCCATCAAGGTTAAGGATTCTAAAATCTCCGATCTAGAATTCTTCCTGGAGACTGAGACGAGAATAGTTGACAACTTCTCAAAGGTTGATGCCCTCAAGAGAAAAACTAAAACTGGGTGGATATCCCAAATTATTAACTCTTGGTGGAAGGGGGAGACCGTATATTTGCCTCCGGTCTCAAGCTCTCGAAGTACTCTTCATTCCTTTAGGTTTGACCATAAGAACGTTTATGGTCACTGCAAGAATGGTAGATCTACTGAGAAAAATACCTATAGTGCTAGTGCTGATAAGGCTTCTCACAATAAAATCCCTCTGGTTCAACCTGAACCATTTGTATTTAATGCTTCAGCCTCTTCACTCAAGGATAAAGTTATTGATCATTCTCTGAACATCCAATCCCACTCTAAGACAAATGGGAAGTCTGTTAGTGGACATCTCTTGGGAATTCCTAAGGCCACCAAGAGTACGCTGCCTGAAAAGAAAGCGGCTATTATCCGGCCCTTAGGAATTCCTCGCTCGGCCACTGCCAGACCCCCCACTTATCTAAGTTGAAAGGGAAGATATGAGGGTAGGACCACTCTGGCTCCACACCTACCACGGGTCAATGCAATCTCAATCAACAGACTTGGTAAAAAGAGATATTATAAAATCCATGAGTGCTGGTGCTGTGGCAGAGTGGGTCACTTTGCCATAGATTGTTGGCACAATCCCAATGTGTCACGGACTAGGGCAAGGGTATGCTCTAAGAATCAGGCTAGAGATAGTCTTCCGGTCATTACCTATGTTGGAAGGCAGGCTGTGTATTATGCTGACAAGAACCTAGGACCCAATGCCTATTAGGTTCCTAAGGTTAGGTAATTTCTTTTGCAGGTTAGTCCAAGAACCAATGAATATGGTGGGACTTGGACAGAAGATGTCCCTGACTTGAACTGGAACAAAGAACATCTACAAGGGAAAAAGCAAGAGTGTGTAATAATCTCCTAAAAGCTGAATCCTGAATACGACATACTTCGAGCTCTAAAATGTTGGATCCTAAGTGTCGACTAAGATATTTCAGGTACGCTCATTCAAATTAGATAATTGAATCCTATTGCACAGAGATATACATATATATATATATATTTTTATACTTTGAACGGAAGGGCACGCAGCAAATAACTTGATTAATCTATGTCTATGTCCTTCATTGCAACAAGTGAAAACTCATAAAATTAATATGAACTCAATATATATATAGGAGGCAAAGTAAGTCGATATTCAGCTCAGATGTCAATATCAATCGATACCCTTCGAGTTCGATATTGGAAATTATGTCTCAAAAATAGACCTTATTATTGTGGGAAAAAGGACAAGCAATAAATACTGCAGACATCCATTTCAATACATATACATATGTCTAAGTCAGATGAACACCTGGCCCTGGTATAAATAGGGAATCATGACCAATGTAGATTGGAAACTAACTCGCTCCATTGGAGAGATAGAGGAAAAACAACATCTAGAATACCCGTCGACAAGCCTATACACTTTGCCTCGTTTCAACAAGCCTATACCCATCGACACTTTGTCCTTCCCCGACCCTTTAGCTCCCCTGTGAATTCCATCGACATCGGTTTACTCTCCGATTATCACCGTCGACGAATACCGCCTCGATTTTCTCCGCCGACTCTTCGGTTTTCTATGATACCCGTCGACGAGTTGGTTCCATCGATTCTTCGGTCTTCTCCATCAACCGCCTCGTCACACACCGCATACCCGACGGGTGAAGGAGAAGAAGGAGAAGCCTCGTGAAACCCAAAGAGACGGTATTCGTGGACTTCCTCTCCCCCTCTCCCGTGCGCAACCAACTCTTGTCGTCAACTGCCCTCTTCCACTCCCCTGCCGAAGATAAAATTCTCACTGTCTACCCTCGAGAAGAAGGAGCTATCTCTTCACTTCAAATCGTCAAATTAGTAATTTCCCTCTCAGGATCCCTCAATCAGTGAGTACATTCTCTTATTTCACAACTCCTTCACTAATGGTTTAGATTAATCCTTGTCTAGGATAAAAATGGCCCCTCGAACCACCATCGGGTTGCTCACTGGAGGTGAACTTGTGAGGACAGGCTTTACTCATGCCTCAGATGAGTTCAGAAACATCATTCTGATTCTAGAATATGCTGGGCTCTCCTTCGTTCTCGAGCACCCATGTAAGATCCATGATAAGGAAGTTCTGGATTTCTTCGCCAACTCCAAATTTCCTCACGTGGATACGACGATCAAGAGCAAGATTGCAAGCCACATAATCAAGATGACTGCTGCAAGTCTGTCCCACTACCTCCCGCTATCCAGCGTTGAGGAAGAGGACTATTTGGACGAAGAAGATCGCACCAAGACCGTGCTCTTCTGTTGATTTCCACGAGGTATAAGGGCCATCAAACGCAAGGATATGAATGACGAAGGAAAGCTTCTGTCAGACATTATATGGAAAGTACTGATCTGCAAATCAGGCTCCCATGATCACATCTCAGGTGACATGTTTAAAAGCCTGATAGCCATAGTATGCAGAAATAAGATGAACTGGGGGGCCATTCTGTTTGGAAAGATAAAAGATAGTCTTCATACCCCAAACTTCGGACGAATTATCAACCTTTATCTGAACCAGCTAGATGGAGATAGGTTTGACATGACTGTGGGAGTCCCCCTTCACTATCAGAAGAATATTGACTCCACCATCTTCGACAGGTGGGAAAGAAGGATTCTTGTCCCAGGGGGAGCTCCTGCACCCCATGTTGATGATGAAGACAGAGGTCACGAGTTCAGAGATCCTCACTCTGGACCCAATGACGATCCTGACCCACAGATTATAGGAACTGAGGGGGAGGCATCCAGAATTCCCCCTGCTGACCTATCTTCTGCTAGCCCCTTCCTCAACCCAGGAAAAGCTCAGATTAAAGGTATATCAGATCGCTCAAGATGCAGTGGAAAATCTAAGGGCTGAAGATCTTGAAGAAATGACCCCCTCCAGGCATGGTACTGTGGATGACGTGGAAGGAGATGCTACTGATGATGATGATACAGATGCTCACTCTGACCACCAGGACATTCTAGAAGAGGAGATCACAGACAAGTACAATGAGGTTCTTGATGGAAAGTCGGCTTAACTAGTTGAAAATGATGATAATGAGGATGAAGATGATGATGAGGAGGCCAATAAGGGTGATGGAGACGGTGAGGCAGTTACTAATGAACATGGAAGAGATAATGATGATGTCATGGATACTGATGCTCTCGCTGATGATCTCCACCCTAAGATAGTCCCTGCAACATCTGAGGGGGAGACATCTAGACCAAAGATCTCAATCAATACGCAATATAATCGAGAATTTCGAAATATGCAGCAGAGGTTAGCATTTATGCATGATGGCCCTCCTCCCCTTCCATTAAAAGTGATTAGCATATTCAGCTCTACAGAGAATTCTGAAGGACCAGATCCTCAGGTTCCTACCCCTAGTGGTGCTGCACCTGATATGCAAACCTCAAGCCCAGTGGTTCCCTCTCTACAGTTGTTTAAAGACATGCTAATCAATCAACAGAAATACTTTGAAGCCTCCTTAACCAAAGTGGTCAAGAGAATCAAGGAGTCTGAGAAGTTGGTACTCAATAGTGTCACTGCGCTGAATCATAAATTTGATAAAATGGAAGAAAGATTCAATACTGAATATGATGAAGCTACGAAGGCTGTTACATTTCTAATGGCCAGGAAAAAGAAAGCAACTGAGGATTTGGCAGTTGTTAATAAAAACTCACATATAGTGGCTGACATAATCAAGAGCTTCGATGAAGATATAGCCACTACCTCCACAAATTCACAAACGGTGGTGGATGAGTTCACAAAAACCAAGGATCATTTGGACACCTCACTTCCAACGTTCATGAAGGCCTTCACTGAAGAAGCCAAAAAGGGGGAGGAGGCCTATTTTTCCAAAATGGCAGGACTGGAACAAATTATAATAGACAACTTCAGGCAGTCCAGTCAGTACGTATATAAGAACAGTTGTGGTTATGCAATCAGTTCCTGGGAACTCCTGCTCTAGTGGATGCCTGTCCGAAAGACTCTGCGCCAGAAACCTATGCTCCTGAAGATGTTCAAAGGGCTCCAGAGACCTCTCCTGAGATTGGGGTTCCTTCTAAAGATTTTCAAAGGGCCATTGATGTAGTTAATGCTGCCTTTAATGATCGAGCCATATCTCACAAGAGAAAATATGTCGAAAGCACCTCTTCAGTCCCATCAGAATTCCAGGCCGGAAGAAGACTAGATCTTGATGAAAAATGGAGTCCAATCTCAAAGAGAATAATCCTGGACACTTTGCAGCTGTATGACCCAGGTAAGATTAAGCGCCAAGAGCACTATAACAAATCTGAATGGGACACATATAAAGAGTACGATCTCAAAAGGAAAACATACTTCAGGAGAGTGAAATACGACCCCGACTTCAAGCCAAATTATCCTCCGCCTCCGAAATACTTCCCAAAGCCAAAAGAATACAACGAGAGGAAGATTCGAAAGAGGAAGGATCAAGAAGAAAGAGAGAAGGGAAAGAACAAGGAAACATGAAGCTGAACTTTCTTTGTTTTGTCTTAATTGAACACTTTTCTGTTAACCTTCCGTTCTTAGTCTCTAAAAACACTTTGAATATATATATTTATATATGTTTGTGTACGTGGATTCAATGTTATTCTGTCTTGAATGTGCGTTATGCTCACAGTTGATTTGATATCTCATTTATATATACGTTTGCGTGTAATGCATCTTAGCTAGTGGGATTTTGGCTTCTTCAAATAGGGGGAGATTGTTGGGTATTGCATCCACAATGAACCTGATTTGAAGAAGAGTCCAGTAAAGCTAAGATTGATTCATGATGTATTTGATATGCTGTTTTAAGTTGTGCTTGCAGCTATTTCATGCCAAGTACACACCAATGTCAGGGTACAGTGGGTCAATAATCACGGGCCTATGCAACGTAATCCCTCGTTATATAGGTCAATGCGTTGATCCACATGTGCTCTCTCTATTGGGTGTACATATTCTCAAGTACAGGTTCAAGGAAGACAAAGAGCAGAAGAAGGAGCAAGGAAGAGTCAAAGACCAAGCTCTTAAAGGATAGGAAGAAGGAAGAAAAAGGAGGAAAATTCTTCTAAGTATAAATTTACGGGAATCGTGAGTCATACCCGTCAACATCGACGGGAATCATTGGTAATTCCCGCCGACATCAACGAGAATGATCAACGATTCCAGCCGAAGCCTTCCAGCCGGTCAGAATTCTGCCAAGGAAAAATCGACGGGAATCACTGCCGATTCCCGCCGATGTCGACGGGAATCACCAACGATTCCCGCTGACTTTGCCTTGGGCAAATTTCCGCAGCTTTCTGATCCGTGTCGGGTCGCCATGCACAGTATGAACCGAAGTTCTGTTCTTTCCTTGGTGGGTACGCCAACGACTATGTTTGGGCTGACTAGGTATAAATACCAAAGTGATTTTCTAAATAAGAGAGAGACACGGGAAGAAATTCAAAACCCTAATTTCACGTAGTCGGTTGAATCCGGCAGGTCGCCTGTCGCACGCAGATCGCAGCTTACCACCGATCGCTCGAAGGCAGAACTGAAGCTAAGCCTCGATCCCTCGCTTCTCTCTTGAGATCTCTTGTCTCTTTGATTCGTTGACTGAGACTAGTTCTCCATTCCAAATTGTTGAAGACGATTGATCCAACTTAGATCGATCGGTGACTTAGTAGCTTGCTTCGTCAAGAAGTTCAGATCTACACTGCATCGCCGCCGCACTTGCTTGTCGCCGTCGATCAAGTCAATATCCGATCAAAGAGAGAAAAACCAAGTGTGGATTCTTCGTCATTTTTGTGCAAGCTCTCTACGAACGAAGAAGGACCTTGGGTTCTCCAAATTGCATTGTTTGTATTTCTTATTTACATTAAATTTTTGCCTGGAATTTTATTTCTAGTTGTAAGGGTTGGGTGCAACCCGCTTTGGTGGAGTGTTGACTCCTTGTTGTAGGAAGGGTTCCTTCCGAGTTGTAGGAGCGTGGCTCTGAGTGGAGAGATTGGATTTCAATCTCATTTTGGAGGAGTTGCCGAGTAGTCCCCGTGTGCGAGATAGGCGAAGGGGAGAGTGGACGTACCCAAGGTTGGGGAACCACTGTAAATTACTGTGTGTTTTCTGTGCTTGGTTTGTTTAATTGTGTTGGTAATTTTTAATTCTGCAAAAGACGTCACTGCACCTATTCACCCCCCTATAGGTGGATTAGGCTGACACTAGACACTTTCAAGGTGATTTAGGGATAATCGTTATTTAGCAATCTAGTAGTTCGTTCAATGCGTTGTTTATTTAGAATCTCTACTTTTGTTTTTCTTATTTTCCTAAATTTTGGATTCCTTGTTTTAGGGATTTAGAAATGTGTAATTCTTCCTTATGTTTTAATGATATTTTTAGGTCTCCATTTTCGAGTTTTCTATTGTGCACTTCTCACCCCACTAGTTGTTAACATAAAAATTAGGATAGTTTAATTTTTCATATTTTGGCTTTCTTAATTATGAAACTTAAAAAAAAATTTGCTTTCTTGTCAAGCGTGAGTGTGATGTAGGCCATCATTTTGGCCCGGTTGAGCTTTGTGCCATTCCTAACATCATATCCTCGCTATCCCCATTGTGCCTACCCTTCTTTTTATTCAGCTCCACCATTATTTCATCAATGCCCAATAGCCGATCCTAGTAGCATACCCAAGTCGAGCTTTAGTGTTTTATATTTTCATTTTGGGGTGTTGATGTGGTGCTGTTCTTTGTGAATATGTGGATGTACTCAAAAATTTAGATTTGCTGAT
Organism: Platanthera zijinensis; assembly: GCA_039513925.1. Taxonomy (NCBI): domain Eukaryota; kingdom Viridiplantae; phylum Streptophyta; class Magnoliopsida; order Asparagales; family Orchidaceae; genus Platanthera; species Platanthera zijinensis. The sequence continues at coordinate 62,528,163 of CM077095.1, read as the reverse complement.
ATTGTTAAAATAAAGATGAATTAAAAAAATGTCTGTAAAAAAAGTGAAAAGTAGAAAACGTTTGATTGAAAATCCTATTGGAGATGTGATTATATTTGGAGTAGGCGGTGCACACACCCATATGTTAAAAGTTAAGTTTGGGGGTGTGGTGTACCCGCGTATATTTTGGTTTAGCATAGGGATTCTCTTTATGATAGCTTATTTGGGTTAGGTGCATAGCCTCCTTTTTATCTTTGTTTACCCCACCGTAACCCAAGCCCCATCTCTTATCCTAAAGTCCTACGGATTCACGCTTTAGTCGAACTAGTTCCGTGGAGAGAGTGTGAACGAGCAAGTGTTTGGTCCCCGACATTGGTGGATTCCTTTGGAGGTGATCCTGAGCCCCGGTCTTTGGCAAAGCTAACCTTAGTGGCCTGCCTACTTTCTTTCTATGTGTGACCGGTTGATTCACCGTGATTCCATTTTTGAGTAGTAATAAACTTTGGATACACATTGTGAAAATAATAAACTATTTTGCATATTTAGAAATTTCCTCTAACATATTTGCACGCGTACGAGCATGCGACTTTGCATGGTACTCCGTATCGCAATTGCTATGTTAGCTAAATAATTTTTTCTATCTAAATAGATTTTGTTTGCTCGGGACGCGCAAACAGATAAGTCTGGGAGTGTGATGAGTCCTATTTATATAGTGTTTTTCGGACTCACCTAAGCTAGTTTTCTCACTCGTGCACTGCATTTCAATCGGATTTTGGTTATATTTGCATAGTTCGGTCTTTGACCTTATTGATTCAGGCCACCCCTACGCGACGCTAAATTTGAAAATAACAACAGGAAATTCCTATGGAGAATTTATGCGAACACCTAACGAGCATTTAAAACAACCTAGGAGGCATTTCTACGAACACGTGGTGCGCGTGCAAAGTTGGAAATTTCGGCAGAATTTCGTTTGTAATTGCGCGATCTTACAACGGGGAAAGTCTCACCCGAACCTGCACGAACATACACAAATACATTTATCATATCCTAACCAAACATCTAGCATCGCATTATCAACTTTTCCATTCACAAAGAGGGCCTCCGGACTAAAGATTGCAATTCGGAAAATAGTCCAAATATATCCCTCAAAACAAAACCATACGAGGATATACCAAATCCTCTTGATCCGCTCGAAACCAAAGGCTAAACAAACCCCGGTTTGCAAACGTCCAAGGGGACCTACCCTTACGGAAATCTTCACGAAAATCGGATGTAAAGCAATAACAATTTCAGATTTTTTATCATTGCAAATGTGAATCAATAATTAGGATAAAACATGAAATCCAGTCTCCACTAACTCACAATATTAAGATGAAAATCACACAAGTTTAGGGATAGGACGTCGTTACCCAAAACCAGAAATTAGAGAGGAGGTGAGGAGGAGGAGGAGCAAGATAATGGTGGAAGAGTCGCACTTCCACGGGTCGCCGGAGTCGCACCGGATGAGGAAGAACCGAGACGCCTTCTTCGGAGTCACACCGGAGGAGGTAGAAGGTCGCCGGAGCAGCAAGGAGCAGCCCAAAGGGGCAGCAGCAGCAGTAGATTTGGCGCTTCCTGGGCGTCGGGTGGCTGGTCGGATTCGGCTAGGTCGAGAGAAACGAGGAAGGGGGGGCGGCTACAGCAACCGAATAGGGTTTTCTTTTTTTTTTCTTCAATCCTCTTTTCTCCCTCACACATACATATATATAAATACTACACCTCACTCCATCATCACCCTTCATCCTAAGCAAATAAATCCTAGCCACTAATGCACTAACCATGGCTAAACATAGGCCATATTGAACAAAATAAAATGCTGAAATTAAGAGTAAAATGCTTAAATTAAAATGCAGAAATTAAGTAATAAAATTATAATTTCAGGCGTAGATGCGGCAGGGATTTTGACGCGGCTATGGCGGAGGGTGTCCTGGCTTAGTCCCAACCTTCAAGCTTGCGGCAACGGTCATCAAAATCAACGAACATGTAGCGGCGGCGATCAAATGAGGGGTCCATGTGATGGAGGCGACGACGGTTGCGGCAACGACCGTTAATATCCTCGAACATGTAGCGGCGGCGCGCACAAGAGAGATCCACGTCGGCACGAGCAACTGGCGGAGCATCCTCGCCATCAATCCTCCCCCGCTCAAAATCACTCATCACCGATGACTGGCCATGGAGGGAATAGCAGGAGACAGCAACATCCACAAGTAGCGTAGCAGGAGCGGACATCCACAGGGCCGGACAAGCAGTGCAGGCATCCGCAATAGAACATAACCTGTCAAGGCCAAGCACAGCAGGAAACCTCATAGGTGCGTCAGCATAAAGAAAAACAGCACAGATCTTACCACCCAATGCGAGAACCGGTAAACCCAAATGGAAGAGCGACACGGAAAAAATCTCACCTCTCAACCCACGAGAATTTGAAGTGGAAGAGAGAAACGTCGGAGAAAGCCGCTCATATGGAGACCAGATTTGCAAAATTAAATCCGAAAAATTGAAATGCGGTGAAAAACCGATTGCATCGTAAAAATCCAAAGAAATTGCATTAAACCCAAAATTCTTGAAAATCTCGAAAGGGTCGGCGCTCCAATGTAATGCTTTTGTTACGGAACCCGAAGGTATCCACTCGGGGGCTAACCAGACGAAATTAGAATCGACAATTCCGCAGTCAGATGCTCTCGAAGGTGAATGGGCGTGGAAGTGATGCAACTCATAGACACTGGCATAAGGCGATGATATGTTTACATGCAGTTCGTACCAGGATGGACGCAAGATATGTGCAAGTTGATTTGGCGGGTAACAATGTCGTGAGGACACCAAATCAATAGGCACAGTCGCTGTGAAATCATACGCAGTCGCAAATAAAAACATGCCCGCCGGCGGATACTCACTAATACACAGCTCACTAGACATCTCAAGCGGAGGGGCTAATAACGACGATTTAACTACGCGGATTGGACTAAATAAAATCAAGGTGCGTCCTAACAAGTCTGCTAACCGATCCAACAGGACGGGTCCCTCGCAAGGTAAATCTCTCCACTCAGTAGGTATTTCATAACAGCGTAGACTATGGCTAGCGGATCCGTGTCCTAAAATGATATCAAATAAATGCACACAAGCAGGAGGGAGGGTCGGTAAAATCGAGCCCGGGACTAAATCCAAATCCAAATGAATCTCACACAACGGTGACTCAATTAAGGGACACTCATCCGGGAAACTCACGTCCGGGCAAACATCAGAATAATCGTCCAAAGATACCCTTCCCTCAGGAGGAAACTCATCCATAATAGTAATTGAGAAATCCTTAATCTCGGGCTCCTCAGATAGCTCAGATCGGACCGTAGAAAGATCAGGTCGAGGCTCACCCAAAATAGGGATCAGAGACTCGAGAGGGTACTCAATAGTAGGGTGATCTGAAACATCACTATCATGACACGTAGTGGCTAAAGGGGTACTCTCACAAGTCGAAATATCATCATCATCCCAAGAATCATCATCCAAGTCGCTTGGATATCCATTCTCCTCATCGTCAGATAAATCTGCCTCGCCCTCAGTGGCGGGCTCAGACGTCGAAGCTAAAAGAGCCAAAGCTCTAGGCTTAGTGGGGCACTCCACGGCATAGTGGCCAATCGCTCCACAAGCATAACATGTAGCGCTCTCCTTGCAATTCTTAACTATCTTCCTATGCTCAACTCGCGGTTTTGGAGCATCCCTAGTAATGACTATGACAGGTGGCGGGACAGTGGTCCTAACTGTACAACCCCGTATCCTGCGAGTGGTCGACAGGGGTTGAACCGGCCGGCTCAGATCAACTTGGACCCAGCTTGCCGAGTCCGAGCTCGGCAATAGTCGAGCTAAGCTCGGCGATGGTCGAACGAAGCCCAGCTTGCCGAGACCAAGCTCGGGTGCGGAGACAGGGCTCGACGATAGTCGAGCCAAGCTCGACGGTCTCCGTGCCGAGTCCAAGCTCGGCGATCGTCGTGCCGAGCCCGAGCTCGGCAATAGTCTAGCCGAGCCCAGCGCTAGCCGAGCACAGTCCGCCGAGCCCGTGCCCGCCTAGGCCCAGGGGGAGGCGAGTCGGGCCCCCTGCCGAGCGAGTGCCCCCTCAGGTCCAGCTCGCATCTTGGCTATGGCACACTTCTACTGTGTGGCCCCTTTTGGTTTGCCTGTAGTCCTCGAAAACAGTGAAGGTTGTATATTGGCAGGCCATCTTTTCCTATAAATAGGACCCAAGGGGTACCTCAGAAGGCACGCTTACTAATTCTCTGGCCTACTAGCGCTTTCTGAGGTACCTTAGCCCGGCATTTGGCTAAGGAGGGGAAGCGCTCTGAGATCTTCCGGGTTTGTGGTGGGACCTCCACGCCGGGCCCTTGGTCTAGTCTTTGTTTCTTCTTTCCTTTTGTCGTTTTCTTGCAGGAGTGAAGTAGGTGCGCGGCCACCCCTTCCCCAAGGGTCGAACTCCACAAGAGACCGGTTTTCCGGTTTCAACATTTTGGTGCGGTGAGCGTGGAACGTGGTCAGCAGAGAAAATCTTCTGCAGGTTCGATGACCGGGGAAGAAGGACAAGGATCAGGCAGGGGCAACTCGCCACCCCCTCCCCCACCCCCAGCGGCGAGCATGCCGGCGGAGCTTAGGGAGGAGATCCTCGGGCTCGTCAGGACCGCTCTCGGCATGCGAGCTGAGAGTGCGACGCCGGCTGTCCCGGTGGTCGCCGTTCCCGCACTCGGCGACGACGCGCCGCTCAGGCGACTAGGGAAGGAGCCCGCCGAGAGGGGCGAGCGCGAGTTCCAGGGGCGAGTTCTATTCCCCGGCTCGGCCGCCGAGTACCACTTCGGCGAGACGGCAGGGAGGGAGTTCCCGACTCGCCCGGCTGAGGGGGGGAGCCCTTTCAGCGAGTTCGTTTCTTCAGCCCCCGTTCCCGAGGGGTTTCGCGAGCCGGAGATGACTTACTACTCCGGGAGAGGAGACCCGGTCCATCACATCCAGTGGTTCGAGGACATGGTCTCCATTCGACAGATGTCAGACGGCTTCAAGTGCCGACTCTTCGCCATCACCCTCAGGGAAAAGGCGAGAGAGTGGTTCCACCAACTCCCGACCGGGTCCATTTACTGCTTTGAGGATCTGCGACGGGGTTTCATGCTGAGGTTCACCACTTCAAAGAAAAGGAAGAGGGAGGCGGAGTCTTTGTTCCGCATCAAGCAGAGGGTAGGAGAGACCCTGGGGAGCTACCTGGACAGGTTCCAAGAGGAACTGTCCCAAGTTCAGGAGATGCCAGGGCACACCATGATGGTGGCCTTCACCCTGGGTCTCCAGTCCGGGTTCTTCGCCATGGAGCTGAAGAGGTCACCTCCAGTATCTTTTGAGGCACTTCTAGAGAGGGCGGCCAGGGAGGCCGAAATGGAGGCAGCGCATCCAGAGTTCGCGCGAAGGTTGGCCAAGTGGGCCGTGGAAGAGGAAAGGCCAAGGGGTGGCCGAACTCAGGAGGAGAGGAGGGCTGAACCTCGGCAGAGGGAGCAGCCGCAGCAGCAGCCGCAACCCAGGTGGGTGCGTCCGGAGCAGACCCACCGTTTGGGGTGGAGGCCCGAATGGCAAGACCAGGCACCACGAAGGGGTTATCAGGGAGGAGATAACCGCCAGGGTGGCCGAGGGCAGTACAACCCTCAGGGGGGTAGGCAGGGTCAGAGACCCCCTCTCCCCGACCAGGAGGAGGCAATGGCGATTGCCATGAGGGGAAGGAGGAGAGGACAGCCGAGGAGAAGGAGGGAGGTCAGGGTGGACCTGCCCTATTGCGACTTTCATCAGGAAGAGGGGCACCTCACGTCCACGTGTCCGGAGTTCCTCGAGATGAGAGGGAGAAGAGAGCAGCAACAGCAGCAGGAAGTCCGGATAGAAGAGATCCGGCCCCGGGAGGAGGGGGATCGGTGCGAAGACCGGGTTGATGTGGGCACCCGAGGAAGGATCGGAGCGATCCACGGGGGGGCCGGGATCGAGGCTTCCCGCAAGTCAAGCCTCCACACCATGTACCGGAGGAGCGTTGGCTCCACATCCCAATCCCCTCCCCCGGAGGAGAAGATCACCTTCTCCAGAGAGGATTTGCCGGGTCACGAGGACCCCTTCTGCGATGCGCTGGTTATCCAGACAGCCATCGAGGATTTCACTGTCTCCCGGATCCTCGTGGACAATGAGAGTTCGGTCAACGTCATCTTTAAGAAGGCGTTTGATGCGATGAAGGTGGAGGCCAGGAGGGTGTTGGCCTCGGACGGGCCTCTGTTCGGCTTTTCAGGGGAAAGGAAAGAAGTCGAGGGAGGAGTGGGACTCCATGTCACTCTAGGGGGGCAGTCGCGCAACTGCAAGTTTGTTATCGTGGACGCCCCTAGCAGTTATAGCGCCATCTTCGGGAGACCCCTCATCAGCGCCTTCCGCTGCGTCCCCTCGTCCTTCCACCAGTGCCTCAAGCTCAACGTCGAGGGGGTCCAGATCCGGGTCCGAGGAGACCCCAAGGAGGCAAGGGAGTGCTACGTCTCGGCGGTAAACTCCATCTCTTGGCTGGAGGGGGCCGAGGAGATGGGACGGAGGTTGGAGGAGGAGGGGCAGGAAGCTGACAAAGAGATGGAGGTGGAATGCCGCGCTCGGAAGGAGGTCGCGGAAGAGACTCAGGAGTCGGCCGAGTCCATGGCCGTCGAAGAAGCCGAGGAAGAGGCCCTCGCCCCGGTAGGGGGAGGTACCAGGGAATGGGAGGAACAGTCCCGCCTGGAGGCGGCGGAAGAGGTGGAGGAGATGGAGGTCCACACCGTTGGAGGAAGGGTGGAGAAGGTCCGCGTCAGCGGAGGTCTGACCCCGGAAGCTCAAGGCAGGATGCTGGAGTGCATCCAGAGGAACGTGGACATCTTCGCCTGGAGCGCCGCGGAGATGCCAGGGATCGACCCCGACGTGGCCTGCCACCGCCTCAACCTGGACCCGGAGGCTCCCCCCATCCAGCAGAAAAAGAGGTCCATCACGGACAAGCTCGCCGAGCCAATCAGAGAGGAAGTCGCTAAGCTCCTCGAGGCTGGCTTCATATCTGAAATCCAATACCCCGGCTGGGTCTCCAACGTTGTAATGGTTAAAAAAGGAGACGGCCGGTGGAGGATGTGTATCGACTTTTCTCTTCTTAATAAATCATGCCCGAAAGATTGTTATCCTCTGCCTCGGATCGACGCGCTGGTTGACTCAGCCGTCGGTTTCCCTGTAATGAGTTTTCTAGATGCTTTTTCAGGTTATCACCAAATCAGGATGCACCCCCCTGACGTCAAAGATGTCTCGTTCATCACGGGAGATGGGTGTTATTGTTACAAGATGATGCCCTTCGGGCTAAAGAATGCAGGGGCAACCTACCAAAAAATGATGGATAGGGTCTTCCGAGAGCAGAAGGGGAGGAACCTCGAAGTGTATGTGGATGATCTCATGGTCAAGAGCTTAGATGTCGGCTCCCACATCCAGGACTTGGAAGAGACTTTCGCCACTCTCCGCAAGTTTAAGATGAGGCTGAACCCCTTGAAGTGTGTCTTCGGGGCAAGCCGGGGAAAGTTCCTAGGGCACCTTCTCACCCCCTCTGGGGTAGAACCTAACCCCGACAAGGTGAGGGCAATCCTGGAACTAAGGTCGCCGCAAGATACCAAGGAAGTACAGCAGCTGACAGGGAAGTTGGCAGGGTTGAGTAGATTCCTCTCCCGGGCCGGGGAGAGGTGTTCCTCATTCTTTAAAACCTTGAGAGGGGGTCGAAGGTTTGAATGGACTTCGGAGTGCGAGGAGGCATTCCAGGCTTTAAAGAAACAGCTGACTCAGGCCCCCCTGCTCCAAGGGCCCAAGGAGGGGGAGGACTTATTCCTATATCTAGGGGTCGGGGCTGAAGCCTTGAGTTCGGTTTTGGTTCGGGAAGAGGGGAAGAGGCAACTCCCCATCTACTATGTGAGTCGGGTCTTGAGGAAGGCCGAGCTCCGGTACCCCATCCTAGAGAAGCTGGCCTTCGCCCTCATCATCTCGGCCCGGAGGCTCCGGCCCTATTTCCAGGCACACTCGATCCGAGTGGTGACTGACCACCCTCTCCGCAACATCTTCGAGGGGGTGGAGCATTCTGGCAGGTTAGCCAAGTGGTCGGTGGAGCTGAGCGAGTTCGACATCTCCTTCATACCTCGCCTCTCGATCAAGGCCCAAGCCATGGCCGATTTCCTGGCTGACTATGTGGTCGAGGTGGCAGAGGAAGAACTCACTCGCCCACTCCCCTGGAAAGTCAGGGTGGACGGTGCCTCGGGGAAACATTCTTTAGGGGTCGGGGTCGTCCTAGAAAGTCCCCAGGGGATAAAGATCGAGCAGACGGTAGTAGTGCACTTTCCTATCACCAACAACCAAGCCGAATACGAAGCTGTAATCGCAGGTCTGCGCCTGGCAAGAGACTTGGGGGTGCATGACGTAGAGGTCCTCACTGACTCCATGGTGGTGGCTTCCCAGATCAAGGGGGAGTTTGAGGCAAGGGAGCCCACTCTGCAGCTCTATTTGATGAAGGTAAGGGGGATCATTGGGACCTTCCAGACCTTCTCAATCAAGCACGTGCCGAGAAGAGAAAATGAGCCCGTCGACCAGCTAGCAAAGCACGGCCCCCGGATGGGAGGCACCATTACGGATCTCTTCCGACCTTCCATCGAGGAGGGAGAGCTAATGGAAGTGGAGCAGCATCCCTCATGGATGGATCCCTTCGTCATCTTCTTGTCCACCGGAGAATACCCGGAGGGGATGGATCGAAGAGGGCTCAAGCACAAGGCGGCATACTACCTCCTACGTGAGGGACAGTTGTACCGCAAGACCCTCTCAGGGATGTTGGCCCGTTGCGTGGCCGAAAGAGAGGTACACAAAATTTTGGAGGAAGTCCATTCCGGTGAATGTGGGAGTCACTCGGGGAGTCGGACCCTGGAAGGGAGGGTCGTCAGGCAAGGGTACTTCTGGCCTACCCTCGGTCAGGATGCAGTCGAATTCGCGAAAAAGTGTCATAAGTGCCAACTATATGCCCCGCTCCAGCTCCAGCCGGCTCAGAGGTTAAGAAGTATCATGGCACCATGGCCCTTCGCCATATGGGGGCTGGACCTTGTAGGACCTTTCCCTCAGGCCAGCGGGCAGAGGAGGTTTTTGTTGGTCATGATCGATTATTTTTCTAAGTGGATGGAGGTGAAGGCTCTAGCCAAGGTAACCTCTCAGGTAGTCAGGAACTTCATCTGGGGGGAGATCATCTGCAGGCACGGGCTGCCACAAGCTATTGTCACGGACAACGGACCTCAGTTCGCCAGCACGGAGTTCATTCGTTTCTGCGAGCAGCTAGGGATTGACCTTCGGTTTGCTTCTGTCCATCATCCCAGGAGCAACGGGCAGGTGGAAGCGGCCAACAAAATCATCGTGAACCTCTTAAAGAAGAAAGTGGAAAACTTGAAGGGAAGCTGGGTGGAGCAGCTTCCATCGGTCCTTTGGGCATTAAGGACCACCCCCAATACGGCCACGGGAGAGACTCCTTTCAAGCTCTCTCACGGCTGCGAGGCCGTTCTTCCTATCGAATTCGAGGTCCAGACGCCTCGGGTCGTCGAGGCAGGAGCCGGAAGGGAAGAATGGAGGACAGAGAATGAGGAGGAGCTCCGACTCTCCCTTGACATGGTGGAGGAACTACGCGACTTGTCCGTCATCAGGCAGGAAGAGGCCAAGCGAAGGATGGCCAAGTATTTCGACAAGCACGTCCGTGTCAAGCAGTTCGTGGAGGGGGACCTTGTCTTGAAAAAAGTGGATGCGGCAGGGAGATCAGCCGCTGTGGGAAAACTTCACCCCAATTGGGAGGGCCCCTACATTGTGCAGGAGGCCTTGAAATCGGGGGGGTATCGCCTCCAAGATGTAAGAGGGGACACCCTCAGCCACACTTGGAGTGGCGACGATCTGAAACGTTTTTACCCTTGAAAATATTGTAAATGACTTGGCTTTAAGAACGAAAGAGAATCTCGTTGCCGTATTTCACGCTCTGTTAAAATGGTGAAGGTAAAGGGATTCGCAGCTTAAACCCCCGGGAGGGGCAAAAGTTTCTAAGTCTTCTCGCTCTGGGGTTAGGTCTCGTCACTCCCCTGCCAGGCTCCCACCTAGCTGGTACGGCCGAGTCTCGATGGACATCGCTATGACCCTGGGGCTGAGCCCGGAGGATGTTCAACACCCGCCCTCAGGCTCTCACCTAGCTGACTGGCCCGGTGGTAGCACCCGGGAGGGGCAAAAATTTCTAAGTCTTCTCGCTCTGGGGTTAGGTCTCGTCACTCCCCTGCCAGGCTCCCACCTAGCTGGTACGGCCGAGTCTCGATGGACATCGCAATGACCCTGGGGCTGAGCCCGGAGGATGTTCAACACCCGCCCTCAGGCTCTCACCTAGCTGACTGGCCCGGTGGTAGCACCCGGGAGGGGCAAAAATTTCTAAGTCTTCTCGCTCTGGGGTTAGGTCTCGTCACTCCCCTGCCAGGCTCCCACCTAGCTGGTACGGCCGAGTCTCGATGGACATCGCAATGACCCTGGGGCTGAGCCTGGAGGATGTTCAACACCCGCCCTCAGGCTCTCACCTAGCTGACTGGCCCGGTGGTAGCACCCGGGAGGGGCAAAAGTTTCTAAGTCTTCTCGCTCTGGGGTTAGGTCTCGTCACTCCCCTGCCAGGCTCCCACCTAGCTGGTACGGCCGAGTCTCGATGGACATCGTTATGACCCTGGGGCTGAGCCCGGAGGATGTTCAACACCCGCCCTCAGGCTTTCACCTAGCTGACTGGCCCGGTGGTAGCACCCGGGAGGGGCAAAAATTTCTAAGTCTTCTCGCTCTGGGGTTAGGTCTCGTCACTCCCCTGCCAGGCTCCCACCTAGCTGGTACGGCCGAGTCTCGATGGACATCGCAATGACCCTGGGGCTGAGCCCGGAGGATGTTCAACACCCGCCCTCAGGCTCTCACCTAGCTGACTGGCCCGGTGGTAGCACCCGGGAGGGGCAAAAGTTTCTAAGTCTTCTCGCTCTGGGGTTAGGTCTCGTCACTCCCCTGCCAGGCTCCCACCTAGCTGGTACGGCCGAGTCTCGATGGACATCGTTATGACCCTAGGGCTGAGCCCGGAGGATGTTCAACACCCGCCCTCAGGCTCTCACCTAGCTGACTGGCCCGGTGGTAGCACCCGGGAGGGGCAAAAGTTTCTAAGTCTTCTCGCTCTGGGGTTAGGTCTCGTCACTCCCCTGCCAGGCTCCCACCTAGCTGGTACGGCCGAGTCTCGATGGACATCGTTATGACCCTGGGGCTGAGCCCGGAGGATGTTCAACACCCGCCCTCAGGCTTTCACCTAGCTGACTGACCCGGTGGTAGCACCCGGGAGGGGCAAAAATTTCTAAGTCTTCTCGCTCTGGGGTTAGGTCTCGTCGCTCCCCTGCCAGGCTCCCACCTAGCCGGCACGGCCGAGTCTCGATGGACGTCGCTACGACCCTGAAGTTGGGACTGGGAGTTGGCCCGAGGAAAATACCAGGGGGGGGGGGAGAGCTCGCCAGTTAAGACGGCGAGCTCGGAATATCCTACCCCGCCCCCTCCCCTTTTTTCTCCAGCTCGCTACTAAAGAAACCTTGGTTCTGTCCCAGACTCAGGGGAAGGAGAACGGCTCCCTCCAGCGAGCTCAGCCTCGCTCCAGCCAACTCGGCGAAAGACATGCCCTGATGCCTAAGGCGGATGCCGGCAATGTCTTGACCCAAGCGTGTTTTCACTTGTCTGAATTGTCGAAAAGCTAAGGCGAGACATGGCAGAGGAAGATGAGGCGCGAGTAGGATATGGCGCGAGCACGTGTCCTAGGGATTCGCCGCGAGCACCGCAGGGGTTGGTCCTAACTCAAAACATTCTATAGGCGAGGTCGCTCTACCTAGCGCGCGGGTATAACATCGCCAGTAAGCTCAAAAAGAAGATAGCAAAATCGTGCAAAAATATCTTTGATTTATCATTACAGGTTTACAAGGCCCGCCTCGGCAGGGTACAAAGAAGAACAGAGAAAGGAAAACAAAATTTAACTCTCGCCCTCCCCCCTCGAGTGGCGATCCTCCTCGTCGCCGAGCCGAGCGTCCTTCTCCCTCACCCCAGCAAAAAGCGAGTCAAAGCTGTCTTCCTTCTCGCTGAGCGGGCTGGGCGGGAACAGGGTTGGCAGGAGCTCCCGGACGGTGACCTCCTCGCAGCCTTCCGCCAAGATCCCCGTCCCCCTCATGGCCTGTAGGAGACACTCGGCAGCCTCGACGGAGTTGACTCGCAGCCGCTCCGCGACGTCAGCCTCGCCAAACACCCGGGGCCTCTTGAAGGGGAAGGCCGGCTCGCTGGCGTCCGGGGGAAGGAGAGCGTCGGCTTGGCGAAGGACCTCTCCCAGGAGCCCCTTATTCTTCTCTTTCAATTCCTCCACCTCCGCCCCCAGCCGGGCGGCAACAGCCTCCTGCTCCTGGGAATATGCCTTCTGATCGGCGAGCTGGGCTTCCCGCTCAGCGAGCTGAGCCCGCAACTGAGCCATCTCGTCTCGCATCGCGTTAGCGGCTTCGGCGTCCTGTAAGACTAGAAGTTCAGAACACGCGCAGGAATAATCTTAAGGTAAATAGGGGTATCCAGCGATTACCAGGCCGCCGATAGACTTCGCGAGTAGGGCGTCCGCGAGGCCGAACCGCCTTTCCGCGTCGACCGCGCTCTCCTTCGCCAGGTCGCGCTCCTGCTCGGCAGTCAGCAGGGCGTTGCTGAGCTGGAAGCCGCGGCGGACCATCATGTGATGGAGCTCGAAGGCCCGCAGGTGGGCCTGCATCCCCTCGTAGCCGAGCTGACTAGGGGTCAGCTTCTTGTACGACTCGGCGCTGTCGCGGCTGTAGAGGCCGAAGCCGAAAGCGAAGGCATGGGCGGTGGGCGGCCGGCGAGCTCCCCAGGAGGGGGCGCGAGTGGAGACGGAAACTCGGTGAGCCCCCTCGTCCCACTTCAAGATGGGCTCGCCAGCCGCATCTTTGCTCTTGCTCCCCTTGCCGAAGTTGGGGTGATCCTTCGGCAGACTGGGCTCGCGGACGGTGTCCTCCCCGGTAGAATCGGAGGACGGCCCGCTCTTCTTCTTCCCCTTTCGGGGAGAGGAGGCTTCTTTCAGCGGGCTCAAGGGCGGCTCGTCGGACAGAGCCTCCGGCGAGCTCATGAACCTGGCGGGAGACGAGGGAAGGTGCAGCCGTCCGCGCGAGACCACCTTCGCCCTCTTCTTCTTGGGGAGCGAAGAATCGGGGCGCGAGCTCGACCCCCCGGACTCCGAGCGCTTCTTGCCGAGGGGTTGGACTCGCGGTTGCTCCTCGCGACAAGCAAATGCCGCCGCCCGGGCCAGCTCCAGAGGGTCCGAGAATATCCCCGGGTCGGCGAACGGCGGATGCTCCGGGAGAACCCGTTCCCCTGCAGAGAAAGACTTAGTCAAAAAAAGAGAGGAAAAAATCGTATGAGATCCACCTTGATAAAGTTCGCGAGAGGGCTGAGCGAGGTATACCTTCGCCGGGGAGAACGGGCTGAAGCAAGTCGAGGCCGCGGCGGAGGAAGGCGACCTCGAAGTCCTTGTGGAGGAAGAACTTGTGGAGGTCGGCGTCGCTACCCGACAGGGAAGGAGGACGGTATATGTCCTCGCTCTTCTGCAGGGGGCGAAAGGGGATGTTGCCGAGGTCGCCCTTGATGAAGACGAGCCGGGTCATCCAATTGTGGTTCTTGTTCGCCAGCTCGCGAACCTTGATGAAGGACCCGCCGAAGTAGGCGACCCCGTCGGGAGTAGCCTTGTAAGAGAACAACTTGCGGAATACCGCGAGGTTGAACTCAATTCGCTCCCGGCGAAGGAAGCAAGCGAACGCCACCATCATAGCGATGGCGTTGGAATTCAACTGCGCGGGCACCGCGCCGTAGTACTTCAGGATCTGGCGGATTTCTGGCCAGAGGGGGAGGCGCAGTCCCACCTCGAAGTGCGAGATGGGAAAGGCGAGCTCGCCCTCCGGGAAGGAGTTGATGGCTTCATGCTCGGCGGGCCTGCGAGCCTGGAAGCCGGGGGGGACGAACGCCGCCGTGAACTCGACGAGCTCCTCCTCTGTGATGTGCCCCTCGAAAAAGCAATGATCAACGAAGTGCTGGGCGCACTTAGACCGACCGTCCGCATCAGGGTTGGTCTTCACCATGGTCACAGAGAAATGGGAAAGCGCGAGCTCGGGAAGACAGGAGCGAAGCAAAAGTTCGAAAGCAATAAAGGCGTGCCTCGGGGGTAGGTGAGAAGGTCTATTTATAGAAGAAGGTAAAGAAGGGTGAGAGGGAGGGCGAGTCGGCCGATCGGTCCGGTCTCGCCGCGCCACCTCGCCACCCTCTCCTCGCAAGCCTTGCGAGCTGGCCAGGTCCCCGAAGGGGGAATTCGAAAAGACTCGCCGAAATATTGAAAAAGCGTCTACATATACAAAGTAGTTAAAAAGTTGTTCCAAGATTATTACATGCAGACCATTCAGAATAAATAAAAGAAAAAATACAAATAGGGGCGCGAGGACCATGCGAGGGCGGGGGCGAGTACCGGCCGACTGACAGAAGAGCCGTTTCATTCTCCCCGGTCTCGCCGGCCCGCCGTCGCAGGCCGCCGCGCATGAAGTTCGCGAAGCCGCCCCATGTTCCTGTTTATCACCCGCAGGTTCTCGTCGATTTCGTCCATCAGCACCAAGGAAGACGCCTCCTCGAACGCCAGGCTGACTCCAGCACCGTCCGCGAGACGCGAGCACTCCCACTGCAGCCTGTTGTTGTCCTTCCGCAGGTCGTGGAGCTCGCGCACCAGCTTCTTGAGAACCCTCCGCTCCCGTCTTGCACGTTCAGGGCTGCCCACCTCGGAGTCCAGGAAGGCGTCCAGGGCGCTTGGAGAAGGGAGGGGCGAGTAAGGAGGTCGATCCACGGACTCGCCGTCCTCCGTCCGCCCGGGAAATTCTGGGTGAAGGATTGAAAGACGGTCAGAAAAGCAAAAATCCACGGAATAGAAGAGCAATGCCGGAAACCTACCGCGCGAGCCTGGCTCCTCCGGGTGGGCGCGAGGAGAGAAGTGGCGCAGGTCCTTGCCACGCCCCAGCAGTTCTTGAGGAGCGAGTTGGTAGCCGGGAACGGGGATAATCCCGGCGCCCCTCCCCACGACCAGGGACCCAGGGGAGGGTTGCCGGGAAGGGAGGCGACTCGGCGACGCCGGTTCTCGCGAGTCCGGCTCCTTAACCTCGGGATCCTGCCGTGGCGAGTTGACAGGAGCACTTTTGGTCCGGGGGGTGGACGCTTCGCCGCTGTTCTCCCGGTCAGAAGACAATTCCACGAGACTTTTAGCGGAGGGGCCAAGAATTGGCTGGTTGGAGGAACCGGCCCCGTTCCCCAAGGCGGCAGTAAAGTCGGCCAGGATGGGTTCGGCCCCCGGGGGAAGAGGCCTCGCCCGCTTGGCCGAGCTAAGATCGGCAAAACGGCGAGCAGGGGCTTCAAGGTTGGTTAGCCCCGCGGCCTGGGCAGCGATCTCTCCGCGGGAGCGTGCGAGTCGCTCTAAGACTTCCTTGGGGAGCGGCATCTTATCAGAATTTGGGGAAGGGCAAAGGTCAGCCAGATGCGCAGGGGTACATATATATAGCTATCTGTGGGGCCTACCAGAAGATTCCTTTCTGCCCCTGTCGCACTCGCCGGATCCCATGGGGTTGGATGTTTCTTTCCGAGCTTGTCCCAACCTCGCAAAGAGCGGGGATTATGTACAACCCCGTATCCTGCGAGTGGTCGACAGGGGTTGAACCGGCCGGCTCAGATCAACTTGGACCCAGCTTGCCGAGTCCGAGCTCGGCAATAGTCGAGCTAAGCTCGGCGATGGTCGAACGAAGCCCAGCTTGCCGAGACCAAGCTCGGGTGCGGAGACAGGGCTCGACGATAGTCGAGCCAAGCTCGACGGTCTCCGTGCCGAGTCCAAGCTCGGCGATCGTCGTGCCGAGCCCGAGCTCGGCAATAGTCTAGCCGAGCCCAGCGCTAGCCGAGCACAGTCCGCCGAGCCCGTGCCCGCCTAGGCCCAGGGGGAGGCGAGTCGGGCCCCCTGCCGAGCGAGTGCCCCTCAGGTCCAGCTCGCATCTTGGCTATGGCACACTTCTACTGTGTGGCCCCTTTTGGTTTGCCTGTAGTCCTCGAAAACAGTGAAGGTTGTATATTGGCAGGCCATCTTTTCCTATAAATAGGACCCAAGGGGTACCTCAGAAGGCACGCTTACTAATTCTCTGGCCTACTAGCGCTTTCTGAGGTACCTTAGCCCGGCATTTGGCTAAGGAGGGGAAGCGCTCTGAGATCTTCCGGGTTTGTGGTGGGACCTCCACGCCGGGCCCTTGGTCTAGTCTTTGTTTCTTCTTTCCTTTTGTCGTTTTCTTGCAGGAGTGAAGTAGGTGCGCGGCCACCCCTTCCCCAAGGGTCGAACTCCACAAGAGACCGGTTTTCCGGTTTCAACACTAACCTTTTCCCTCTCCCTAACGGTAGGGGTAGGGGTACTCAAAATGGTAAGATCCCTTTGGGACAAAGATCTAACGCGTGGCCTATCGTCACTCTTATAATCAGAAAGGGGGGTAGTGTCCTGGCGGGGTGAGATAACATCATGAGACATCCTCATACGGGAGTATGGGGGAACGTGCTTGCTCGATATAGGCAAAATCTCAGACGGCGCTACACTCGGATAACCAGAAGACTGAGGGCGGCAGTATGAGGGATAATACTCATCCGCCAACAAGTTCTTCATAAATTGCCAACCCACACGTGAGCCAACGAGGGACGGCCCAAAACGTCTCTCCTCATTGACCCAGAAAGTCAGGGCTCGACCAGATAATTGCAATCTCGCAACGGGAATCCGGTGGGGGTCCACGAGACGATATTGCTCAAAGTAAATTTCCATCTCAGCTACCCAACGTAAGAAAACCCGCGGTTCACCTAACCCATCGTAAGTCGGCGCAGAAATTCTAACAGACCTAGAAGTGCGTGATGGTGGTGTCGTGATTGCTTGACTAACCGTACTTGAAGGAACATGGGTCCTAAGCGGTTGCCTAGGGGCAATAAGATGCGGTGTCGGAAGCCGACCACCAAGTTGTGCTAACATATCTATTATGTCATCACATTGGCGAGTCATCTCCTTGCGAAGGGCACAAATCGGGGAACATGGGGGAAGGGGACTCCCAACGCGTGCCATGACAGACTAACGGAAAAAAAGGACTCAAATTAGGAAAACACTTAAAACTTTTTTTTGTTTGTTTTTATATAACTAAAAATAAATTTTTTTTTAAAACGAACGAAACGTACCTAAGTGCAAGTGGAGGTGAGGAGGAGCAAGATAATGGTGGAAGAGTCGCACTTCCACGGGTCGCCGGAGTCGCACCGGATGAGGAAGAACCGAGCCGCCTTCTTCGGAGTCACACCGGAGGAGGTAGAAGGTCGCCGGAGCAGCAAGGAGCAGCCCAAAGGGGCAGCGGCAGCAGCAGATTCGGCGCTTCCTGGGCGTCGGGTGGCTGGTCGGATTCGGCCAGGTCGAGAGAAACGAGGAAGGGGGGGGGGGGCGGCTACAGCAACCGAATAGGGTTTTTTTTTTCTTCAATCCTCTTTTCTCCCTCACACATACATATATATAAATACTACACCTCACTCCATCATCACCCTTCATCCTAAGCAAATAAATCCTAGCCACTAATGCACTAACCATGGCTAAACATAGGCCATATTGAACAAATAAAATGCTGAAATTAAGAGTAAAATGCTGAAATTAAAATGCAGAAATTAAGTAATAAAATTATAATTTCAGGCGTAGATGCGGCAGGGATTTTGACGCGGCTATGGCGGAGGGTGTCGTGGCTTAGTCCCAACCTTCAAGCTTGTGGCAACGGTCATCAAAATCAACGAACATGTAGCGGCGGCGATCAAATGAGGGGTCCATGTGATGGAGGCGACGACGGTTGCGGCAACGACCGTCAATATCCTCGAACATGTAGCGGCGGCGCGCACAAGAGAGATCCACGTCGGCACGAGCAACTGGCGGAGCATCCTCGCCATCACTTATTGTGCACTATTTTGGGCCCGAAGGTGTGCACTTGCGCATTCTTTTGTTGGGGGTAAGCACATGGAGCTCCCCATGTTTCTTTTTGTTTATTTTATGCTTTGATTTGGTGCTGGGAGCTTATGTTCCAGCCTAGTTTCATTGCTGTGCAGGTAGCCGGGACATCCCGAATTCCATTCTAAGTTCTGTGTAAAACGCACGGTCGTGCGCATTACTTCGCACACTATTTTAATGCGATCGTGTGTTTTATACAGCACTTCTGAGGACTTCTGTGGCTACCCGTGCGTTTTGTTCTCGCACGGTTTCGGCCAAACCGTGCGAGAAGGAATCGCACTGTCTGCACATTTTTCTTTGAATTCCTGCATTTTTGGGTAAATCGTGTGTTTCCTTCACGTACGGGCAAATGCGCCCGTGCGTGAGTAAAACACACGGTTCCCATGTTTTACCCTGTTTTCTGCGCTCTGTATTTACCCGTGCGATTTCCTTCACGCACTGGCGGAAGCGCCGTGTGCGAGTAAAATGCATGGGTCAACGCATCTTCTTCCGCGATCAAGATCTGTAAGTTAATAACACACGGTAAGCACACAATCGTGCGTCGGACCGTACGTGACCATTTTTCTGATCTTTTTTTATTTAAGCGCAGATTTCTCACCATTAGGGACAGACTTCTCTACGCCAACTCCTCCGCATTTTGGGGAGAAATCCACCATTCCACCAAGGGGAGCATTCAACGCCAAATCCAAGCCAGAGCTTCCTCTCGATCTCCTCCTTCATCCTCAGGATTCAAGAAGGGTCTTGACCTAGCTTTCTCCTTCAAGATAGGAGAAGTCGTGCCATCCTCCACCAGCTCGTGACACAAAGAAGACGGGTTCATTGGGAGTGAGTGACAGCCTCCTCTACCCCGGAGACAGTTGAGGACCGAGCTAGGACGCAGATTGACAACTCGACGAATCCTACCGTGAATCCTCGGCAAGACTTCGGATCCGGTCGATTTCACACACTTTTCTTCTCTTGTTGTTGATAGTTTAGTTGAACTCTTTGTATTTGATGAAGTATGCTTATTATAATATACGTTTATGTGTAATCATGTCTATGTGATTGTATGTTTTCATTATTTGCTTGAGGTGCGCCCTTATTTTCCATCCGCCATCCATCCGTTCTTACCGTACTAACAATTGCTAGTGGTTTGCGCAGCGAATAGGTGCTTACGACCCTCATATTCCTTAGTTCATTTGGTTCTTACGCTTGCCTACTCGCCCATCCTCCTAGCGATTCGGTGCATAGCAGCCCGTGTAGTCTTCCATCCCGCCTGGCGAAGCATCGCATAGTGGCGTTGCATAGGAGTAGTTGTTAGGGTTTCGCTTTATTTTATCGCAACCATCAAAACCCCCATAGATAACTCCGACCTAAGGACTTCAATCTCAAGTCCTCCTCGATATTAACTCCCCCCTTACTGTGTTCTTTGAAGAGATCGATACTTGGGAAAGCCACCCATTTTATATTACTTGTGCGACCGGTATACTTGTCGTTCAAACGCATCAACGACCCAACTAACTAATCGAACATATCATCAATCCTTGGGATCAGATACTTATTCTTTTCCGTTAACTTGTTCAACTCTCGATAATCAATACAAAGTCGCAAGTTTCTATCCTTCTTCTTAACAAAGAGGACCGGTGCGCTCCAAGACGACAAACTTAGATGCACATAACCTTGCTCCAACATCTCTTCAAGTTGAACCTTTAGTTTTGCCATATCCTTAGGCGCTAACCGATATGGAGAGCGTGACACAGGTTTGGCACCTTGCACTAGCTCAATAGTGAAGTCAATCTCCCGCTGAGGTGGGGCTCTTGGGAGATTGTCAGGGAACACGTCGGTGTACTCAGATACCACTAGGATACTGTCCAACATAGGGTTAAGCTTCTAAACCTCCACTAGTGTGAAGAACAGCTCTGCACCAGCACGAACTGCCTTAACCACCTGAAGAGCAGACATTAAAGTCTTGCTCGACCCTTTCAAGCCCGAAAATGTCGTCTCACAACCAGTTCCCAACTTGACCTCCTTGCGGTTGCAATCAATGTATGCTTGCTGCTCTGAGAGCCAGTCCATTCCAAAAATCACGTCGAACTCCACTAGCGGCAAGAGCGATGCTTGAAAGTCGAACTCCTAACTCCCAATCCGTATATTTATGCAACAGACTCTATTCGCGCGCATTTAACACCCATTTGGAAACAACACATCCAGTTTGTCCTTTTCCATCGAAGAAGGTACTCCGATGCGCGATATAAATCCTTCTGACAAAAAGGAGTGTGAAGCTCCCGTATCGAAGAGTGCTCTCGCCGGATTATCGAAAATCAAAACAAAGCCTAGTACAAGCAATAATAAGCTAACAAGCGCAAGGTAACAAGTATTTAAAGCCAAACTACTATAAATTTTAACCATACCTATCAATGCATCAGCTTGCTTTATGGCCTCATGTTGGCCATGGTTATAGACCCTAGGCGGGGATGGAGCATAGTGCGATGCGGTTGACTCCACTGCTTTGTCCTTCTCCTCATACGTTGCTCCCGGCTTCCTCTCGAACTTTGGGCATCCGCTCCAGCAATCTCGGGCATAGTGTCCCGGCTTTCCACAATTATATCATGTGCTCGGGGTTCGGTCTGTAGTCGCCCCGGATGTATCAGATGAAGGGGTTGGACTCGAATTCCTAGCCTTCTTATTCCATTTGCGGAACACAGATTTTGAGGAGTTTGGCATTTTGAACTATGTCCTCTTTGCACTAGAGTCTTTCTTCGCTTGTACATTCATAAGATTTTTCTCCAACGACCGGGCTGTGTTTACCAAGGTTAGAAAACCCTGCGTCATAGGCCCCGAGAGTAGTAGCCTTAGGTTATCCTGCAGACTCTCATAAAACTGGTTTGTCTTATGCTCCTCATTAGCGAATGTAGAGCTAGCGTACCGACCCAACCATGTAAATTCATGGAGTTACTCATCCACGCTACTCTCTCCTTGCATTAACTTCTGGAATTCTTTCTCCATCGTGATCCTCTGAGCTGAGGGAAGGTACCTTGCCAAGAATTTTCTCGAAAATTCTTCCATCGAGATGTCGGTGAGTTGCTTTCCCCCTAAGTGGTGTAGCTCTAAACCTTCCCACCACAACCATGCATCACCATCCAATAGGAAAGTGGTTATGGTGGTCTTTTTCCACTCCTCCGTTTCCATAGCCGTCAAGACTCTCTTTACTCGGGAGAGCAAATCCTCAGCTTGAGATGGGGTTCCAGTCCCCGAGAACACTGGAGGATTTAAGCCCATAACATGTTTGAGATGCTTTTCAGTCGCTCTTCTAGGTATCAACGGCTCCACCACTGCTTGTTCAACCCTTCTCAGTTCTGCCGCTTGAAGCGGTACCTGCTCCACCTCATGAGTTGGGTGCTGCACCTTCCTTGCTGGCTAAGCATTAATCATTGCAAACACCGCTTTAGCTACCAATCTTATGGTTTCTGCCAAAGGAGGTGTTGTAGGCACATCATTCAGTGCGCTACTTGCCTCGGAATACGGGTTTTCTGAAGGTCCTGCACCACTCCTGGTCACCTATAGACGTACAAAACACCGTTAAGTGATCGAACAATATTGCAAAAAGCAATTATAGGAACACGAAGGTTCCTCAAACATATGTATTTTCGTTCCTAAGTGGACATTCATGGGTTCTTTTATATTATAACGATGACGCACATACATATGCTCACCACCCCTTAAAATAATTCGTCCATGAATTCAAATAAGCATGACTGAAACCGGCAGTCTGATACCAAATTGTAACACCCATATCCGTCACATAACATATAACAGTAGGTCCGGCCGGGGCCTAACGCCATATACCACAGACAGACCGAAAGGTTATTCAATGAAACAATCCTTCCAATAACATATGTCCTACAAAGAGTACATTCTATCGGAAGCATTTTAAAAGTTGCATAGAAAAGAACCTAAGCCAACAACATGAATGTCCACTAAATACACCCCAATTAGGAATGAGCGTACAAATACACAAAGTACTTAGCCTTATGGCCTTACAAGAGTTTACTTAAATAAACAGTGTCTTCCAAACATCGGCACGCAGGCTGGTCACACATGAATATAACAAGTAAACATTCGCATGGCCTTCGAGGGACGGCTCAGCAACCAGGGCTTCAGCCCGCAATTTGCCACTAGGCTTCGCAGCACCTGCAAGCAACAATCCACCGCAGTGGTGGCAAACAAAAGCAATGGTCAGCTAAAGCTAACCAAATTATAATGACCCCACCCCGGATTTAGGGTGGCGGGGCTCCTTCCCTACATTTTTTTAGTAAAAGCAAACAGTATAGTGAAAGTACAATATAAGAACACTTCACCACAAGCGTAGGCACACACGGCCACACACCCCGTGCTCTCAAAGCACTTACACGGTGAACTCGGTCCACCACCGCCCCTAGGATGGCAAAGTCATGAGCTAATTGTCTTTTTCAGCCGAAGTCTAAGACCTGCCCTCTATGCCATCGGTAGGCCTCTTAAACTGAACCACATAGAGCGGGTACGGTTCCACTCAACTCGTTGCTCACATCGCCACAACAATTCAAGTTATCGACATGAGTTATGCTTCCCTGAATCCCGAATATCGATCAAACAAAAGTACATAACCCGGTTATGCATAAGGTTGGCACCTAGGCCATCAAAACGGCAGAACTTCGCTTCTGCCCAGATTTTCGGGTGCATCTTGGAGTTAATCCCCAAGGCTCCCTGCTGCAATCTACCGCGTAGAAAACCAGAAAACAACCATCGGCACGAAGTCTTCTCTGGCTATTCATGCATAATGAAACATCACCGATCCAGACCAACTTATTCGGGTAGGCTTCACACACAATGCCTATGTCCGTACTTTGATTTTGGACTCTACATGCAAAACCACAGGGACTATTCATATTTACCCGAAGGAATACCTCACACTCACCGCTCATTCGCGGGAGGGAGTTTCCTATGCAAATGGAAAGGGACTTCACATGTCCAAGAAGAAAATCGTTACCCTTGTGGTTCTCTTTGGCGCCATGAAGATCTAGACAGATGAAAAGCACCGCAATGGCCTCGCCTCCGTAGATCTGGACTCGGCTTGCGATTTGGGGCTCTGAAGCTCCACCGATGACCGGATCTCTCCTTCTCCTTCTTCCTTGCTCTCCCCTCTCTCTAAAGCTTTTAGAAAGAGAAAAATCAAAGTGGAATGTTGGTTTCAAAACCTATTAGTGGCCTTAACTCTGCAAGGATGACTCTGTACCATTAGATCCCATTAGAAGGAAGCGAATGGCCATGATTCACAATTAAAACCACTTTCCTTGGCCGAACACGGCTTGTGACACACCCGTGTCCAAGTCTGTGTTCCACACTCGCCGTAAACCAAGAAATACAGAATAGGACACGACCTATGAAATGGCTTGGGACATGCCCGCATCAACCATGGACACGCCCGTATCATGGGCTGTGTGCCCCAATCGATGTTGAAACTGTCGCATCCCGACAGGACACGGGCTTAGACACACCCGTGTCAAACGGTTATACGCCCGTGTCAATCGGTACACACTCGTGTTGCGAGGTTTGTTCCTCAGTCAACACAGGAACAAAAACATCACGAAGAGGAAATGGCCATGTGACACACCCGTGTCATAGACTGTGTGCCAGACATGCCCTAGGACATGCCCGTATCCCAGGCCGTGTAACTCTCTCGATATAGCTCAACTATAAGCCCGAGCAGGACACGACCCTAGACACGCCCGTATCTCAGGCCGTGTTCCCGACCTCCATGGATCGTCGACTACATTTTGTCGACCATGCGGGAAATCGTCAAACCCAAGCACGACACAGCCTTGGACACGCCCGTATCCCAGGCTGTGTGACCCTTACCAGGCCCCAAACTTGACTTTAAAGGTTGTTCGTCCCTCTTTTGAGTTTCAGCGTGTTACAACAATCACGTCACATGTCGATCTATGTCATACCAAGACTTGAACTAGGGGCACTAAGCTTAAGTTAGAGTCTATACACAAGATCGAAATGACTCTTTGAACCAAGGCGCTCATCCTCACAATGCTCATAAAGACTTATTAGGAGGAATGAATAGTGCTTGGGGGGGTCCTTGACATTACATTTGATAGCATGCATAGTTTGACTGATTAGTTTGCTTTGAGCTATCACTTTTATATATTTTTTGTGAGTTCAAGGAGCCTCGAGTCAATCAAAATCTTTCTACTAGATAGATACACTTTAACTTATATACATATGACTTTAGCACTAGAGATTTGGCCCAAAGTTTTGATCTTCATATACACACATATATATATCGTAACATTGGTTATTCAAAGTATTTCTAATGTGTTAAGATGCAATGTCATGAGTTATAGCATGTAAGCCTAGTATTTGTACATGAGTGCTCCGTCTAGGGATGTGTGAATCATGTGAAGTCAATCCTCTATCTAAATCCTCACACATACTTAGAGGCATATTCAACATACACTAACATGTAATGTCACACTCAGTGACTAAGAACCTATAGATTCAAGACACCATGACCGGGGACAATGTTGACACGAATAAGCACTTCTTAACTCAAACATTGTATGTACTAGTTATAGCCTTAGTTCAGGTCATGTGCGTCCGCAAGACATGATCAAATAACAGTTTTGTTTGTTTTATATATTTTTAAAGAAATTAAGCAATGCAAACAAAGCACACAAGAAATAAAAAACAAATACATATTTTTGGATTTTACTTTTTTTGGGTTTATATAAAATTTTTTTTCTCAATTTATCACACAAGAAAAATGAAAAATAATCAACACAGCAACACACAGAAACAAAAAAGGAAGAAAGAGAGACAACACGATAGAATATTATGCATATGGCTGAGTACTATGAGGTATGAAACATCGTTCGTGCTATGAAAGGAATAGTCATGAGAATATTCACGGCACACTTGACCCAAATACTATGTCATCACCCTAGCCCCGTACTAAGTGACAGAAGGGCATGAGGAGCTGCATACGTGCTGTAGGGTGGGGTGTTAATCCCATGTGCCCGCACAAGAACCCTCTCAACCTTACACTAGTTCCTCCAGCGTCACACAAGGACCCATTGGAACCCATTCTCGGTTAAGGACACGACCTGGATTACAGGTTAGCAATCCTAATGACGACACACCTACGCCCCCAATAATGTGTGACACATTATAATGAGTCGTGTTGATGTTTATATTAGCAATGTAATGAAGTTACTTGGGTATATAAGTAATAGTACCAAAAGGAGTGCTATCGCCGGTGGTAAAGTTATCACACCGCGATAGCTTCAGAAAATATAAACTTCGGTTCAGATCCAGATCTACACGCTTGCTCATTTTCACTTACTTCTGCCGACATTCCCCTTCCCCGGAGCTCTTCATCTTCGTCTTAAGGTACTCTCTTCCTCTCTCTCTAATTTCTAGTATTCTAGATTTTAGATCCATAGGTTTTGACTTCACGTGTTTTTGAGCGCGATCCACGACGATTTTTTGAGATGTTTTTGCATTTGTTTCCTAATTTTTGCTACAGATCATTGCCATTTTCATGGATCTTGCTTGTGTAAGCTCAGATCACGCGTCTTTGGTGTTTTCAAGTGATCGATTTACTTAAAAGTCACATTTTTGGTAAGATCCGAAGCCGGAATATCAACCGTATAACTTTCCGTGATTTTCCATGTTGGATATGTTTTTTTTTTATCATGGTTACTATCTCCGATCTACTCTTCATAAGCATGGATCTATGTTTTCTAGCGCATTTGGGAGAAGATTAAAACCAAAAATGGGGTTTTGGAACATGTCCGACGGAAGAAGACGAAGACAGTCTGTGATGCTACCGCTTGGCGATATTGGATTATCACCCGGCAAGTAGGATCTAGAGGCTAGTTTCAATTTTTTGTTTTGTTATTTTTGGTTATCCCCCTTTTTATAAATTTTACTGAAAAGTTTCACAATTTATTTTCAGGATATGGCTTCATCGAGTTCCCAGTCTGCTCGCCATAGCTTTTCCAAGCAGTCCGGGGTGCCGGTCTCCACTTACCCTGTTATAGATGATGCAACTGTGAGTGTTTCGATGAACGTAGATATTGATGACCGATATACTCATATCTATGAGTACTTTGAGAAATCGGACATGCTTGCTGTGATCTCATCTGGTGCCCCATTCTCCTCAGCCCTTACCCGAGAGTTTACAATAACCTCCGGGATCCTGCTTAGATGCACTTAGGTGGGGGTGTGTAGTCCAGCATCGGGACGGATATAGTTACTCTTCTCCACTCGGATCTCGAGAGGAGGTATGTCTGGTTTCCCAACCAACTGCACCTAGACATCGTGGAGTCTTTCTGGATGAGCCGAGACTTGAGGGACATCAACGAGGTTCTCCATGGCATGGAAAACTGTCGAGACCTTATCACGATAGTGGACACACTCACCCATGACGCACGCATAATCTAGGATATTCTCCTTCATTCCCTCATGTTCATGGTCGGGGACACTAAGAAGGTCATGACCCAGCTCTCGATGGTGACCTAATACATCCTGGAGAAAAAACTATTTAGTGTCGCGGATCTTATCCTCTCTATTATGCGGTACACTTTTTGCCTCAAGTCTCCTGATTGATAGTGGGCAAACATGCTACCTTTGGGATGT
The DNA here is from genome assembly GCA_039513925.1 of Platanthera zijinensis. Classification (NCBI taxonomy): domain Eukaryota; kingdom Viridiplantae; phylum Streptophyta; class Magnoliopsida; order Asparagales; family Orchidaceae; genus Platanthera; species Platanthera zijinensis. Next base: position 62,501,321 of record CM077095.1, on the reverse strand, counting down.
GTGATCAAAAGCATGCTCATGGAGAAGTACCCCGCCATCGATTGGCTGGCGTGTCTGATTGATAGCTGCCCTCTAGTCTATAAGGTGGGTGAGATTCCTATCACTTCGTGTTCGCGACCATCTGCAGCGCAGCAACCATTTCCCCATACGGGATCCCTTTGGGAGACTAGTCGGGACATCTAAGGCATGGTGGAGACCCAGGGCGAGGAGATCAGGAGGACTGCGAGAGAAAAGGGTGGTGAAGAAAATGTTAAAGAAAATCATGAGAAAACTAAACATCCCCCCATCTTCAGAGGAATAGTTTTTTATTATATTATATTTAGACATTATTATTTTGTTGTGTAATAATACAGGTGCACTCCAGACACTGCTAGTAGTAGATTATCACATGATGTGATCTGTGCAACCCCATACTCATTGTGATCTTTTGTTTCTTTACTTAGATTGATAACATTTCTTATCGTGCTACCTCATAACATAAAACAACAAAAACAACCAAAGCAAAAAAATATTTACAAAGAAAATACCTTTGTAAGCATATCGTGAAGTAAGACATACTGTAGTTCATTTAGAGCTTACTTCACGCATATAGTGGATGTTATGAGATGGGTGGTTTAGGTATCCATGTGCGACCCGGTGGAGCAGATCGCTTGGGTACCCAAACACTGCGAGATATACCTGGGAATTTTATTGGTGAGGGTGCCTTAGCAGAAAGTATAGGTCTGTCATTCTGAATTACGGGCCTTTACTCAAAATTTTGTTTACACTCCTGTTTATGATGCACGTTCTCATTTAGATTTCTACGAACCCTTGTGTGATAACCTTTAGTTGAACGATATTGCGTTGGAGGTCTAGATTGGTTAATATTGTTCTCTGAGATAGTTTATGTTTCATGGCGTAAGGATTCATAGCATAATGATTCTTAGACAGAAACTAACGTTTGTTTAATCAAAGCTCTGGAGTGACTAGTGTTTGTGGTCGATGGTGGTTCTTATGTTTTGGAAGCTCATTTACATGCTTTTGTCGTTCCCTACTCCAGTTGGTTGACTTAGTTCTTATATGATCGTTAACATTCAACCTGCTTTCGGGTCTTTCTTGAACCTTGTGAGTTGTGCATTGAGAGCTTCTAAATACAATTCCCTTAAGCATGTTGACTTTTGCAATTAATTCATTATTCTTATTTTTGAGACTCTGTCTAGCTCTATCGTATGCTATTGAGCTATTTTTTCAGAATGAGGGCAATGGATTCAATACGGGCTTCATACTCACTCTTTAGTTCGTCAAAGGTCTCATTCATCTCCTTAATTTCATTCTTATACTCAGTGTATCTAGTGCACTCCGTTTTTGCAGATAATTCGTCTAGAACTAATTTTTCATTGTGTTCTTCTGCGGAGAGAGATTTCTGTCTACCACCCTTGAGTTCTATATTGAATTTGTCACATTCTATATACAGTGTAGAATTGTTATCTGATGGGCGCATAGGAGAGACCGGAGCATTAACAGTAGATTCTACACTGATATGTGTCTTTAAGCAGTTATTCTCTAGACGCAGTTTCAAGTTCATATTTCTCAGTTTCTTTATTTTATGTCTAGCGAAATCTAGCATATTCACAGTAGAAAATGACTTGCATACACGAGGGGAGTTTAAATTTCTTACATTGCTCTTGGATGGGGCACAGTTGGAGTCTCTGACTTCTTCGTGAGTTGCCTCATCCATAGTTGAGATTTCAACTTCCCTTTCCTGTGATGTGCTTGTCGCGTCTCTCTTCAAGACCAAGTCTCCATTTTGTTCTTCGCTCGGACCCATGAGAAATAGCTCGGTCTCGTCAAATGTAGAGAGGGGACTATAAGTAGATTCAAGAAACTTCCAGATATCATAGCGAAAGTCTTTGATTTCAAGGATAGCTAAATCACCTAGGTCATTTTTAGTATTTCTTCTATATCTCCCCATTATGTATTTCTACACATCTCCCCCTTTCTGTCTTCTTCAATAGGTATATCTATTTTGGGAGGATAAAGGATCATGGGAGAGATTATCTCTTGATCCTAGTCAAAGTCCTATGTTGATACTACTAAGGAAATTAGCCTAGTAATCACACCACTTGATTAGGGGTCATACCTTTTGTGTTGATACATTGAAACAACACAACACTGTATCACTTGAACTTGCTGCACACATAGTTCCATATGCGGATTCCGTAGATAACAACACAATAATGTATTACTTGAACTTGCTGCACATATAGTTCCACATGCTGATTCTGTAGATACAAAATCAGCAAGTGGAACTATGTGTGCAAGAAGTTTAAGTGATACAGTGTTGTGTTGTTTCAATGTATCAACACAAAAGGTATGACCCCTACTCAAGTGGTGTGATTACTAGGCTTATTTCCTTAGTAGTATCAACATAGAACTTTGACTAGGATTAAGAGATAATCTCTCCCATGATCCTTTATCCTCCGTCAATAGATATACCTATTGAAGAAGACAGAAAGGGGGAGATGTGTGGAAATACATAAGGGGGAGATATAGAAGCAATACTCAACATGACCTAGTCATGTCAAGTATTGACATGACTAGGTCATGTTGAGTATTGCTTTTATATCTTATGTTGAGTATTACTTGACATGACTAGGTCATGTTGAGTATTACTTGACATGACTAGGTCATGTTGAGTATTGCTTCTATATCTCCCCCTTATGTATTGCCACACATCTCCCCCTTTCTATCTTTTTCAATAGGTATATCTATTGAGGGAGGAGAAAGGATCATGGGAGAGATTATCTCTTGATCCTAGTCAAAGTCCTATGTTGATACTACAAAGGAAATTAGCCTAGTAATCACACCACTTGATTAAGGGTCATACCTTTTGTGTTGATACATTGAAACAACACAACACTGTATCACTTGAACTTGCTGCACACATAGTTACACTTGCTAATGTTGTATCTAAAGAATTAGTATCCACTTGTGGTGATATCATTGATACACCACATAATTGTAGCCCCTTGACTCTTGAGTGAACCATGGATCTACTTGAGCTGGCTGCTAGCTATTCCTCTTCTCCTGCAACAACACTATTTTCTCAACAGCAGTCCATCATCTAAGACTCAAAGAAGACTATGACTATATCATAAATAATCTCCCCCTTTGTCTGTGCATTGTCCTTAGGACAAACTGATCAGTAGTGAAGATTTTTGATCCACTGTAGTAGCTGTTTGTTCCTTCTCAACAGGAGGTTGATACTGTTCCAACAAGTGCTGGACATTCTCCCCTTTAATATGAACATTTCCTGTCATCATTTTTGAAGGTGCTGAGCTTGCTCCCCCTCAACAGGAGCATCACTGACATTCGCTCTGCTGGACACTTGAGTCCATCTTAGTCTTGATACAACTTATTGGTATTTATAGTCTTGATGTCACATCAAGGACTTATCTACCTACAAGAGAAGTAAATGTTATAACACAAGTATAACAGGGAGAAACTAAAGCTATTCCAAGTTCAACATACCCAATCTCAACCTAGAGGGTGTTGAATTTTACTTCATCTAGTGGCATGATAAACATGTCATCCACTTAACAGTGAGGACAAACTCAGGATTGAGTTTTTCCATATGCTTCCTAACAAACTGATACTTAATCTTCATATGCATAGTCCTGCTATGAAAGACAAGATTCGTAGCAATTTAGATTACACTAGTAGAATATCAATATAAGGTAGTTACTTATCTGGAGGATGTGGTCATGATACCATGCAGCTGATATTGCAAGACTGGTTTCTTTCTTACAGCTCCAAGTAGTCAGTCTTCTTCATAGGATTTGATAGATTCCATCTTTGCTTATCTTATCTACCTTGCACCTTATGGTGGAGGTGCATCTTCTCACCTATTCTCCTTTCATCTGACTGGGCAGTCAGCTCAGACAAGCCCAGCCTTGCTACAACAGCAACATAGTATGTTATGGAAATATGTTCTCTAGGTTTAGGATCATTACCTGTCTCCTTTGGAGAGCATCATCCTAGAGTTATTGTGTTCTTCCCTGTACTGTGAAGAGGTGGAAGAGTTGTTCTCTCACTTCTTTCACTCCTTCAGTAACAGATATGCATCTGGCAAAGCTACCTAACTGTTTGAGTTGGTTGAATACCACTTGGATAGTTTTGGTACTGTTTTTTTGCCAGCTCTCTTGAGTGGATGCCACTTGAACCTTAAATGATCTTTCCTTGAACCATCCTTTCATTCTGGTTCCAAATCTATCTTTATATTGCTATTCCCATAGGAATAAGCTAACTTGTATCACAGAGGTTGGAGCAATCCAGCAGTTCTTGTGAACTTGCTCACTTATAGCAGTTATAATCATCTGGATATTCTCCCTCTCATCCTCAGCATTGTCCATAGGGACAATCTGAATTTCAGAAGTATTCTTCTAAACTCTTTGGAGCTGGAGATTCTCAGACACAAATTCTTTAGACTAGACTTTTAAGCTTTCCAGATTGAACTAGACTATATTGTGTCCCCCTTAATAATTGCACAGATTCAGTCCACACTGCTCACTAACTTGAACAACCTTTGTCAGATTCCTGGTAGATATTCTAGTATATATTAGTCTGGATACCACTTGATAAATTTGCCAGCCTTGATACCAATTAAGGTATGCCACTTGAAAAGTCTTCAAACCACTGAAGGTCTTTTCCACCACTTAAGGCCTCATGCATTTGTAGGATATGCTAGCCTTTTACTCTTGTCCTGCAACATCATATTATTATAGCAGCAGTACTGACTGTATAACAGTATCCATCTACTAGGGTTGATCTCCCCCTCAGACTAAGCATAGTCCTGAGGACCTGCCGATCAGCTGTGATGTTCCTTGACCCATTTCAGTTGTTGGTTGTCCCTTAATAGGAAGCTGAACTTGTTCCTGCAACTGCTTTCTGCGTTCGTCGAAATGATCTCTACATTCGTCGAAATAAGCCTAGCTTTCGTCGAAGTAATCTCTGCATTCGTCGAAATGAGCTTCTTTGGAATTCCTTCTGAAATAACTCTGGAGGTTATGGTGCTAGAGCTGCAGCTGGATTCTCATCAGTTGATCACAGCAGCTCCCTTGCACCATGATCACTTCTTGTTGAGTCAGGTCTTTTCCTTTCCTTTAACAACAGACTTGCCTCTGGCATCAGATTTTTGTTCAAGCCCCAATGACCTTTTTGCATTGGAAACTCAAACTTCATTCTCCTCCTTGATCAATCCTTCATCCTTGATCATGGCAAGTTACCACTCCCAAAGTGATTATACCACTTGACTAGAGAGCATTTCTCTAGAGTTGATACAACTGACCCAGCTCTCCTATGTCACTTGATACCACTTGTATCCTTCTTCAGGAATGCACATAACATCCTTATCCTTGGAGAATGATCTATAGGATAACTTCCTTATTCAATTCCAAGTTCTGGAACATCTTCTGTCCAAGTACCACATAGGGGATGGGCACTTAGACTGACCTGCAAAATAGATTACTTTACCTTAGGATCCCAATATGTATTGGGTCCATGTTGGATCCCTAGTTAGATTTGGGCTAGGTTCACTAACTTAGGCTGAGTGTGACCCACCTTGTATAGCCAGGGTCATGTTTAGTAGTCCTAGAGTTTAGGCTAAGTCCTTTTAGTTCTACCTTCTTGGACCAGCAAGCAGAGGACCTCAGAAGACTCAGATTTAGAAGATATATGAAGATAGTTTGATTAGTTCAAAATTCTTCGAACTCAGCTCGACGATCATTGATCTCCGATCAACAAACTCAGAGTTAATTCTCTGAGCTGAGCTCTATAATATTTCAGCTCAGGTCGACGATTAGTTTTCTCCAGACAGATTCTTAGCTCGACGAACTCAGAGTGCGGTTTTGGAAATTCTTTCTCAGTACGCAGTTGTCAGAGCTTAGGTCGATTAACTGGCATTCTTAGGTCGACGATCTTGGATTGCAGGTTGACGAATTCTGTTCAAAGGTCGACGATTTCTATCCCGGTTCTAGAATGAGATTTTTCCCCTCCTTCTGATCCTTTATTTTTCACATTAATTAACAATATTATTCCTGAGTAATTAATGCATATATTCCTCTCAATATAACCATTATTAGCTGCATTAATTATGTTATTCATAAGGATATTTACTTGCCTATTTTATTAAGGATAGTTGGGGAAACTCAATTAATGAATTATTCCAGCCGTTTGTAATCTCCAAATCAGCCAGCATTTAAGGCATCAATTCAAATTTCAAAGGAGAATTAATTGACTGAGAATATTAAAAAGAGATTCTCTCTTTTCAAGGAAGACACACAAGAGAACAAAAAGGATACAACACAGAGAACTGAAAATCAATTCCAGAACTCTCATTTTCTCTCAGTGCTCTCACCCTTGTCAATTCATAAGACTGAAGAAGAACATTCATAAGAAATCAAGAGTCTTCTTCATCTTCAGATAGAGGAATCTTCAGAAACATTCTTTTCAACATCTGTCTACTGGATTCCTAAACATTGCAAAACAAAACTGAAGACCTATAGCCTGAAGCAAAGCTCCAGTCTTCCTGAACCTTCAACATCTCAGGGGGAGCTTTGACACCATCTAGGATCCACAAAGTGTTCTCAAGTTGTTTTTGAGAAAAGAGAAGACTAACATAATCCTCTTTCCCACCCCATTGTACAGGGTTTTAAATCCCTTTAAAAGTTAGCCTGGTTCACAAGTCACCTTCCAAAAGACTTGAGTTTGGTTTTTGGGCACCTGATCAAAAGCTTAAAGGGTTGCAATATCTCCCTGCAAATAGATATCGTGGTGGCAGTCACCTGATCAAAACCTATTAGTGGATTCCTACCAGGGTGGTAGAAGAGTGGATGTACCCAAATTTAGGGGAACCACTATAAAATTTCTTGTGTTGTCTTGTTGCTCATTTTCTGCTTTTGTTCTTGCTATGGCTGTGATTGTTAGAATAGTTTAGCTTGTTTTATTTTCTATAACGGTTATATGGTATCACTTATTTTACTCTGATATAAATCTTGAAAACAGCCAAGGTTTTTTAATACTCTATTCACCCCCCTCTAGAGTAAGTCAGATCTAACCCTTCCTTTCTATTGATATCAGAGGTTGTGTTTCTTTGGTTATACAAGTTAATACTTGAACTAAGATCCCTGTTAGATCAGATTTCCTCCTTAACTTTTCTATTATCACAATGGCACAGAACAAAGATTATGCAAGCATCAGACCTCCAGTGTGCAACTTAAATAAGTTTGCTATTTGGAAGGCAAGAATTAAACTTTATATGAACTCTATTGATGAGGACATTTTTAACTCTATCTTGACAGGACCTCCTGTTGCAGAAACTGCCTCAACCTCTACTTCAAGCACTCATGCTATTCCACCACCTGAGTGGACAGATGCTCAGAAGAAGGCCAAGATTGCTGATGCAATGACCATGAATACTGACTCAGACCATGTCTGATGACATCTTCCAGAAAGTGGCTGAATGCATATCAGCCAAAGCTATTTGGGACTCACTTAACTAGATGGTTGTTGGCTATGATGATGAGAGAAAGGATAGGAGATCCAACCTCATCTCTCAGTATGAAAATTTCAAAAAGGATGAGACAGAGACTGTTAGAAATATGTACAACAGATTAAGCTCCATAATTAATGAGCTGAAAACATTGGACAAGGATATTACACTTACAGAAGTGAATGACAAAATCCTTATGTGCTTCCCTAGCTCATGGGATTCTAGGATCTGGCCTATCAAGGAAGCTAGAAGCCTCAATGATATTTCCACTAAATATCTACTGGGAAAGCTGAAATCTTATGAGCAACTGATCAAGTCAAGAGAAGCTACAAAACAAAAGACTCCTTCTTCTAGGAGAAAATAACAGAATATTACTTTCAAAGCTACTGAAGAATCAGAAGCTTCAACTGTCAATGAATAATTTCTAAGTCTCTTAGCCAAGAGATTTTACAAAATGGGCGAAAGGGACTTCAGAAGAATGTCATCTAGGTAAAATGACAAACCCAGGTATGACAAAACACCTACTAAAGAAATAGTTTGTTTTGGCTACAGGAAGCCTGGACATTTCATTTCAGACTGTCCAGAAACTCAAAATAAAGATAAAAGAAAAGAAAAGGAGACCAGAAGACAGCAGTACATCAAGCCTTCCTCCAGCAAGCACAAAAGAAAGGAGAAAGGTTTCATTGTAGAAACCTGGAGTGACACTGAAGAAGATTCCTCATCCTCCAGCTCCAATGAGGATGAAGAGGAAGCTAAAGCCAAGGAGATATGCTTGATGGCTATTGATGCATCAAGTACTAACTCTAATGCTGACCTGATAGACACAGAAGAACCTATAACTGAAGAGGATCAGGTATTATCTTCATTTGATTATAATTCTGAAAACTTTAGAACTAAATTCAAATCATTGTGCTTAGATTTAATAAATTCTGAAAAAGTAATTAAACAACTTAGAGAGAAACTAAATGAACAAGAGAACTTGATGCTGGAAAATAATAAATTAAAGGATGAAGTAACTTTAGCAAATGAACAAATTATTAAATTAAAGACTGAATTATGTGAGGCTAAGCAACTTGAGGAATCTCTCAATGGGAGAAGCCTTAAGCTGATGGACATAACAAACACAGTAATTGCAAGGTTAAATGGCAAGCTGGGCTTGGGTGCTTCATCAAGCCTACCCCCACTAATTCAAAAGAACATATTAACAAAACCAATAAAATTTGTCTCTGAAAAGGGTAAAGAGAGGATAGAAAATAATATTCCTAATCAAACAGAGCTTAAACTCAAAATTAAGAAAAAGAAAAAAAGTAAGAAAAACAATAATTAGAACAATGTTCAGCAGATTTCGTCAAACTAAGATCGACGAAATGTGTACAGTTCGTCGAACTCTAGTCGACGAACTCTGAACACAAACATTAACCATAATTATTCTCTGAACTGCGATCGACAAAACCAGTATGGTTCGTCGACCAGAGATCATATTGGGGCCCAAAAAATGAATATTTTCATTCTCTGAGTGGAGCTCGATGAAGTCATCTCCGTTCATCGAACTCAGATCGACGAACTCACCAGAATTCGCTGACCTCAGTTCACAATGATAAAAACTTCAAATCTAATAGATTCTGTAATCAATCCAGAGAAGTAATCAATCCTTTTAATCAATGGATAATTCCACCAAGGAGATATCATCCCTTAGGCTATAAGAATCAACCAGAGTATTCATATATCTTTAGCTTTAATTATGTGAATCAACAAGGACCCAAGGTAACCTGGGTCAAGAATTTCTAATCTGTTTTTGTGCAGGTAAAAGACTATCCTACCACACAGGAACAGTGGTATTTTGATAGTGGTTGTTCCAAACATATGACTGGATGCAAGAACAACTTATTCAACTACAAGTCCAAGCTAGGTCAAAAAGTTTTTTTTGGTGATTCAAACTGTGGTTAGACCAAAGGATATGGTGATGTAAAGATTGACCTTGTTACTTTCAGAAAAGTAGCATATGTAAGTGGATTAAAGCACAACCTGATTTCCATCAGTCAACTCTGTGATGAAGGGTTTTAAGTATCATTTGGTAAATCCTCTTGCATTATTTCTTCTGCTGAAAATAAAACTATATTTACTGGTTCTAGAGTAGGAAACATCTACATAGTAAATTTCAAATCAGCTAGAACAAAAATTTGTTTATTTAACCAGACTATTAATAACAATGAACTTTGGCATAAAATATTAGGGCATGTCAACCTAAAAAATATTGCTTGGTTATCTAAAGACAATATTGTTAGAGGATTGCCTTCTTACCCCTACAAGAAGGAAAGCCTTTGCAGGGCTTGTCAGTTAGGCAAGCAAACTAAAAAGAGTTTTAAGTCACTTAATAAGAGTGATTCACCTAGGATTTTGTATTTGCTCCACATGGATCTTTTTGGACCCATTGCTGTACAAAGCCTAGGATGGAAGTCTTATACCCTAGTGATTGTTGATGACTTCTCAAGGTTCACTTGGGTGTTCTTCTTGAGAAACAAGTCAGATAACTTCAAGGTTCTTACAGATTTTCTCAAGAGTATACAGATTGAGTTCTCTACTCCAGTTGCATTGATCAGAAGTGATCATGGTACTTAGTTTGAGTCTCTTCTATGCAAGAGTTCTGTGAGAAGGAAGGTATCAGGCAATGTTTCTCTGCTCCTAAAACTCCTCAAAAAAATAGGGTAGCTAAAAGGAAGAACAGAACACTCATTGAAGTTATAGGCACATTAATTGCAGATGCTCACCTGCCCCTATCTTTTTAGGCTGAGGCTATGAGCACACCAAACTATGTTCTTAACAGAAGTTTGATACACAAACTTTAGGGAAAGACCCCCTATGAACTAATCAAAGGGAAGAAACCTAAAGTAGACTATTTTAAAATATTTGGCTGAATCTGTTACATTCACAACAATAATAAGAAATACCTTAGAAAATTTGAAGCTAAGGCTGAAGTTGGAATTTTTCTTGGATATTCCCAAGTAAGCAAGACTTATAGGGTTTATAATAAATCAACCATAAAAATGTAAGAATCTATTCACATTTCTTTTGATGAAACTAACATGTTTTATAAGGAGAAGATAGCTTCTACCAGTGAAACCTTGCAGGTACCTAACATGCGTGAGAAGCTAGATGAGTTGACCCTCACCAATGAGGTTGTTACACATCCTCCTCTACATATTGCTGTTGAAAGTGATGATGAAGATACTGACTTCAATGTAGAACCAACAATAGCTAACCTAATTCTACCAGAGGAATTAACTCCCCAGGCTGTTGCTGAACCAACTCCACCAACTGATTCTATCATACTTAGAGATCACCCTATATCTCAAGTAATAGGAGACATATCAGTAGGTGTGCAGACAAGGCATCAACTCCACCAGGATATGATGCATGCTTGCTTCATATCACAAATTAAGCCCCAATCCATCAAACATGCTGAGCAAGATCCACACTAGATTATTGCTATGCAAGAGGAGCTAAACCAATTTGAGAGATATAGAGTTTGGGACTTAGTTCCAAGACCCAAAGACTACCAAGTCATTGGAACTAAGTGTGTATTCAGAAATAAACTTGATGCCCAATGATCTATCATAAAGAACAAAGCAAGGCTAGTAGCTCAAGGCTATAGGCAAGAGGAAGGAGTTGACTATGACCAGACTTTTGCACCTGTTGCCAGGCTTGAGGCAATAAGGATTTTCCTTGCTTATGCTGCATTAAAAAAGTTCAAAGTCTACCAAATGGATGTAAAGAGTGCATTTCTGAATGGAGAACTTAAAGAAGAGGTTTATGTGGAACAACCACCAGGTTTTATCTCTTCAACTTATCCCTCTTATGTTTTAAGATTGCATAAAGCTCTCTATGGTCTAAAGCAAGCTCCAAGAGCTTGGTATGAAACTTAGCTAGCTTTCTTTTAGAGCATAAATTTTCTAGAGGAACGGTAGATAGGACTTTATTTTTCAAGCATCATCATGATAAAATTCTATTAGTACAAATATATGTAGATGACATCATATTTGGCTCTACAGATCCCAAATTATACAAAAGGTTCTCCAACCTTATGCATTCTAAGTTTGAGAGTAGTAGCATGGGTGAGCTCTCCTACATTCTTAGCCTCCAAGTGAAACAGACTCATGATGGCATTTTCATATCCCAATGCAAGTATGCTAAAGAGCTAATCAAAAGATTTGGGATGGCTGATGCCTCAGCTAAGAAAACATCTATTACTATAAATGATGTGGTTGATTAAGATGAACAAGGGAAATCTGTTGATCAGAAATTGAATAGGGCCATTGTTGGGTCCCTCCTATATTTCACAACAAGTAGGCCAGATATTATGTTTTTTACTTGTCTTTGTGCTAGGTTCTAGGTGAACCCTAAAGAATCTCACCTAATTTTGTTAAAAAGAATTTTAAGATATATAAAGAGTTGCCCAAATCTAGGACTCTGGTATCCAACTGAGTCAAAGTTTGAGTTAACTGGATACTAAGATATTGACTTTGCTGGATGTAGAGTGGACAGGAAAAGCACATTAGGAACATGTCAGTTCCTTGGTGCTAGACTTGTCTCCTAGTTTTGTAAAAAGAAGACATCTGTGTCTACATCAACAGCAGAAGCTAAATATATAGCAGCAGGCAGTTGCTGTTCACAGATATTATGGATACAAAATCAAATCCTGGATTATGGATACAACTTAAATAATTCAACTCTATTCTGTGATAGTATTAGTGATATATCCATAACACAAAATCCAGTGCATCATATTAGGACAAAGCATATAGATGTAAGACACCATTTCATTAGAGAGTGTGTTGAGAAGAAGAAAATTAATCTTACCTTCATCCCCACTGATTTGCAAAGGGCAGATATCTTCACTAAACCCTTGGATGAGAAGAAACATCTATCCTTTATGAATCAGCTAAGAATGATGAATGGTGATACACTAATTTAATTCTCTGTCTGTGGTCGAAGAATTTGCCAAAATTCATCAAACGGAGCTCGACGAACGGAGGAAAGTTCTTAAGAGTTTTCGTCGACCTGAGATCGATGAACTCTCTGTGTAAGTCATTTTTTCGTCGACCGGGGATCGACGATCTGACTTCAGAAAATTTTTGTCGATCTGAGTACGACGAAAAGTTTTCCCTTCTTCTAACTGAGATCGACAAACACTTTTGTCAATAAAATATTTTGTATTCTTTTTGTTTCGCTGGACGGAGTTTGACGTTTCATATTCTGAAAAACCCTATAACTAGGTTTTCTTCGACCTCCATCCCGCGCTTTCAGTTCCCTCGCACTTGATCTCTCTGTTTTCTTATTGCAGGTTACTATGGTGATTCCAGCAAGCGCTCTCGCAGCCATGAAATTTGATGTGGGTTTTGACATCGACTTTGAATCATTTCAGCATTTAGATCAAATTTTCCTTGACATTCTGCAATTTTTTGAAGATTTACAATTGAAGAACCTAATGACAACTAGGATAAAGATTGCGGCGACTAAGGTTAGAGAATGGGTTTATTCATTATCGTCTCCAGTTGCTGATACTTTGGTTGGAACCATAGCGGGTAACGCCGTCCCTCTCTCTCACGAAATTCTTTCTGAAATTTTAAGCTTAGTGAATGGAGAAGAAGAATTAGAGATTGATTCTTCTGAATTTGATGAAATGTTGAGTATAATGGGTTATTCTGGAGACAACCCTAATAAGCTGTTGAAGAAATATCTGTCTGCTGAGTACAAATTTCTAGCAGACGTTGTAGGAAAAGTTCTGCTGGGTAAACATACCGCCCACGATTATATTACTAAACAATAGTTCCTAGTAATGTGTGCTGTGGTTAACAAAAAGGCCGTCAACCGGGCTAGAATTCAGTTTGAATTGATAAAGAAGAAAAACACAAAGAAGGAAGTGTGTTTTGTAAGAATACTTGGAATCTTCCTCCAGGCCAAGGCCGCTAAATCACTGGTCACCCCGACCATATTCATCAATGCATCCAAGAGGCTAACCTTCGCCTTATTTGGCAGGTGGGAGAGGAGCATCCCTAAGCCATCCAGGGCTTCCTCCTCCAAAACTTCTGAGAGTACAAGGGCTATTCCAGCCACTTCCCACCCTGCTGAGGATATCCCCATTCCCCCTCCTCCTCCACTTGATCAGTCTACTTCAATATCTCTCCAACTTACTTCCACAACTCCAACACATCCACCTACACCTCCCGCTTCCCCCATCCATATTTCTTCACCAGTTCATTCAACACTACCTCAACATTCACCAATTCAATCTCCAGTACATCTATCCCCTCAACATCATTCACCAGAGCATGTGACTCCTCCTCCATCCCCTCTTCCTTCTCATCATACTGAAATTTCTCCTCTTCAAAATCTATCCTCCCTACCTCATTCAATCTTCTTTCATACCCTAATCATTCTCCATCCCCTCTAGATGAGCAAATGCTAGATTCTCATCCCTCCTCTTCAACATTTAATCCATCTATATCTACTCAGACCCCACCTGAATTCATTGACATTTCTTAACCCTCCATTTCATCCATTTTGAAATCCATCACACCTCTCCTCAAACAACTCATAGGAGAGGCCATTTCACCTCTTGCTTCTTCTATTTCTTCTCTTGCTGCCCAACTATTTTCCTTCCCTGTCCCTCCTTCTTCAGTCAGGGGCCTGGCTCCAGTGTTTACTGAAACCAGGCAGGGGGAGATACTCCGTGAAGAAGTAGCTCCAGCAGTAGCAACATTAGTAGCAGAGATAGAGGTTGTTGATACTGAGATAGCTGATGCAGATCTCTCAAAATTCTTAGACATTAATTATGAGGCAGCTGATTTAGATCATTCTTTGGATATTGATCCTGGAAACTATTTCATTTCTCCAGCAGTTAAACTGACCTCAGTTCTTGATTTCTTTGATCTTATGTATAACAACATTCTTTCCTTTATCTCTCCTCAGTTCTGTACAGACATTATTTTCTATATAGCTCCTATTAGCTCAGAAGTATTACAGATTATTCAGAATAGCTTTTCAGCTCCAGAGCCTGAGCTTGTTCTAGTTTCTGAGGCTGATCCTGTTAAGGTTGCTGAGAATGAGTTCTTTGAGCCCAAGGCTTTTCCCCTCCCACTTTTGTTTTCTCTACCTCTCCATTACCAAATATGGATGAGATTTTTGCTGCAGACATGGCTCAGGAAGCTGAAATGGTTTAATATGCAGTGGTTCCTCCTCAAGATGTTCTACCTCTAATTCCTCCTCAAGTAGACAAATAGATCTCAATGGAAACATAAAAAGCAATAGATGCTCTTTATGACAATCTCGAGAGTTCCTCTGAAGATGACTCAATAATGATTCAAATGATTCTGATAATTCCAAATCTAATAAGAAAGTTACTTAGAAGAGAATGGCTGCTCCTAAGCCCAATCCCAACAATGATACTCCCTACTATATTTTGCAGAATATAACTCCATACCCAGGGATGCCCCAATGGATGTGGCTATCCAAAAATGAACAAAAAGAAAGGAAGAAGAAGAGAAGGTACAGGTATCCTCCTAGACAATTCAGGAAAGACCCTCCTCCTCCTCTCCCTCCTCAGGCTCTTCAAGAAATGTCACTCAAAAAGCTGCTCCAGTTACCAAGACTTACCAAAGACAGTCAAGGCACCGCAGTCAGCAGACTTCTTCAAGTCATCCTCCTCCAGCTACTTCCAAGAAAGCTCCTACAGATGAATCAAAGCAGGACTCTAGTCTAAAAAGGCCAGAGTCTCCTCATATTCTATTTGTAGATCCAGAAAAGGAGACTTCTGCTAGGATGGCTAGATATCATGAGCTTATAGTACTTTCTCTGATCAACAAAGCCAAGGCTGAAGGAAAGGATCCTTCCCAGTATTCTATAATGTCATTCTTCAGGAAAGAAGAATTGAAAAGGTATGCTAAAGCCAATAAATTCTTTAATATTGATGACTATATAAAACTTCATCTAGAGGCTGTAGTACCCAGAACATCTTCTCAGAATATTATTTGTGCATCTGGCATGTATATGTCAAAGAAAGAAGCTGCTAATCCCAATAGAGAAATCAAATTCAGACAGCCTACTTAAAAGACTGACAAAGGAAATGCTAAACAGAAAAATTGAGTCTATTATTATCTTATTCTTAATTACTTTTGAACTCTACTTCAGCTTATATCATAAAGTATGTGTTGTAAATATCTACTTAATGTATTATTTCTGCCAGATATATGTTTCTTGCTTTATGATTGCTTTTTGTTTGTATTTTTAGTGACCTCACCCAAATAGGGGGAGATTGTTGGATCCCTAGTTGGATTTTGTCTAGGTTCACAAACATAGGCTGAGTCTGACCCACCTTGTATAACTAGGGTCATATTTAGTAGTCCTATTGTTTAGGCTAAGTCCTTTTAGTTCTACCTTCTTGGACCAGCCAGTAGAGGACCTCAGTATACTCAGATTTAGAAGATATCAGAAGATAGTTTGATTAGTTCGAAATTCTTCGAAATCAGCTCGACGATCGTCGATCTCCGTTCGACGAACTCAGAGTTAATTCTCTGAGCTGAGCTCTATAATATTCGAGCTCAGGTCGATAATTAGTTTTCTCCAGACAGATTCTCAGCTCGACGAACTCAGAGTGCAGTTTTGGCAAGTCTTTCTCAGTACGCAATTCGCAGAGCTCAGGTCGACGAACTAGCATTCTTAGGTCGATGATCTTTGATCTCAGGTTGGCGAATTTTGTTCAGAGGTCGACGATTTCTGTCCCGGTTTCAGAATGAGATTTTCCCCTCCTTCTGATCCTTTATTTTTCACATTAATTAGCAGTATTATTTCTGAGTAATTAATGCATATATTCCTCTGAATATAGCCGTTATTGGCTGCATTAATTATGGTATTCATCAGGATATTTACTCGCCTATTTTATTATGGACAGTTTGGGAAACTCAACAAATGAATTATTCCATCCGTTTGTAATCTCCAGATCAGCCAGCATTTAAGGCAGAAATTCAAATTTCAAAGGAGAATTAATTGACTGAGAATATTAAACAGAGATTCTCTCTTTTCAAGGAAGACACACAAGAGAACAAAAAGGATACAACACAGAGAACTAAAAATCAATTCCAAAACTCTTGTTTTCTCTCAATGCTCTCACCCTTGTCAATTCATAAGACTGAAGAAGAACATTCATCAGAAATCAAGAGTCTTCTTCATCTTCAGATCCATGAATCTTTAGAAATATTCTTTTCAACATCTGTCTACTGGATTCCTGAACATTGACAAAACAAAACTGAAGACCTAAACCCTGAAGCAAAGCTCAAGTCTTCCTGAACCTTCAACATCTCAGGGGGAGCTTTGATACCATCATGGATCCACAAAGTCTTCTCAAGTTGTTTTTGAGGAAAGAGAAGACTAACATCATCCTCTTTCCCACCCCATTGTACATGATTTTAACTCCCTTCAAAAGTTAGCCTGGTTCACAAGTCACCTTCAAAAAGTCTTGAGTTTGGTTTTTGGGCACCTGATCAAAAGCTCAAAGGGTTGCAATATCTCCCTACAAATAGATATTGTGGTGGTAGTCACCTGATCAAAACCTGTTAGTGGATTCCTACCAGGGTGGTAGAAGAGTGGATGTACCCAAGTTTAGGAGAACCATATAAAATTTCTTGTGTTGTCTGGTTGCTCATTTTTTGCTTTTGTTCTTGCTATGGCTGTGATTGTTAGAATAGTTTAGCTTGTTTTCTTTTCTATAACTGTTATATGGTATCACTTATTTTACTCTGATATAAATCTTGAAAATAGCCAAGGTTTTTTAATACTCTATTCACCCCCCTCTAGAGTAAGTCAGATCTAACACCTCCTTTCAGTCCAAGGTTCTGATTAGTATGAAATCGTACTTGCCTACCTGTAGCATTTCTAATAGGTAGGCTAACTCTTGCTCTAGACATAGAAGGATTGTGCCAGTAATCTAGTGAAAAATTGTCATGAACCGCATTTTCTCAACAATTAAATCATATCAGAGCAAGAGAAAATACGTGCCATGATGCCACATCGTGCAGGGGATAACTACACACGTTTAGGCAAAACACCAGACTCCCTATCTTTGAAGAAAAAACAAAATTTAATTTGAAATAAAACTAGTTAAATTTGGTGGTTGTATCCATCGGCACGGTGGATTAGCTAGTCCACAATTAAAAATATATTTATACACAGCGAAAAATACTTTGGTTAAGTTGATATTCAAAATGAGCATAAGTGTCCCCAAGGGACGACTCATGGTATGCACGACTATAAATTTCATATAGTATCAAAATAGCCTTTACGTTACTTGGGAAAGTAGTGCTTTAGTTTTATAAACATGACGTGCATGAGGTACATATAGTAATTGTAAAATCTGTTTCCCCTTTCTCGGGGCTAACCCGGATCTTATGCCCAGAACCGCCGCCTTACGATGACACTAACACACAGGTTAGTCGACACCGCAAGTCGCCGATTCTGCCGGCTAGTACGATCATAAACCCGTCGGCCACTATGAGAAATAAAAGTATAAAACAGAGTAAATATCACAGTCCACAGCCACAGTACTAATCATATATATAACCAATGAAAAGTACATGATATAGTCCAAAATGAGTACAATAATAAAAGAGTGTAATAAGGGCTTATGCCTAGTACATCAATATCAAATCACTCTCTCTCAATCTAACAGCAGCAGAATCTAACATCTCAACTCATCACACCTGAACATGTGCTCCAGTAGTAGTAGTAGGTGGTATCGGCATCTATTCCTCAAGTCCGGCCTCCTCGAGGTGCTGCTCCATCTCCTTGTGCTCCTAAAATGATATTGTCACCGACCATTAGTCAAAAAGACTAAGTCGTTTCCTCCGCACCTCGCCCCGCAACTCCTAGGCACTTAGCGGGAGGACAAAGCGGAGGATAACAAGGGGTAGCAAAAGTGGAAGCAGGTGACAAGAGTTAACTAGCAGTTGTAATAGGTATTGTTATCCTACTCTAGCAGTTCTAAGTATGTAGTACAGGTAAGTAAAAGCAGTACTAGTAAAAGAAGGACTGAAAGTAAGAGAAGGAAGTAAACTAAGCTGAAATGTAAAGCTATCTATCATCACAGACGTACCTTAACTTATAAAAATGCACATACAAATTTATAAGTTAAGGTTTCCAGGAATTTTAACTTATCATATAAAAGAGCCCATACTAATTTATATGATAAGGATCTATGAAGCGTATGCCCTAAAATGTATGAATGATTATGATGCAATTTATGTATCAGGCAAGTGCAACTCACACACAACGAATCCGTGATCACAGACCTTTAGTTCCCACTTTTCGAGAGCTAGCATCACTCTCAGGTACCACCGTTGTGGCTACGGCAGCAGCGGAACGGGCGCTTCCACTTTCTAGGCGGGTATACACACTACCAGACCAAGACCTCTCCTGTACGCCTCTGTACATGGACAAGTGCACTCAAGAGTCTCTGCGTACTATTGCTAGCTACCTGTTAGTCTTTTAGGTCGGGTGCACGTCTTCGGGGATTGTTTTCCTGACCGCAGTATTAAACAACATACCGGCCCCTCCACCCGTACACCTCACCCGAGTCACCGTACTGCCATCGGTGTGACGATTGGCCCAGTACCGCATGACCCACCACTAATTTATGCACATGCAAGTATTACATCTCGAGTCTCCAGCTCCTAGGACCAACCTGTCCTGATTCCTCCAACCCTGCCCGAGTGAGCAAGTATTCAACGGACTCCAAGTCCCTCTAACCCAGCACGGGTGAGCACATAGTCATACCAATTCCTTTCAATCCGGCACGGGTGAGCAAGTAGTCAACGGACTCCAGGTCCCTCCAACCCGGCACAGTTGAGGTACACCACATCAATTCCTTTCAATCCGGTATGGGTGAGCAAGTATTCAACAGACTCCAAGTCCCTCCAACCCGGCACCATGATAAGAACAAGTACAGATTTACCTAGCCTATTAAGCTACTCTTTCCTACCGGTTGTTATACTTAATGCCTTAGGGTTAATCCCAGGACTGCCCAAGATATGCCCATTGAAGGGGTCTCGAAGGCACTAGGAACCAAGATGGGATGACAAGCCCAAAGTTCCCTTTCACAAGGATAATTACTTTTAGTTGATGTCTACCCAAGATCCACAACCAACTCTCATTATTACTTTAGGACTAATCTAATGACTTAAGGTATTATTATTAGAAGGGCGACGGTCTTCCGCCGGCCTTCGCTCAAGTGGTTACCCCAAGACTTGCACTTTTACTCTCATCACTAAGACGACACTAACCACCAGAGTTATATTTCCAATCATATTCCCTAGCTTAATTGTCGATCTATCCTCTGGTGGGCCTTATGGTACAATCTACTTTTACAATGCGCAGCCCATGACCTAATACCACCCCGAAATGGAACTTCCAATTACTTGGGCCACCAACCCCTAAATATTTATCCTAGGGTGGTATGAACTAATAAAATGATCATGGTGATTTTTATGATTTTCCTAGGTCATTAAGGCCTCTAATTAAATCATTTAAAACATTCCTTAGGTCATTTTACACATGAAGTTGTATCATTTAAAATCTACTGACCTAAGGGAATTTTCCCTAATTGCATATGGGTAAAACATTGCTGTCTACAAGATTTCATAATTTTCTTTTTAATATTTCTATTTATCCCATAATTATTACAGATTCTATATAAATACCATTTTCCATATGAAGTAGAAGAAATACATAAACAAAATTCCAGGAAAATTACTGAGCAATTATATCATTAATTCATGACTAATGGCAGAGTTTCATTAACTTCTATAGTGTAATAGCCTATCAATTTCCATTATAAATTATTTACCAAAATGCCATTTTTCTAACTTAATAATTATCAGTGTGTCCAAAAATTCTGAAATAAATCTACAAAACTAATATTACAATTATACAACTCTAGAATTATTTCTACAATTTTCTAACATGTAATTCCACCAATTCATGATTAAATACAAAAAGGGTAAAATAGTAATTTCAAGGTATTTTGCTCCAACAGTTCTCAAATAGAGATAAAATTTTCCTAAGTCAATTAAAACATCATTCTTTGACTTGACAGAATTCGGGCATTTCCTTTGTTCAAAATCTATTTTTCCAATTTATTTTCCAAAAGGACCTATATTTTGAAAATTCCAATTAATGGGATTTTTGATCCCAAAAATCCCATAATAAATTCTAGGGGTGAAATTTATCCTAATGAATCACTGGAATAGATTCCATGATTTTTTGATGCCTCAACTAGGCTAAATACACAATATTTCATTTCTTGCTAATAGCACCCCAAGGCTATAAGTAGCCAACACATGCAAGTGGGTTAACCCAACATGCAGTGGTCCAATTGTACTTAAATTTTTACTAAGCACCAATGATGTCCCTAAGGACCTGCCACCAAAATTTGGGGCCATTTGGAGGCTTAACACTCCAATTATACCATTTATTTAATTATTGATATTATGACCAAAACTATAGGAATTTTGTCTCCAAAAATTCTCAATTTTTGGCAGGGGCTATATCTGCCCAAATAAGCCACATGCCCAAAATATCAGGTCATACAGACATCTGGTTTGGCATGGGCTTCATTTTTGATTTATGCCCTAGCCTAGGACCAGCCCTAGGAAAAATGCCCTACAGGCCAGACCACTGGGCCAAAACCTATGTTTAGGGTGGCATTTTAAAGGTAAGGCACAGGGATATTTTTTTTATTCAAAGGTCATGATCTGTTAAGGTCTTTAAATGCCCTAAATTTCACATGAAAGATGGCTGTAAAAGTGTGACAAAAATATACATTCATTTCATTTATATTATAACACTGATATAGTTGAGCACGAATCCTAAAGCAATAATGGACGGAATCCGTTCATCGTCCCCAGGCAGCTAACGGCCCAGATTCCTTCCTCCTGGGCCACCTTTGCTGGCGATTTCCGGTCAGCTTAGGCGGCGCCACTGCCGGCCAACGGTGCCACCACCTTCACGGTGGTGGTGGCTATCCTTTGCCGGTGATGAGGCGGCGGAAGACGGCGGCGACGGAGATCCCGAGCGGTAAGAAAAACTCAGGAAATTCTCTCATTTCTCACATGGCATCGGGATCAATTGAGCCTGATATCTCGCCTAATGGATCTAAGAAGCTAGTACAGGTAGAGGTGAAGCGAAACGGACCTGGATTGGGGCTTGGCGGCGAGTTCGGCGGCGGTTTGGCATGGTGGTGGTGCGCCGACGAGCTCCTTCTCGTTTCCTAGATTCTCCACCAAATGCACTGATCTAGCACTCGAATCCCACTCGTTTTAACTCACTGAAGCTGATGGAATGGTTTGTTTTGACTGAGGTGGAGTATATGGGGAGATATGGCCGAGGTGAGCTCGGGGTGAAGCTTTGGATGCTTCACCCATGGTGCCAAGTGGCTCTCAGCCTCTAATTCCTTCTAGAATGATGTGAGGAGGTCAGCCAACACCTTTTTGGGCTGAAGGAGCCAAGGCCAAGTGGCTTCCATCCCCAAAATCCTCCTTCTCTCCACTTTCTCTCTCCTTCCACTCCCAAAATTCCATTTTTACCCCTTTGTATGTACTCTCTCTCCTGGTTATGAGGGGTAGGGGCTGTCAAGGTGCTTTGGTTGCTAGTGGGCTTCACTTGGTGGGCTTGGCCCAAGGGAAGTGGCTTGGTCATCATTTCTCTTCTTTAGGCCATTATGTTGACTTTGTTGACTTGGAGAGTTGACTTGGTCAACATGATGAGTGGGCTGACCCCACTTGATGGTCATGAGCCTAATGGCACCACCCAACTTGGATTGGGCCAAGGGGGTGCCCTACATAGGTCAATTGGGCTTATGAGTGTGGGTTTGACCACTTTAGATCCAAGGTTGACTTGGGTCAACTATGGTCAAAGTGTTGACCTAGTGACATGCCCTAGGGTCCACTTAGATTGTAATTAGGGTTAGGGCAGTGTGGTGGGGTCATGGTGTGGCTAGGGTCCTTATTTAGCCTAGTTTGACTTGGTCCTATAGTGGGCCCCACATGGCTACAACCCACTACCTAGGGTCAAACCTAGCTAATTTCCCTAAAACCCACCCCATGCCTAACCCAATCTAAATTAAGGGGTCTAGAAGTAACATGGGATGTTACAAATCCTATAAACAAAAGAAAATAATTTCGTCCCCGAAATTTAAGTTCGGGTCTACGGGGTTCTATTTGCAAGAATTTCAAGAAACTTTAAAACATACATTAAAAGTACCTGATGTAAATAGCTCCGGGTGTTGCTCCAGTATCATATCCCTCGGCTACGAGGTGTGCTCCTCCCGTCCATGGTTGGACCACAACACCTTCACAAGAGGGACCTTTTTCTTCCGCAATACTCGGACGACCGTATCGTCAATCCGGATCGGCTCCAATCTAACTGATCTGTCAGGCTCTACTGGTCCGGCTGTAGTAGTAATGTGCTGCTCCGGCCGAAGGAGAGCTCTTCGCAAGGAAGAGACATGTAAGACATCATGTAAGGTACTCAACTCCGGTGGCAGCTGCAGTCGGTAAGCCAAGGGGCCGATCCGCTCAAGGATCAAGTAAGGCCCCATATATCGCGGACTGAGCTTCTTGTGCCTCCGCACCCGAGAGACACCATGTACTGGACGTATCTTCAGGAAAACCCTGTCCCCAACTTGAAACTCCGCCTTCCAGTGCCGAGCATCATAGTACTTTGCCTGCCTGCTCTGTGCCTCCAATAGCCGATCCCTGATCAAACGAATCTGGGCCTCCGTATCTTCCACAAAATCTGATCCGAGAGCTCGAGCATCCACATCCTGAACCCAAGATAGCGGTTTATGGCACTTCCTCCCATAGAGTGCCTCATAAGGAGCCATCTCGATGCTGGCCTGGTGGCTGTTGTTGTATGAAAACTCAATCAGTGGTAGTAGCCTCCCCCAAGGTTTCCCCATATCAAATATACATAGCCTGAGCATGTCCTCCATTGTCCGGATCGTCCGCTCCGTCTGACCATCAGTATGTGGATGGAAGGCAGTGCTAAAGGTGAGTCTGGAGCCCAAGTAAGCATGCACTGCCCTCCATTCCCTGGAGGTGAAGTGACCGTATCTGTCCGAAACAATAGACCTGGGGACGCCATGGTATCGGATGAACTGCTCCACAAACACTCTCACCAACACAGCACTTGGGGTATCGTTTTTGACCGGAATGAACCGCGCTACCTTGGTCAATCTGTCTACAATAACCCAGATGGAATCGTGCCCAGAATGGGAGCGAGGTAGCCCGTGTACAAAATCCATGGAGATGTCCTCGAACTTCCACTCTGGGACTGGCAGTGGCTGTAATAGACCACTCGGGCTCTTGCACTCGGCCTTCACTCGCTGGCAGGTCTCGCAATGTGTCACAAAATAGATGATCTCCCTCTTCATCCCTGGCCAGTACATGGTCCGTCGTAAGTCAGCCCACATCTTGGTAATACCGGGATGCACTGAGTATCTAGAGCAGTGTGCCTCTCTGAGGATGTCATCCCGGATACCATCTCCTGTTGGAATGTATACTCGACCACGAAATCGAAGAAGATCGTCCTGCAGCGTGTAGTCCTCATACTTGCCCCCTTCCAGGGCGTAGAAAATAGGCTCTAAATCAGCATCCAATCTCTGATGTGTAAGTATGCGCTTCCGGATATCATCATCGCCGACCAAAGAGCTCAAGTACTCTCGGTATACCACTGGCTCGGCCTCCAAAACCATGGTAACGTGCATATCCTCCATCATGCGAAGCAGCTCTATAGACATCACCCGAGGCTCCGGTACAGAAGTGCTGGCTCTCCTGCTCAAGGCAACCGCAACAGTGTTCGCCTTCCCCGGGTGATAATGCATCTCATAGTCATAGTCGAAGAGGAACTCAAGACATCTCCTCTGGCGCAGGTTTAGGTCCTTCTGCGTGTCAATGTATTTGAGATTCTTGTGATCTGAATAGAT
Source organism: Platanthera zijinensis (assembly GCA_039513925.1). Classification (NCBI taxonomy): domain Eukaryota; kingdom Viridiplantae; phylum Streptophyta; class Magnoliopsida; order Asparagales; family Orchidaceae; genus Platanthera; species Platanthera zijinensis. The sequence continues at coordinate 62,476,764 of CM077095.1, read as the reverse complement.
ATCACAATGGATCTCATATAAGTAGTGTCTCCATGTCTTGAGGGCGAATACCACAACCCCGAGCTCGAGATCATGTACTAGATAGTTATGCTCATGCTTCTTCAACTATCGTGAAGCATAAGTGATAATGTATCCCTGCTGCATCAGGACAGCACCCATCCCCTGATAGGAGGCATCTGTATAAATCTAGAATCCTTCACTCCCAGATGGGAGTGCAAGGATGGGGGATGAAGTGAGTCGGTCCTTCAGCTCCTGAAAAGCCGCTTCGCATTGCTCTATCCAATCAAACACCACATCCTTCTTCGTCAAGGACGTGAGGGGGAGGGCTATCCTCGAGAACCCCTCCACGAACTTGCGATAATAACCTGCTAAACCCAAGAAACTGCAGATGTCTGACGCTGTCTTTGGCCGGGGCCAATCCCGCACTGCCTCTACTTTGGTTGAATCTACTGCTAATCCAGCCCCGCTGATAATATGCCACAGGAAACCGACCTCCTGCATCCAAAATTGGCACTTCGAGAACTTGGCATATATCTGAAACTCCCTCAGTCTCTGTAAAACCCGTGCCAAGTGCCCGGTATGCTCCTCCTGAGTTTGGGAGTAAATCAGGATGTCGTCGATGAATACTATGACAAAGCGATCCAAATAAGGTTCGAACACACGGTTCATGAGTGTCATAAATGCCGAGGGGTCATTTGTGAGCCCAAATGGCATGACCGTGAATTCGTATAATCCATAACGTGAGCTGAATGCTGTTTTCGGTATATCTTCCTCCCGGATGCGCAACTGATAATAGCCGGATCGTAAATCTAGCTTAGAAAACCAGAAGGCTCCCTGAAGCTGATCAAACAACTCATCTATCCGGGGCAACGGGTAGGTGTTCCGAACCGTCAACCTGTTCAATTCCCTGTAATCTATACACAGATGAAGGGATCCATCCTTCTTCTTTACAAATAAAACCGGTGCTCCCCACGACGACGAACTCGGCCGCACAAATCCCAAATCCACTAACTCCTGAAGCTGCGTCCTGAACTCTGCTAGCTCCCTGGGAGCCATCCTATAAGGTGCCCGGGACACTGGTCTCGCTCCCGGCACTAGCTGAATTCTGAAGTCCAGATCTCGAGTCGGTGGTAGTCCGGGCAATTTCTCCGGGAATACGTCGGAGAAATCACGGAGCACCGGGATATGGCTATGGAACTCTCGACTGTCGCCATCTCGAAGCATATGAGGTACACCTCCCCCTGATAGTTTTACTTTCAAGACAACCTAAACACCTAGAGGGGGGGGGGGTGAATAGGTTCTAATTTCTTGTCTATAAATCTAGGCAGAATTCAATTACAATTTAAAACATCTAGCACAGCATTCACAAATAACTAAGCATCACAGATTGCACAATGTTTTATAGTGGTTCCCCAAGGTCTGGGTACATCCACTTTCCCCCTTCACCTATCTAGCAATATGCTAGATTCGGCCAAACTTCCACTATACTCAGATCCTCAGATCCTACAGCTCAAAACCAGGATAGGTTCCTATAACTCAGGCTTAACAGCCCTACCTCAGCCTTGCCTCAAGGCCTACCACTCAGAGAATAACCTTCTCCTACACTCAGGCAAATAGCCCTACCACTCATAGATCACCTCTCCTACACTCAGCCTTTGTAACACAGGCTTACAACTCAGATCTGTGTAAACAGATCCTACAGAAATTTAGAAAAGATATTTTGATGTCTTGCCTTTGTTGAGAGAGAAGAGGACAAGACACTTCTTGATCAGCTGATGAAATCAACTGAATCTGAGCTTTCTTCAAAGCTTCTTGAATCTGAACTTAGCTGAGTTGATTTCCAAACAGCTTCTTGAGAAATCACTGATGGCTTCCTTCTTCTTCTTCAAGATGACTGGATCCCTCTCTATCCAACACCTTTTCTGATACTTCAGGCTTCTTCTTCTTCTTCTTAGATCTACTGATGAAGATCTTCTTTAGAGCTTAGCACTTTCTTGAATTGAAGCTACAACAGGATTGTAATCCTTCTATTTCTTCTTCTTAGATCTTCTTCAGTTATCTTTCTTAGCTTAGATGCTTGTCTATTTAATTCCTTCTGAATGTGTCTATTTATAGACTTTCTTCATGGTAACCGGCTGATCCGGTTTCTAACTGTTTTCTGACAGGTCTGACAGCTTCAGTTAAACGGTGGCAACCCACAGCTGTCAAGTCTTCAAACAGTTCTTGTACCTTAGCCTTGGACAGCAAAATGTCGAGACAGTCAGTTAGAAAGTGTCGAGACCAATCTGTCTATCTGTGTCGACACAAGTGACTTTGGTGTCGACACAGTCTTTGATGATGTCGACTAAGTTGCCTTTAAGTCGATACAGCTTCTTCAGAAAATAACTTGGTCTAGACTCTGCAGTGTGTCGACACAAGTCCTGTGTGTCGACACAGTTGTTGTAGATTCAGAACTCAGCATGTGTCGACTCAGCCTTCAGGTGTCGACACAGCAATCTTCAATCCTGCCAAAATGTGTCGACTCAGTCTTCTGGTGTCGACACAAGCATAGTCGACTTCTGCCAATATGTGTCGACACAGTCTTCTGGTGTCGACACATCCACCCAGTGTCGACACAGTTGTGGTCGACTATCTTCTTCTGTGAGTCGACTATCTTTCTCTGTTCGACTATCTTTCACTAGTCGACTATCTTTCACGGTGTTGACTAACCTTCTCTGGTCGACTATCTATCACGGTTTCGACTAACCTTCTCTGGTCGACTATCTTTCACGGTGTCGACTAACCTTCTCTAGTCGACTATCTTTCACGGTGTCGACACTGCTTCCCAGTGCTGAGGTCGACGATTTTCTTTATGTGTCGACACTGCTTCCCAGTGTCGACATAGTTGAAGTCGACTATTATTCTCTGTGTCGACACAGATATTCTGAAGTGTCGACACAAATATTCTGAAGTGTCGACACAATTTCTTCAGGTGTCGACATGTGGACTTAGAATATTTTTCTGCATTCTTTAATACTTCTTCACCTGCGCATGTCAACTCAAAACAACATCAAATACACCTTGATGTATATCATTGAGCTAAGTTGGGCTTCTTCAAATCAGGTACACATTTTCCAATGTACCCAACAATCTCCCCCTATTTGGAGAAGTCATAACCCTATAGCCAATGATATACACCATTTATAAAAAGTATAAACTGATAATATATGACATAACATGAATACTTAATATAAACAAAACATAAAAACAATCCATCACAGAATGAACATAATATGATACCAAACAACATTATGTTTACAACTTGATAATGTTTGAATACAGAGATTTACATTTAATGATTTAATCAAAACATTACAAAGTACTTTGAAAGAACTAAAAATTAAGACTGATCAGGCTCTTTAATGACAATCCCTTTGCCAGAAAGAACTTGAGCCTTCACAGGAGCTTCAGAATCTTCAGCTGGCTTCTTGCCTTTTAGATCAGCCTTCTTCTTTGCTTCTTCCTTGAGCCTTTGCCTTTCAAAATAATGAAAGGGCTTTGGGAAATACTTGCTTGGCTCCTGAGCATCTGAAGGCAGCCTACCCAGCTTGGCTTTTCTTCTAAACTGTACAATGGCCTCTTGCCTGGCTTCATACTTCTGCCATTCCATCTCATTGTACCACTTGCCTCTTTCCTGCACTTGATCTTTGACAGCCTTCCATGCAGTGAGTATTATATTTCTGGAAGTAGGACTCCACTGCTCAAAGTCTGGCTTAAGTTCAGCCTGCTCTCTAAACCTTTTCTTAGATAGAAGAGCATCTTGCTGGTCTTTCAAAATAGCCTCAGGCTTATCAACCTTCCCAATAACAATATTAATAACCTCCTTTGGAGGACTATACATTCCTTGAACCTGCTGATCAATCATGTCAAAATCTGGAGGGGGGTAAATGACTTGGGCAACCTCAGGTTGATTGCCTTCAAGTAGACTTGTTTGTATTCCTGACTCAGCCACCATAACATCATCACACAATGGGGGATATCCCAATGTGGCTCGAATACTGTTGGTCACCCATTTGGTGTGCTCTGAGCCTGCATGGACTAGCATCCTCTCCCCCTTTATGGCTTCTCTAGAAACATGATCTCTGAGATCTTCCTTTTGAAATCTGATTTGGCCATCCAGATAATTCACACCCTCTTTAAAAAATGGTTTTAACTTTTGAAGCTTGTCAGATATTTCTTTTTGAGAGGTAGTGATTGCAGTCTTAACAGAAGCAATAGCAGCTTGAAAGTTCTTATCAAATTCTTCCATTTCTTTTGTTCTATCTGCTGGCAGGCCTGGAACAATCTTTTTCAATTCCTCTATTATCTCATGATGAGATTCAGTTAAATTATCATTCATTCTTAACTGATTTTCCAAGACATAGCTTTGCTTTAAAGCAATGTCATCCACCTTAGGGATGATAGTTTGTTGTTGTTTTGCCAAATACACTACTGCATTACCTCCCTTATGGAAGCAATCTGTCATCTCCTTTTTATGCATGTTGACCTCAAACCTAATAGATTTTATATCTTGAGCTAAGTCAAACTGCAGGGACTTGTTGTTCTCATCAACATATTTTTCAATGGCCACCCTGTGTTCATCCAATTTCACTTGTATATCTACCAAGAACTTGTTATAATCAAAGTTAGAAGGAGTGTGATGTGCTGTAGACTGTAGAGCCTGCTTATAGCTCTTGCTCCTTCTCTGAAAGACCATAAGTTTTCTCTTTTTAGCCACCCTGGCTTCTTCAGTCTCTGAATCAGAAGTGCTATCAACTTGAACTCTTTCTTTGGGAGGAGGAGAAACAGCTGCTTCAGTGCCATGTTATACAGTCTCAACATGCACTGGCTCCCCCTCAATTTCTTGCTCCACTTCCAGATTATCAGTTATTATTTCATCATTTGGAAATAACTCCTCCAGAGTATATTCCTTCTGGGCTTGAGCATTTGCAGTATTCAGATTTGGAGATTGATGAATTGGAGCATCTTCTAGCACTTGCTCCCCCTGGACCTGTGCAGAAATAGAAATATTAGAAATCTCTTTTGTAGGAAAATACACCAGCTCCCCCTGCACCTGTACCTGGTCATGAGTAGATACAGTTTGTGTAGGTGAATAAACTTGCTGAGCTGGTATACTTACTTCTTCTTCTTGAACTTCAGGTATTGTGGCATCCTGAACTTGTATAGATGCAGGCTGATCTTCAACTTCTAGTCTTACTTGCTCTTCTTGTGGATGCCCAGTACTGGTAGCATGACCTGGGGATTTCTCAGGTGAATCCTGCCTTTCCACTTCAGGCATCTCTTTGGTCAGCACCCTATCCCATCTGGAGAACAATCTCATGTCCATCCTTCTCATGTGATTAATTTTAGTTCCAGGTTGTTGTTGCATAACCTCAGGAATCTCCTTACTGAGATATATACTCATTATCCTAGCCAGATTTGGCTTCTTGATCCCTTCCTTAATCTTTTCAAAAATTACAGATGACCAATCCGTTGGAATTGTAAACACAATCCTGGTCATTAGGCTGAACATATAGGCTGAAATCCTATCATGTCCACCTGACTTGCACAGAATAACTTTTCCAACTACTTCTGACAGGAACTTACCTTGTTGATTCATTCCTTTCCGATTGAACGCAGCTCCAATTTTCATGGTGGATTCCAATCCACACCATTGAAGAGCCTCCCTAGATTTAGAAGCAGGCACATCCTCTTCATTCTCAATTGTAGGTAATTGCAGAATTGTTCTTATCTTACTTGGTGTAATCTCCACAGGTGACCCATGAACTGTGGATTTTATTTCATGACTTTCAGAGTTTACAGAGGCAGAGGTAAAGAACTCATGCACCTCCTTCTTCCATATCTTTGAAGGTTCGGAGACCAGAAATTCTAAACTAGAGTCGGAGAGGAGAGAGATAACCCCAAGAACATCTAGAGGGGCAGCTGCAAAGGCCTGGCGCACCAACTCATATCCTTCATTAACATTATCTTCAATCTTCGGCGCCATTGATCAGTCGAGAAAGCTTGAAAGATGAGAGAAAGAGAGAGAGAGAGAGAATGTCGACACAGGGTTTCGAAAACCTTGTAAGCGTGTCGACAGAATGAGTTTTTGACCTATTCATACCTTCTGTTTAAAGAAGATCAAAAGTCGCCAAAAACAGACTATAAGTGTCGACACAGATGGATTGTGTCGACACAAGCTTCTATTGTCTCGACTACAAGTTCGTCTACTATGTGTCGACACCAATTTGTGGTTATGTCGACACTAGGGATATATAGTAGAGCATCAGAAATTCTGTGTCGACTCTTAGTATAAGTGTCGACACAAAATCTGTAGGTGTCGACACCACTATCCTGGTGAAGTCGACACTACATTCCTGGATAAGTCGACAATAAGATTCTTAAGTGTTGACACATATTTTCTGTGTCGACACAATATCTTATTGTCGACATTACTACCCTGAGTCAACACATAATTACTGAATGTGTCGACACCATCTTACTTAGCCAATTTCTGTTTGTTCATCACAACTTATAAGTACAACAAAGTACTTTATACTGCTTCAATGTGTCTTAATATCACTTGAATGTCTTGTTACCACTTCAACTGTATTGTTGATGATTTTGTGATTACACTAATCAATGGTTAACATACCTAATTCAATTTTGAATTTATTGAATTTTGTCTCATCTAGGGGCTTAGTAAACACATCTGCTATTTGATAATCTGTTTTCACAAATTCCAATGAGATGTCTTCTTTTTCTACATGTTCCCTAAGAAAATGGTATTTTATTTCTATATGCTTAGTTCTACTATGAGAAACAGGATTATTAGCAATAGAAATTGCACTCTTAGAATCACACAGAAGAGGTGTTCTACTTACTTGAATACCATAATCCTTAAGCTGATGCTGCATCCATAATAGCTGTGCACAGCAGCTTCCAGCAGCAACATACTCAGACTCAGCTGTGGAAATTGCCACACTGGTCTGCTTCTTACTACTCCATGATATTAGTCTTCCTCCCAGGAATTGACAAGTACCTATAGTACTCTTTCTATCCTCTCTACATCCTGCAAAATCTGCATCTGAATAGCCTGTTAGTTGAAAATCTCTATTCCTAGGGTACCAAAGACCTAGATTAGGTGTGCCCTTAAGATATCTCAGAATCCTTTTGACTGCAGTATAATGAGATTCTTTAGGGCAGGCTTGGTACCTAGCACAGACACATGTAGTATACATAATATATGGTCTACTAGCAGTGAGATAGAGTAGTGAGCCAACTATTCCTCTATACAAAGTCTCATCAACAGGTTTACCTGCATCATCTTTGCATATAGGCATACTTGTTCCCATAGGAGTTCTCATGGTGGAGGACGACTCCATACCATATTTCTTAATCAATTCTTTGGTGAACTTAGACTGGGATATGGACAAGCCATCATCAGTCTGTCTTACTTGGAGTCCCAAGAAGAATTTCAGTTCCCCCATACTGCTCATCTCAAACTTCCCTTGCATAAGTTTGGCAAACTTTTTACAAAGGTTGTTTTCAGTAGATCCAAAGATTATGTCATCAACATAGATCTGAACTAAGATGATCTTGCCTTTGAATTCCCTAAGGAATAGAGTTTTGTCAATTTTTCCTCTTGAGAACTTATTCTCAATAAGGAAAGTAGACAGGGTTTCATACCAAGCCCTTGGGGCTTGCTTTAACCCATACAGAGCTTTCCTAAGCTTATAAACAAAATCAGGTTTAAGAGGATCTACAAAACCTGATGGCTGCTCTACATATACTTCTTCTTTAAGATCACCATTCAGAAATGCTGACTTCACATCCATCTGGTATACTTTGAAGTCTTGATAGGCTGCATTGGCAAGGAATATTCTGATTGCCTCCAGCCTTGCTACTGGAGCAAAGGTTTGATCAAAGTCAATCCCTTCTTCCTGCCTGTATCCTTTTGCAACCAACCTTGCTTTATTCTTTACTATTATTCCACTTTCATCTAGCTTGTTCCTATATATCCATTTTGTGCCAATTATGTTGTGGCCTCTTGGTTTAGGAACAAGCTCCCAGACATTGCACTTTCTGAATTGATTCAGCTCCTCTTGCATAGCATCAATCCAGTGCTGGTCTTGGATGGCTTCTTCAAACTTCTTAAGCTCCAATTGTGACAGGAAACTTGAATGTAGAACTGTGTTTTGATTTCTGCTTCTAGTTTGCACCCCTTGTCTTGGATCACCTATTATCTGATCAGCTGGATGATCTCTTAAATGTCTTGTAGCTGGAGGAAGATTTCCTTCTGGTTGAACATCTCCAGCTCCTTCATTTAACTGATTCTCTTGATTTTCATCAGCTTCTATAGTGTCTTGTTCTCCCCCTGGACTGAAGCCTTCATTTTCCACTGCCCCATCTTCCTTTGATACTTCAGTAATGGAAAGCTTGTCCATACTTTTGCTTATACCTGTTGAGTCATTTAATCTACAAGACAACTCACAGTTGATTAATTTTGTTTCATCAAACACAACATGCACAGATTCTTCAACAACTTGAGTGGTCAAGTTGAAGACTCTATAGGCCTTACTATTTGTACTGTACCCAAAAAATATCCCATCCTGGGATTTGGCAGCAAACTTAGTCAAATATGACTTGCCATTGTTAAGTATATAACACTTGCAACCAAAGATCCTAAAGTAAGATAGATTTGGTTTTCTGCCTTTCACAATCTCATAGGGAGTCATTTTGTGGCTTTTGGTGATAGTAGCCCTATTGATTACATGACAAGCAGTGTTAACTGCCTCAGCCCAAAAATATTCTGGGAGAGAGGTGTCACTCAATAGAGTTCTACCAGCTTCAATTAATGTTCTATTCTTTCTTTCAGCAATTCCATTTTGCTGAGGTGTTCTAGGTGAGGAGAACTCTTGGAAAATCCCAAAGTCTTTACACAAGTTTGTTATGCTTTCAGATTGAAACTCAGTACCATGGTCACTTCTGATTTTGACCACTGTACTATTCAGTTCATTCTGAATTTGCTTTACAAAATTAAGTAATACACTTGGGGTTTCAGATTTTTGTCTCAGAAAGAACACCCATGTAAATCTAGAATAGTCATCTACAACCATAAAAGTGTAGACCTTCCTACCTAGACTATGAACTGGCATAGGACCAAAACGATCCATATGCAAGAGGTATAAGCACCTCACAGAATCCTTGTTTTCAAGGCTTTGAAAGGAGGATTTTGTCTGCTTGCCCTTTTGACAAGCTAAGCATATCCCTTCCTTTATACACTTAATTTGAGGTCCATTCCTCACTAACTCTTTGCTAAAGAGTTGGCCAATTATCTTGTAGTTTAGATGAGCCAATCTCTTGTGCCACTTAACACAATGAGAAGCATTGTCATCAGCTACAAGACAGATGGGAGAAGCCTTATTCTCACATTCAAAATTAAGACAATATACATTTCTCTTCCTATACCCAGTCAATATGATCTTTTGATCACTTGACCTCTTGATATGACATCCATTTTTAACAAATGAAATGTCATATCCTAAATCACTTAGCTGGCTTATGCTTATTAGATTATGTTTCAAACCTTTTACATAAGCCACTTGAGTGATAGTAATTAGGTTAGAAGAAATGTTACCAAACCCTTTGATGACTCCTTTTTCAGATCCACCAAAGATCACTTTAGGTCCATCTTTGACAGATGAATACTCCTTCAGCAGCCCCTTTGTTCCAGTCATGTGCCTGGAACAACCACTATCCAAGTACCATATAGGGGCATGGTAACTTGGATTCACCTGCAACACAGAATTACTTACCCTTAGAACCCAAGTAAGTCTTGGGTCCTTGGTTCAGGTTAGCATTAATAAAGCTACCATAACCTCTTCTAACAGGTAGGCTTTTGTTCTTTATAACACTTGTGTTATACCAGCAGTCTAGTGCAAAATGGCCTCTCTTGCCACAACACCAACATTCAAACTTATTGTATCTAGATCTAGATACATCCTTGTCAGAAGAATTTCTGTTCATTGCTGGTGCTTCAGCAACTTCACCTACTGATTTCTTAAAACCATTGGGTTTATGACCATAGGTAGGCCTGCTTGCATTTACACCCTTGTTCTTCAGAACATTAGTCTTAATATGACCTTGAATATCTTCATGATCATATTTGTTAGAAGGCACTTTCATCTTACTAAACTTTATGGGGACTGAAAGATTTAGTGGCTGAACAGGAGTTTTGCCTTTCCTCTTGAATCTGCCAGCCCTGGAGTTACCTTTAAATCCTAATCCAGCCTTACCCTTTTGAGTGACAAATTCATCTATCAAGGGTAAGACAGATTTTGGCTTAGAGTAACTAGCCACTAAATCCCTTTTAATTCTAAGTCTGGCCTCCAGACTCTTCACTTGATCATTAGTATAATTAATTGTGCCCATCTGAATAATAGTTATATTCTTCAGCTTGGCAATTTCATTTAATTTTTGATCAATAACTTTTTCTAACTCAGTTGTAGCAACCCTTAGTTCAGCAATTTCCTGAGCCTGAGATTTAACCAGGTTCTTGCTTTTCTTAAGGGCCTGCAACAAATCCCCATACTTGTCTATCAATTGATAGACATCTCCTTCAGATTCAGATGCATCTACATCACTTGATGCAGATGTAGCTGATTCTTCACTTGTACAACAAACAAATGTAATAGAAGGACATTGTACCTTATTATGACCAGACTGATTCTGGCATATATCCTCTTCTGATCCTGCCATCAGCCCCATACACTGATGATCCTTTTGTTCATTGATGGAGTCTAGCAACTGCAGAAACTCCTCTTCTTCAGATGCAGCATATAGTCCAATATATGCTTCAGCTTCAAATTCTGACTCTGAAGTTGACTGGTCTGTTAGACTCTTATCTTTCTTTACAACAAAGGATTTCTCCTTCTTGCCTTTCTGATATGTCTTCTTTTTGTCTGAAGATTCCTTTCTCTTATCAGGATAGTCAGCCGCTACATGTCCAGGCCTATTGCAACAATAGCAGACAATCTTTGAAGTAGTGGCTTTGCTGGGCTTTGATCTGCTCTTCTCTTTCCTTGATGACCTTTTCTTCTGAAAATAGTCATCAACTTGCTGTGATGTGGAAGGACTAGACTTCTATTGCTTCTTTTTCAAGAACCTCTGGAATTGCCTTGTGAATGCAGCAAAGTCTGCATCTGAATCACAGCTTTCTGAACCCTTATCTGAATTTTCAGAACTATCTTCTGCAACTTCCTTAGGAGGAGATGGTGATTTCCTCCTATTCTTTCTAGTGGCTTCTGCATTGAATGCCACAGTCTTTTCTCTATGCTCTCCTCTTGAATTCTTTTCCTCCTCCTTCCTCACCATAAGTTGCATTTCATAGGATAGCAACTTTCCAAACAAGGTGGGAGGAGATATCTCTGCCAATTTAGCCACTTCTCTTATGGCACAGATCTTTGTGTCCCAATCCTTTGTTAAGGATCTCAAGAATTTGTCATTCAGTTCATAAGTACTGAAGACTCTTCCATAGGACATAAGCTCATTCACAATTCTATAGAATTTCTTGTAGCACTCAGTTATGCTATCAGATTTTCCTTGTCTAAAACTTTCATACTCCTGATTGAGCATAGATTTCCTGTCCTGCCTCACTTCTTCAGATCCCTCCATGTAGACAATCAATGTGTCCCACATCTCTTTGGAGGTCTTGCAGTGAATCAGATTCTGAAATGTTGAAACATCTATGGCACTAACAATAATGTTCTGAGCTCTTTTATCCATAGTTGCCAAGATGATTTCATCCTTGGTCATTTCTGAATAACTCTTTGGAGTTTGGATATTTGCATCAAGAACTGATATCTTCATTGGAATGAAGGGGCCTTCCTGTACTGTGATGTAAATCCTTGGGTCAGATGCTTCCATAAACAGTCTGACTCTTTCTTTCCAAATTCCAAAGATTTCTTTCTTGCATATGGGTAATTTCATAGACCCTAGCTCCTTATGATTCTCACCAGAACCCATCTTTTTGAATCTTGATTCTGCCTATCAGATCTACCTCAGACTGTTAAGTCCTTTTTGAGGAACCTCCCTCTGATACCACTTGATAGTTTTACTTTCAAGACAACCTAAACACCTAGAGGGGGGGGGGGTGAATAGGTTCTAATTTCTTGTCTATAAATCTAGGCAGAATTCAATTACAATTTAAAACATCTAGCACAGCATTCACAGACAACTAAGCATCACAGATTGCACAATGTTTTATAGTGGTTCCCCAAGGTCTGGGTACATCCACTTTCCCCCTTCACCTATCTAGCAATATGCTAGATTCGGCCAAACTTCCACTATACTCAGATCCTCAGATCCTACAGCTCAGAACCAGGATAGGTTCCTACAACTCAGGCTTAACAGCCCTACCTCAGCCTTGCCTCAAGGCCTACCACTCAGAGAATAACCTTCTCCTACACTCAGGCAAATAGCCCTACCACTCAGAGATCACCTCTCCTACACTCAGCCTTTATAACACAGGCTTACAACTCAGATCTGTGTAAACAGATCCTACAGAAATTTAGAAAAGATATTTTGATGTCTTGCCTTTGTTGAGAGAGAAGAGGACAAGACACTTCTTGATCAGCTGATGAAATCAACTGAATCTGAGCTTTCTTCAAAGCTTCTTGAATCTGAACTTAGCTGAGTTGATTTCCAAACAGCTTCTTGAGAAACCACTGATGGCTTCCTTCTTCTTCTTCAAGATGACTGGATCCCTCTCTATCCAACACCTTTTCTGATACTTCAGACTTCTTCTTCTTCTTCTTAGATCTACTGATGAAGATCTTCTTTAGAGCTTAGCACTTTCTTGAATTGAAGCTACAACAGGATTGTAATCCTTCTGTTTCTTCTTCTTAGATCTTCTTCAGTTATCTTTCTTAGCTTAGCTACTTGTCTATTTAATTCCTTCTGAATGTGTCTATTTATAGACTTTCTTTATGGTAACCGGCTGATCCGGTTTCTAACTGTTTTCTGACAGGTCTGACAGCTTCAGTTAAACGGTGGCAACCCACAGCTGTCAAGTCTTCAAACAGTTCTTGTACCTTAGCCTTGGACAGCAAAATGTCGAGACAGTCAGTTAGAAAGTGTCGAGACCAATCTGTCTATCTGTGTCGACACAAGTGACTTTGGTGTCGACACAGTCTTTGATGATGTCGACTGAGTTGCCTTTAAGTCGACACAGCTTCTTCAGAAAATAACTTGGTCTAGACTCTGCAGTGTGTCGACACAAGTCCTGTGTGTCGACACAGTTGTTGTAGATTCAGAACTCAGCATGTGTCGACTCAGCCTTCAGGTGTCGACACAGCAATCTTCAATCCTGCCAAAATGTGTCGACTCAGTCTTCTGGTGTCAACACAAGCATAGTCGACTTCTGCCAATATGTGTCGACACAGTCTTCTGATGTCGACACATCCACCCAGTGTCGACACAGTTGTGGTCGACTATCTTCTTCTGTGAGTCGACTATCTTTCTCTGTTCGACTATCTTTCACTAGTCGACTATCTTTCACGGTGTCGACTAACCTTCTCTGGTCGACTATCTATCACGGTGTCGACTAACCTTCTCTGGTCGACTATCTTTCACGGTGTCGACTAACCTTCTCTAGTCGACTATCTTTCACGGTGTCGACACTGCTTCCCAGTGCTGAGGTCGACGATTTTCTTTATGTGTCGACACTGCTTCCCAGTGTCGACATAGTTGAAGTCGACTATTATTCTCTATGTCGACACAGATATTCTGAAGTGTCGACACAAATATTCTGAAGTGTCGACACAATTTCTTCAGGTGTCGACATGTGGACTTAGAATATTTTTCTGCATTCTTTAATACTTCTTCACCTGCACATGTCAACTCAAAACAACATCAAATACACCTTGATGTATATCATTGAGCTAAGTTGGGCTTCTTCAAATCAGGTACACATTTTCCAATGTACCCAACACCCCCCCCCTGCTCGTAGGCCTTGATAACCTGTATAGAAGATAAAGATAGATGGGGGATGGGACGAATACCTTCAATGGTGACGTAGGAATCGCCATGTCTGAGTGTGATCCTCTTCGAGGGGCAGTCTATCTGAGCATGGTTCCAATGGAGCCATGTCATGCCCAAAATCAAATCGAAGTCTGGTAACTTTAAGACCGCTGCCGGATCTTCAAACGCCTTGCCTTCGATCTCGGCCTCCATGTTGCAGCTAACCGTAGTCCATAACTCCGAGCCATCAGGAAGACGTATCCTCCTCTCTATGCCAGGGAACCTTTCCACGCCCTCTAGTCCTTCAATAAAGGTGTTCGACACAAAGAAGTGTGAATAACCCGTGTCGAAGAGGGTATGAGCGGGCTTGCCGCTGATCATAACTATGCCTGGGTTTGTTGAGTTCAAAGATAAAGATTATTTCTAAGGTTCTCAAGGTACTTATTAAAGTTGAAATTTCTAAATCTTGCAATAATTAAAGTACCTGTAATCACATCCTCAGGGTTCCTCTGCTCTATGAGGTCCAGTGCATACACCTGCTCCCGATCTCGGCCAAGGCCGTAGTGTCCTCGGCCTCGGCCTCGACCTCGTCCTCGTCCTCGGCCCTAGTGAGATGGAGGGGCCACTTGAGGTGGAGGAGGAGGAGGAGGGAGTGGTTGGATCTGATGAGGGCACTGCGACCTGATGTGTCCAAGCTGGCCGCATCCAAAGCACGTGAGCTGTCTCTGGCCACGATCCTCCTATCTCATCGGCCCGTGAGTCTGTAGAGGTGGGGGAGCCAGCACTGTAGGACGCCTCTGCTCCTGCCTGTAGTTGGGATGACGACGTCCCCCACCCCTCCTGTAGCTGATAACCTTGCCCCTCTGGGATGCCCTGCTACCATCTCCGGATGACGACCCCTCTAGCGGTCTCTTCCCTCTGCCTTATACCATCAGCTGGTCAGCCTCGAGCTTCTTCGCCATCTCAATAATCTTTGCAGTGGTGCCATGCGATATGAACAACAAGGGCTGCCTCAAAGTGTCCCGGAGCCCATGGTAGAACCTCTTAGCATACTTCCGGTCATCCCAGTCATGGAATCCCACGAACCTAGCCAAGTGGGAGAACTCTCTCTGGTACTCGATCACGGATCGGCTTCCTTGTTGGAGATTCAGAAATCTAGCTTCCAAAGCATATCGGTTTGTGGAGGATACGTAGTGCTCCAAGAACTCATCACTGAATTCCTCCCAGGTAATATCCATCAGCTCCCTGTCAGCGTATGTAGAGTCTCGAACCGACTTCCACCACCTCTTCGCATGAGCCTCCAGTACTGAGGTGGCAAGAGGAACAACCTGTCTGACGGGGCAGCTAATGCCAGCTAATAGCTCCTGAATGGTCTCCAACCACTCCTCCGTCTTCACGGCATCTTCTGTCCCGCGGTGGCGACAGACTCTTAAAAGCTTTCAACCAGTTCGACCCGGGGTTTGGCAGCTATGCCGGGGCTTGCTGGGCTCTGAAGGCATCCAGGATAGCCGTCAGAGTTTTCCCCATCTCTGTCTCCATGAACGGAATGACAGCCGGAGGAGGAGGAACCGAATCCAGTGGAGGCTGCATAAGGTAAGGTAAATGTCAAAATTGGCCTAACTCATTGTTTAATGGACTGTTTTACGTGACTTTTGCACATGGGCACACCATTGCTTCCGCTGCATAGTTTGTCTGCAAACTAATGCTCGAGCGGGGTGTTCCAGTGTTGTGGACTTCATTCTCATATGATCGTTGTTCGAGTGATACCAGTTTGTAAAATCCATTTCCCCTTTCTCGGGGCTAACCCGGATCTTATGCCCAGAACCGCCGCCTTATGGTGACACTAACACACCGGTTAGTCGACACCGCAAGTCGCCGATTCTGCAGGCTAGTATGATCATAAACCTGTCGGCCACTATGAGAAATAAAAGTATAAAACAGAGTAAATATAACAATCCACAGCCACAGTACTAATCATATATATAGCCAATGAAAAGTACATGATATAGTCCAAAATGAGTACAATAATAAAAGAGTGTAATAAGGGCTTATGCCCAGTACATCAATATCAAATCACTCTCTCTCAATCTAACAGCAGCGGAATCTAATATCTCAACTCATCACACCTGAACATGTGCTCCAGTAGGAGTAGTAGGTGGTATCGGCATCTGCTCCTCAAGTCCCGCCTCCTCGAGGTGCTGCTCTATCTCCTCATGCTCCTAAAATGATATGGTCACCGACCATTAGTCAAAAAGACTAAGTCATTTCCTCCGCACCTCGCCCCGCAACTCCTAGGCACTGAGCGGGAGGATGAAGCAGAGGATAACAAGGGGTAGCAAAAGTGGAAGCAGGTGATAAGAGTTAACTAGCAGTATTAATAGGTATTGTTATCCTACTCTAGCAGTTCTAAGTATGTAGTACAGGTAAGTAAAAGCAGTACTAGTAAAAGAAGGACTGAAAGTAAGAGAAGGAAGTAAAGTAAGCTGAAATGTAAAGCTATCAATCATCACAGACGTACCTTAACTTATAAAAATGCCCATACAAATTTATAAGTTAAGGTTTCCAGGAATTTTAACTTATCATATAAAAGAGCCAATACTAATTTATATGATAAGAATCTATGAAGCGTATGCCCCAAAATGTATGAATGATTATGATACAATTTATGTATCAGGTAAGTACAACTCACACACAACGACTCCGTGATCACAGACCTTTAGTTCCCACTTTTCGAGAGCTATCATCACTCTCAGGTACCGCCGTTGTGGCTACAACAGCAGCGGAATGGGCGCTTTCGCTTTTTAGGCAGGTATACACACTACCAGGCCAAGACCTCTCCTGTACGCCTCTGTACACCGACAAGTGCACTCTAGAGTCTCTGCGTACTATTGCTAGCTACCTGCTAGTCTTTTAGGTCGGGTGCACGTCTTCGAGGATTGTCTACCTAACCGCAGTATTAAACAACATACTGGCCCCTTCACCCGTACACCTCACCCGAGTCACCGTACTGCCATCGGTGTGACGATTGGCCCAGTACCGCATGACCCACCACTAATTTATACATATGCAAGTATTACATCTCGAGTCTCCAGCTCCTAGGACCAACCTGTCCTGATTCCTCCAACCCTGCCCGATTGAGCAAGTAGTCAACAGACTCCAAGTCCCTCCAACCCGGCGAGTGAGCACATAGTCATACTAATTCCTTTCAATCCGGCACGGGTGAGCAAGTAGTCAACGGACTCCAAGTCCCTCCAACCCGGCACGGTTGAGGTACACCACATCAATTCCTTTCAATCCGGTATGGGTGAGCAAGTAGTCAACAGACTCCAAGTCCCTCCAACCCGGCAACGTGATAAGAACAAGTACAGATTTACCTAGCCTATTAAGCTACTCTTGCCTACCGGTTGTTATACTTAGTGCCTTAGGGTTAATCCCAGGACTGCCCAAGGTATGCCCATTGAAGGGGTCTCGAAGGCACTAGGAACTAAGATGGGATGACAAGCCCAAAGTTCCCTTTCGCAAGGATAATTACTTTTAGTTGATGTCTACCCAAGATCCACAACCAACTCTCATTGTTACTTTAGGACTAATCTAATGACTTAAGGTATCATTATTAGAAGGGCGACAGTCTTCCGCCGGCCTTCGCTCAAGTGGTTACCCCAAGACTTGCACTTTTACTCTCGTCACTAAGATGACATTAACCACCAGGGTTACATTTCCAATCATATTCCCTAGCTCAATTATCGATCTATCCTCTGGTGGGCCTTATGGTATAATCTACTTTTACTATGCGCAGCCCATGACCTGATACCACCCCGAAATGGAACTTCCAATTACTTGGGCCACCAACCCCTAAATATTTATCCTAGGGTAGTATGAACTAATAAAATGAGCATGGTGATTTTTATGATTTTCCTAAGTCATTAAGGCCTCTAATTAAATCATTTAAAACATTCCTTATGTCATTTTACACATGAAGTGGTATCATTTAAAATCTACTGACCTAAGGGAATTTTCCAGAATTGCATATGGGTAAAACATTGCTGTCTACAAGATTTCATAATTTTCCTTTTAATATTTCTATTTATCCCATAATTAATACAAATTCTACATAAATACCATTTTTCAAATGAAGTAGAAGAAATACATAAACCAAAATTACAGGAAAATTACTGAGCAATTATATCATTAATTCATGACTAATGGCAGAGTTTCATTAACTTCTATAGTGTAATAGCCTATCAATTTCCATTCTAAATTATTTACCAAAATGCTATTTTTCTAACTTAATAATTATCAGTGTGTACAAAAATTCTGAAATAAATCTAAAAAAACTAATATTACAATTATACAACTCTAGAATTATTTCTATAATTTTCTAACATGTAATTCCACCAATTCATGATTAAATACAAAAAGGGTAAAATAGTAATTTCAAGGTATTTTGCTCCAACATTTCTCAAACAGAGATATAAAATTTTCCTAAGTCAATTAAAACATCAATCTTTGACTTAACAGAATTTGGGAATTTCCTTTGGTCAAAATCTATTTTTCCAATTTATTTTCCAAAAGGACCTATATTTTGAAAATTCTAATTAATGGGATTTTTGATCCCAAAAAATCCAATAATTAATTCTAGGGGTGAAATTTATCCTAATGAATCACTGGAATAGATTCCATGATTTTTTGATGCCTCAACTAGGCTAAATACACAATATTTCATTTCTTGCTAATAGCACCCCAAGGCTATAAGTAGCCAACACATGCAAGTGGGTTAACCCAACATGCAGTGGTCCAATTGTACTTAAATTTCTACCAAGCACCAATGATGTCCCTAAGGACCTGCCACCAAAATTTGGGGCCATTTGGAGGCTTAACACTCCAATTATACCATTTATTTAATTATTGATATTATGACCAAAACTATAGGAATTTTGTCTCCAAAAATTCTAAATTTTTGGCATGGGCTATATCTGCCCAAATAAGTCACATGCCCAAAATATCAAGTCATACGGACATCTGGTTTGGCATGGGCTTCATTTTTGATTTATGCCCTAGCCTAGGACCAGCCCTAGGAAAAATGCCCTACAGGCCAGAGTACTGGGCCAAAACCCATGTTTAGGGTGGCATTTTAAAGGTAAGGCACAGGGATATTTTTTTCATTCAAAGTTCATGATCTGTTAAGGTCTTTAAATGCCCTAAATTTCACATGAAAGATGGCTGTAAAAATGTGACAAAAATATACATTCATTTCATTTATATTATAACACTGATATAGTTGAGCACGAATCCTAAAGCAATAATGGACGGAATCCGTTCATCGTCCCCAGGCAGCTAACGGCCCAGATTCCTTCCTCCTGGGCCACCTTTACTGGCGATTTCTGGTCAGCTGAGGCGGCGCCACTGCCGGCCAACGGTGCCACCACCTTCACGGTGGTGGTGGCTATCCTTTGCCGGTGATGAGGCGGCGGAAGACGGAGATCCCGAGCGGTAAGAAAAACTCGGGAAATTCTCTCATTTCTCACATGGCATCGGGCTCAATTGAGCCTGATATCTCGCCTAATGGATCTAAGAAGCTAGTACAGGTAGAGGTGAAGCGAAACGGACCTGGATTGGGGCTTGGCGGCGAGTTCGGCGGCGGTTTGGCATGGTGGTGGTGTGCCGGCGAGCTCCTTCTCGTTTCCTAGATTCTCCACCAAATGCACTGATCTAGCACTCGAATCCCACTCGTTTTAACTCACTGAAGCTGATGGAATGGTTTGTTTTGACTGAGGTGGAGTATATGGGGAGATATGGCCGAGGTGAGCTCGGGGTGAAGCTTTGGATGCTTCACCCATGGTGCCAAGTGGCTCTCAGCCTCTAATTCCTTCTAGAATGATGTGAGGAGGTCAGCCAACACCTTTTTGGGCTGAAGGAGCCAAGGCCAAGTGGCTTCCATCACCAAAATCCTCCTTCTCTCCACTTTCTCTCTCCTTCCACTCCCAAAATTCCATTTTTACCCCTTTGCATGTACTCTCTCTCCTGGTTATGAGTGGTAGGGGCTGTCAAGGTGCTTTGGTTGCTAGTGGGCTTCACTTGGTGGGCTTGGCCCAAGGGAAGTGGCTTGGTCATCATTTCTCTTCTTTAGGCCATTATGTTGACTTTGTTGACTTGGAGAGTTGACTTGGTCAACATGATGAGTGGGCTGACCCCACTTGATGGTCATGAGCCTAATGGCACCACCCAACTTGGATTGGGCCAAGGGGGTGCCCTACATAGGTCAATTGGGCTTATGAGTGTTGGTTTGACCACTTTAGATGGGTCAACTATGGTCAAAGTGTTGACCTAGTGACATGCCCTAGGGTTCCCTTAGATTGTAATTAGGGTTAGGGCAGTGTGGTGGGGTCATGGTGTGGCTAGGGTCCTTATTTAGCCTAGTTTGACTTGGTCCTATAATGGGCCCCACATGGCTACAACCCACTACCTAGGGTCAAACCTAGCTAATTTCCCTAAAACCCACCCCATGCCTAACCCAATCTAAGTTAAGGGGTCTAGAAGTAACATGGGATGTTACGGTAATGCTTTTAGGGTTTAAAATAACTAACATACAACCTAGCATAAATCATTCCCAGAAAGCAAGTGAATAACCTCCAAATAGGCAAAAATAACAGTTTCAGTTCATACCCAGCATCACAAGTAAGCCATCAGTGGGCGTCAACAACCTGACATGAATCCACTGGTTAGCATGCAGGTCTATACAGAAAGAAGAAAACTACCTCACAAGGATGAGGAATAGAAATCTCAGCTACCCAGGAGGCCACAAGCAAGCTCCACAAGAAAACTAGCTGGTCAACCGGCTACTGCTCAGAACCTGAGGCATTCAAAGAAGAAACACCTCAGCAAGAAGTGGAGCATTATATTTATGAATAAATAAAGAAGGATTTACCAACCATGCAACAAAATGCTATTAATAGAATAAAATGCATGACAGTAAGAAAAGAACACTGTCAAAAGAGCAATAAATAAAAAAACACACCAAGTGTGAGTACAATAGCAACATGCTCTGCGAAAGAAAAGAACCTGCAGCAGCAACAAGACATATTTATACCAACAGAAATAAATATAAGAAAGGAAAGGAACTAACAGTCCTAATATTTGTGAATTATTGGCCGTGGTGAAAACCTTGGGTTGGAGTGGGGGCATAGCCCTCGCCAACAACCAGACCCAAAAACACTCCAGTGTGAAAACAACCAGTGGCAGCTACAGGGTCCACACACCTAACCATACTAGCCCAACACGGCCTAGGTGGTGGTGGTCACAGCTCAGCACACACAATTCACCCCTTATAAAGACCACAAAACAACACCACTTGCCATAATACACGAGTCGGCATCCAAGCAAAACAAGCCGAACACCCAACACCCCCTAGGGAAAAGCCACACTAACAATCCTAAGAAAACACACCAACCCAAGGCAAAAGCGTCGAGTCCACTCGACGCGGCGTTGAGTGATCTTCACTCACTCAGCGCCAAACACTAGCCAGGGACGGCGTCGAGTCCACTCGATGTGGCGTTGAGTGATCTCCACTCACTCAATGCCAAACCTGATGCGACGTTGAGCGAGCTTCACTCACTCAATGCCAAACACTGGCCAGGGACGGCGTCGAGTCCAGTCGATATGGCATTGAGTGAGCTCCACTCACTCAATGCTAAAAGACTTAGCCGTAAAACATAACTTTGGCGTTAAGTAAGTTCACCACACTCAACGCCAAAAAAGCCTAACAGCCAAGACGTTGAGTGAGGTCCACTCACTCAACGCTTTTGACTTAGAATAAATTTGAATTTTAAAAGCTAAAACCTTTACTAAAGCTCACTCAACGCTTGGAAACAGAGAGTTGGAAATTTAATTCCCACTCTCTCTCCTACCCTTTCTACCTTGCCACAACAGCTATCTAACTTATACTACAACTAAATACGGTCGTACCCTACCTCCAGCTACCAACTGGACACCAAACCGAGGATAAAGAGGGAGAGATTAGCCAAATTCTTAGACAACCTAAACCAGACATGGCTGAAATAAAGAAACACTGCTGGACTAGCTCCTAGAAGCAAAAAACAGAGCTAATTAAAGCAAATTAACAAAGTAAAAAGGGGTCAAATTGGCAAGGGCAAGGAGCCACTTGCCTCACTACCGAGATGCAGTAGCAACAACAAGAAATCTGGCTTTGGCGGCAAGATCGGCCACCTACGGGTCAAAAACAGAGCTTTAAGAGAAGAAGAAGAGAACCTGAAAACCCTAACCCATAGAAACAACCCTAGAACAAGAATAACTTACCTAGGAAGAAAGATCTAGACGAGAGCAAGCCAAATCTGCAAACACACGAGGAAACCGAGCTTAAATCCTCCTGTAATCGCCGACCAAAGCTCTAGCGCCTCCGCCTCCCGTTTTCTTCCGCTGGAAGCTAAGTTATGGCTCGGGAATGGAGAAATGAGGAGGAGAATCCAGCTGGACCTAATATATATCCTCCCACTAACGCATCCTATAACTAATAAAATAATAAGCATAAGCAAACAATTGGCCACTAGCTGAACCGACTTAGCCACCCAAGCTTATAAATATATAACTATTACTATACAGCAAAAACCATTAGCTTCAATACTAATATAATAGCTGCAACCAAGCTCTTCATTATATACATAATTCTGTACAGCATAAACTATCAGCTAGTTATCTAAACATATATATATATATATATATATATGAAATGAAAACAGCTAAACACTTAGCCTAAAAACAAGGCACCAACCCTACCAAGCTCGGCCACGCAAGGCTATGCAAATCAAAAGCAACTACTACTAGCTAACAAGCAAACGTCGAAATGATGCAAAAACAAATGATCTCGAATTTCGACAAAACTCACACCGTAGATAAACACCCAAGCTACGAAAACAACGGTGAAGTCGAAAACGACATCCGACGATCAAAAACTCAGGCTAACACCTCCCGAGCCAAAGTACAAGCATTCCCTGAGAGGCTCAGCCGAGTCACCAAAACAGACTCCGGCAAGCTGGGGAACCTTGCAAACTGGCTACAAATAGGCCACTCAAGGAACCTAAAGAGCTAAGACCATGCTCTAACAACGGCAAAAGGCCAAAAATGCATCATCGTAACGCCAAATAACGATCAAACAAATACAGAAAAATCGGGGGCATTACAGCCACTCCCCCTAAAAGAAAGTTTCGCCTCGAAACTTAACACTCAACACTTCTATCAAGAAGGAAGAATCAATAGCCAAGCAAAACTATATAAAAGGGAGCACAAAACATACCAGGCACAAGTCAGGGAAACAGATGAGGGTAGGCCTTCCTCATCGCCGACTCTAGCTCCCAAGTCGCGCTTTCCACACCTTGATTTCTCCATAAAACCTTAACCATAGGAATTGTTTTCCTCCACAAAACACGATCCCGAGCCTCCAGAATGCGGACAGGCATCTCCACATAAGAAAGATTTGGCTCAAATTATGGCACAAAATCCAAAACCTACCTGTCACTCTGCACACATTTCCGCAGCTGGCTAACGTGAAAAACATCGTGCACGCCAGGAAAATTCGCGGGCAAGTCCAGCCTATAAGCTTCCACACCAATCCTCTCAATGATCTTAAATGGCCCCACAAACCTCGGGTCAAACTTCCGGTTCTTGCCAAACCTCTTGATTCCAATCATCGGGGAAACCTCTAGAATTACTAAGTCCCCCACAATAAACACCAAATCAGATCTACGCTGGTTGGCGTTCTTCTCATATTGCTCCTGGGCTATCCGAAGCTTCTCCCGAATCAGCTTCACAGAAGTTTCCATCTCTTCGAGCGCATCCGGACCCAACAAAGGTCTCTCACCAACCTCAGCCCAAAATAAGGGAGTCCTGCAGCGCCTCCTATACAAAGCTTCAAAGGGAGCCATTTGCAAGCTTTCTTGATAACTGTTATTATAAGAAAACTCCATAAGCCGCAAACACTCATCCAACGCTCCTTCGTGGTCTAAAATATAGCATATGATCATGTCCTCCACTATCTTATTAACTCGATCTGTCTGACCATTGGTCTGCGGGTGGTATGCGGTAGAATATCTCAAATCTGTACCCAAACGTTCTTGCACACTCTTCCAGAAGCAAAATGTAACCGGGAGTCTCGGTCTGAAATAATGTTGACTGGAACACCATGCAATCAGATGACTTCATACAAATACAACTGAGTTATTTTCTTCCTCGGATAGTCGATCTTATAAGGTACGAAGTGAGCACACTTCGTTAATCTGTCCACAATCACCCAAACTGAATCATAACCTCTAGGAGATCTCGGTAAACCCATGATGAAATCCATCGAAATGCTCTCCCACTCCCTAGTCGAAATCTCCAATGGAATCAACTTTCCACCAGGCCTTCCATGATCGGCCTTAATGCGCTTGCAAGTATAGCACTCAGAAACAAACCTTGCTATGTCTCCCTTCATCCCATACCACCAGGCAATTTGCTTTAAGTCATGATACATCTTGGTAGATCCTGGATGGTAAGCAACACTCGAACTATGCACCTCTATGCACAACATAACCCGAATATCCATAATGATGGGGATACAAAATCTGCCGCGGTACTTCAAAGTACCCACATCATCAATCGAGTAATCTGGTAACTCCCCTTTCTCAGCTATAAGATATAAATGCAGCAGATTTGGATCATCTTTTTGATGTAACCTCGTAAGTGCAATCCATGAAGGCTCTGCTACAACCAAACTACTCTGTGTTGAAGCCAAAATTGACCTCAACGAATGTTCACAAACCAAAGCGCAGCCGACGCCTACTTCTCTCAAATCTCGACCCCTGACTAGCTGCTAAGGTCCTAAGACTGACCCAAAGCCTCAGCTGGGAGGTCCCACCTCATACCCGAAAGATCTCTGAGAGCTTCCCCTCCGAAACCAATAGCTGGACTGGGAGCTCTTCAGAAAGCACTGGAGTTAGAGAATAATGAAAGTCTGCTTTCCAAAGAGCCCCTATGGGTCTTTTTATAGTCTTCTCCTGACCTGAGAATACTGAAATACCCCTAATGGGTCTGCCAATAGCCAAATACCGCTGTCATCCCAGGGGCATATAGGTAATTGAAACCGAGGATAATGAAATAATAATAAAATAATCCTTTTCCCCGGGCGCCAGGCCCCACCACATGGACCTGCTTGGCGAGAACCCCAGGCGAGAAGGCTCTCGCTGAGCCTTAGCTGGGCTCACCTTGGCGAGATCTCCCGCTTAGAGGGTTCTCGCTCTCGGTGGTCTTGACGTCATTGCCATTGGACGCGGCGCTGAGTGGGTGAAGCTCGCTCTACGCCTTCACTGCTAATCACGGCGTTGAGCGAATGGAGCTCACTCAACGCCTTCTCGCCCGCCTCTAGGGAGAGTTCCTTCTGGGCGGGAGCTCTCCTGTCCCGAAGCCTAAAGCTGACCTGCAGACCCGAGTCCTGGCGCGAACGATCTCGCCTATCAGTAGGCGGGAGCACCTTAAGGGCGAGAACTCTGCCGGTCCGCCCTAGGGCTAACCCGGGACTAGTCCAACCCTGACCACTGACGTCTTAGTCTTCCTGGTCCTCCCCAGCGAATATGGGGTTGTACACAATCCCCGCTCTTTTCGAGCTAGCCCTGCGCTCGACAAGACAAGTCCAACCCCAAAATATTCGCTGGACACGTGCCTGTCAGCCAAGAGAATCTTTTGGCGGGCCCTACTGCGGCTATAAATACACACCGACGGGTGACCATAAGTCTTGCCTCCGAACTACTGTTTCTTCACTAAGTTCTCGCCCGGGATTTTATGCGTGATACCAAGATGTATGCTAAGCTTGCTAGCAAGCCACTTCCGCAGGACCTTCAAGATTGGTTAATCGCTGCTCAAGCGCGAGCCTTAGCAAATAGCACTGCGGTAGTGCCCTGGCTATCAAGGAAATCTTCAGACACCGGCCCTTCTGAGCCGAAGAAGAAAAAGGGAAAGAGGAAAGTGAAGGTGGTCCGGCGAGACCTTGCTCGCGAGAATAGGTATTCACCTTCTCCTACTTCCAATCCTGTGGGGGAGCCCTCCCCGCAAAAGGTATGCCTTCCGGCCATGCTTACCGAGATTATTACGTTACAGGCCCGGTAGTTAACGCGACCTCTCGTAGGAATCCGTTCCAAATGACGTCGCCGGGTCTTCCCCGATTCCCCCAGATTTGTCAGCTCCCCCTCCTGAGGATCGAACGAGGGTCTCGGAGACAATTCCTCCAACCGAGACCCGGGTGATAGGTACGCTTTCCGTCACTTCGAAAAATAAGACGTCAGTGGTCAGGGTTGGACTAGTCCCGGGTTAGCCCTAGGGCGGACCGGCAGAGTTCTCGCCCTTAATGTGCTCCCGCCTACTGATAGGCGAGATCGTTCGCGCCAGGACTCGGGTCTGCAGGTCAGCTTTAGGCTTCGGGATAGGAGAGCTCCCGCCAAGAAGGAACTCTCCCTGGAGGCGGGCGAGAAGGCGTTGAGTGAGCTCCATTCGCTCAATGCCGTGATTAGCAGTGAAGGCGTAGAGCGAGCTTCACCCACTCAGCGCCGCGTCCAACGGCAATGACGTCAAGACCACCGAGAGCGAGAACCCTCTGGGTGGGAGATCTCGCCAAGGTGAGCCCAGCTAAGGCTCAGCGAGAGCCTTCTCGCCCGGGGTTCTCGCCAAGCAGGTCCATGTGGTGGGGCCTGGCGCTCGGGGAAAAGGATTATTTTATTATTATTTCATTATCCTCGGTTTCAATTACCTATATGCCCCTGGGATGAAAGCGGGATTTGGCTATTGGCAGACCCATCAGGGATATTTCAGTATTTTCAGGTCAGGAGAAGACTATAAAAAGACCCATATGGGCTCTTTGGAAAGTAGACTTTCATTATTCTCTAACTCCAGTGCTTTCTGAAGAGCTCCCAGTCTAGCTATTGGTTTCGGAGGGGAAGCTCTTAGAGATCTTCTGGGTATGAGGTGGGACCTCCCAGCTGAGGCTTTGGGTCAGTCTTAGGACCTTAGCAGCTAGTCAGGGGTCGAGATTTGAGAGAAGTAGGCGTCGGCTGCGCTTTGGTTTGTGAACATTCGCTGAGGTCAATTTTGGCTTCAACAGTTCTGGTGCGGTGAGCGTGGAAGCAGTCGGTGCAAGAAAATCTTTAGTTGAGTCCCATGGTAGGAGGTGAAGGTGAAGGATCTGGCGCAGGAGGATCCCCCACCCGGGGAGAAGAGGCGACAAGGAAGATGTTAGAGGATTTCAGGCGAGAGGTCATGCAGACGATCAGCTTGGCCTTCTCGGCAAGGAATGAGTGGGAGACGCCGCAGGTTCCTGTGGAAGGGGTTCCGCGATTAGGCGAGAACGCTCCAGGGCAGCGCTCCGGGAAGGAAATCCCGGTGGTTGCAGGCGAGAGGGATGTGGCTGTGCGGGAGCTTTTCCCAGGCCAGCGTCCCGAAAAGGAGGTTCCGGTGGATCTGGGTGAGAGGTAGGCGACAGTGCGGGAGCTCTTCCCCGGGTACGGTCTCGCGGATCGGTCCAGCCAGCCAAGGTCGCGGGATGCGCCCTCTCGCCCGGCAGGGGGCGAGACCCCTTTTAGTGAGCTCATCGTCTCGGCTCCAGTGCCGGAGGGGTTCCGGGAGCCGGATATGACCTACTACATCGGGAAGGATGACCCGGTTCAGCACGTGCAATGGTTTGAAAATGTGGTGTCGATAAGGCAGATGTCGGATGCCTTCAAGTGTAGGCTTTTTGCCATCACTCTGAAAGAGAAGGCCAGGGACTGGTTCCACCAGTTGCCGGCGAGCTCGATTTACAGTTTTGAGGATCTACGCAGGGGTTTTCTGTTGAGGTTCTCGACTTCGAAGAAGCGGAAGAAGGAGGCTGAGTGCCTGTTTGCAGTGAGGCAGAAGCCGGAGGAGACGTTGGGTCGTTATGTTGACCGGTTCCAAGAGGAGATTCTCCTAGTCCAGAAGGTCCCGGGGTATACACTGATGCTTGCCTTCACCCTGGGGCTGAGGCCGAGATTTTTTTAGCATGGAGTTGAAGAGAGTGCCCCCTCTCTCCTTTGAAGAGCTCATGGAGAGGGCGGCAAAGGAGATAGACTTCGAGAGGGCAAACCCTGCGTTTGCTAGGAAGCTGGCCAGGTTGGCGGAGGATGATGTGAAGGAGCCGGCAGCAGGAAGGCAGAGGGAAGTGAGAGAGCAGAGGGAGCAGAGGGAACCAAGGGAAGATAGGAGGAGAGAAGAGCCCCGAGGGCAGGGGCAGCAGTATGGGGGGGCCAGGGAGCTGAACAACCGATTGGGTTGGAGGCCTCAGGAAGGTCGCCCCCAGGGCCAAGGGGATCTTCAAGGAAGAGACAACTTCCGGGAGCCGAGAAGACTCGAGCAGGGAGGATGGAGGCAGGGACCGAGGGGTCAATTCCCGCCACCGCAGGAGGCCATAGAGGTGGGAAGAGGAAGAGGAAGAAGAATTCGAGGAGTAGGGAGAAGGGGAGGAGGAGAAGGAAGAGGCGGTAGGGTGGCGTTGCCCTATTATGATTTCCACCAGGAGGAAGGTCACGCAACGACCACCTTCCCAGAGTTTCTGGAGATGAGGGAGGCCAGAGGAGATGGAAGGCAAGATCCGCCTGCAAAGATCGTTGAGGTGCAGCATGGAGAGGCTGAGGATAGATGTGAAGATAGGGTCGATGTGGGGACTCGAGGGGGATCAGAGTGATCCATGGGGGAGTAGGGATCGAGGTAACCCGCAAGGGGAGCCTTCAAACCATGTTCCGCAGAGGGGTCGCCTCGACCTCCCTAGCTCCCCCCCAGAAGAAAAAATCACCTTCTCATCCGCGGATATGCCAGACTACGAAGACCCGTTCTACGACGCACTAGTAATCCATACAGCGGTGGAGAACTTCACAGTCTCCCGGATACTGGTGGATAACGGGAGCTCCGTGAACGTGATCTTCAAGAAGGCCTTCGATGAGATGAGGGTGGAAGGAAAAAGGGTCCTGGCTTCTGATGGACTGCTTTTTGGTTTTTCTGGAGAGAGGAAGGAGGTAGAAGGGGGAGTGGGCCTGCATGTGAAGCTTGGGGGCGTCTCACGGAACTGTAGGTTCGTGATTGTAGACGCCCCAAGTAGCTACAATGCCATCTTTAGGCGTCCTCTCATCAGCGCCTTTCGCTGTGTCCCCTCCTCATTTCATCAATGCCTCAAGTTCAACAATGGAGGGGTGCAGGTTAGGATCAGGGGGGATCCGAAGGTGGCAAGGACAGTGCTATGTGACGGCGGTAAACACCGTGTCGTGGATGGCTGAGGTAGAGGAGCTGGAGAAAGAGATGGCAGGGCAGGAAGGAAGTATAGAAGTGGAGG
This sequence comes from Platanthera zijinensis, assembly GCA_039513925.1. NCBI lineage: Eukaryota > Viridiplantae > Streptophyta > Magnoliopsida > Asparagales > Orchidaceae > Platanthera > Platanthera zijinensis. Next base: position 62,447,348 of record CM077095.1, on the reverse strand, counting down.
AGGCGAGCCCGCAGGAGGCGGAGGACTTGATGATGGAGGAGGTAGTAGAGATAGAAGAGATGAGCCTGGGAGAGGCAAGGGAAGGAGAGCAGAGGCAAGAAGAAGGCTTGGTGGAAGCGATGGGGGTTGATGAGGTCGGAGGAGAAGAAGTTGAGCAGGAGGAAGCAAGGGCAGGATGGGAGCGGTCGAGGCTGGAGCCGGCCGAGGAAATGGTGGAGATGGACGTACTCACCAGAGCGGGGCAAGTTCAGAAGGTGCGGGTCAGCGGAGGCTTAAGCCTCGAGGACCAGGGGCGGATGCTAGCCTGCATCCAGAGCAACATCGACATCTTCTCTTGGAGCGCGGCAGACATGTAGGGAATCGATGCAGACGTAGCTTGTCATTGCCTGAACCTGGACCCGAGGACTCGCCCCATGCGCTAGAAGATGAGGGCCATCGCCACCAAGCTGGAGGAGCCCAACCGAGAGGAGGTCAGGAAGCTTCTGGAGGCAGGCTTCATCTCGGAGATCCAGTATCCAGGCTGGATCTCCAATGTGGTAATGGTAAAGAAAGGGGGAGGAAAGTGGCATATGTGTATCGATTTTTCCCTGTTAAATAAATCATGTCCTAAGGATTACTACCCCCTGCCTCAAATCGACGCGCTGGTTTATTCAGCCGTTGGTTTTTCTGTTATGAGTTTTTTGGATGCTTTTACAGGTTACCATCAGATCCGGATGCACCCTCCCGATGTCAAGGATGTCTCCTTCATCACGAGAGAGGGATGCTTCAGCTATAAGATGATGCCTTTTGGGTTGAAAAACGCAGGGGCAACATACCAACACATGATGGATCGAGTCTTTCGAGACCAAAGGGGGAAGAATCTAGAGGTCTATGTCGATGACCTGCTGGTCAAAAGCAAATGCGCGGATTCCCATTTGCGGGACTTGGAAGAGATGTTTGCTACCCTGCGGAGGTTCAAGATGAGGTTGAACCCCTCGAAGTGTGTCTTCGGGGCCAGTCGCGGGAAGTTTCTCGGACACCTCTTGACTCCAGCAGGGGTAGAACCAAACCCGGACAAGGTGAAAGATATATTGGACTTGGAGTCACCTCGCAATGCCAAGGAGGTCGAGCGCTTGACGGGAAAGTTTGCCGGGCTCAGCAGGTTCCTCTCTCGGTCCGGGGATAGGTGCTCTTCTTTCTTCAAAGTGCTCCGCGGTAATCAGGTATTCGAATGGACGGTCGAATGCGAAGAGGCCTTCTAGGGGCTGAAGAGGCAACTCTCCCAGGCCCCACTGCTCCAAAGCCCCAAGGAAGGGGAAGACCTGTCCTTGTATCTCGTGGTGGGGGTGGAAGCTGTGAGCTCCGTCTTGGTTAGGGAAGAAGGGAAGAAGCAGCTACCCGTCTATTATGTAAGCCGAATCCTGAAAAAGACGGAGCTCCGCTACCCCATCCTGGAGAAGCTGGCTTATGCCTTGGTCGTTTCGGTAAGAAAGCTTCGTCCATACTTTCAAGCGCACTCGATTAGGGTGGTCACCGACCATCCTCTTCGCAAGATCTTCGAGGGGGTAGAGCACTCGGGAAGGCTGGCAAAGTGGTCTATCGAACAAAGCGAGTTCGACATCTCGTTCGTCCCGAGACTCTCCATCAAAGCTCAGGCCGTGGCGGAATTCTTGGCAGACTATGTTACTGAAGCTGAGAATGAGGAGCCGAAGCCCCACGATGCATGGAAGATGATGATCGATGGGGCCTCGGGAAGGCACTCCCAGGGAGGGGGTGTAGTGTTGGTAAGTCCTCAATGATGGAGCCGAATTCCCACGACATGTGGCCAAGGAGCGTCCTCCCTCTGACGATGATGGTGACCCGGTAGATTTGAATGGAGACGTTGCTGATGTGGCCGCCATTGATCCCCATCGGAGAGAGTTTGTGGATTGGGACGATCGTTGCCGCAAGCTCGAGGATGGCTTTTCTTCCGCGACGCCACCGCCACCTCCGCCACATGTTTTGCTCGACGTCCGCCGCCATTTTATAAAAATATATAATTATAAATTAAATAATTATAATTATATATTTTTAATAATTTATTATTTTAAGCAATTTTATTTCAAGCATTTTTATATTTATTGCATTTAGATATGTCATGTAATGATGGGGTGCTTATAACCATCATTGGTTGTTTTTATTATTTCATTTCTTGTATTATGATGGGTGCTTATAACCATCATAATTTTCATTTTGAATTTTGAATTTTGAATGTTGATTGGAGGGAGATTGAGTGGTGTAGGCTATATATAGCCATGTTATGAAGGATTAATTAGTGAATGAATGAAAATTTAAAACCTAATTCCTCTCTAAGAGAAATTTCGGCCAAAGAGAACTCCTCCTTGCCGCCGCCGCCCCTTGCTCCCTCCATCCGTTCGGTGTGACTCCGGCGCGGCTTCCTTCGGTGCGACTCCTTGGAAGAAGGTTGCAAACCCCTCGATGTGACGCCGGCGGATCCGTGGAGAGAGTGATTCTCCCACAGTTATCTTGTGTAAAAGCTTTCCGGTTGGCGTGACACGAAGAATGCGACGAATTTCTCTCCCTCCGTCGTATCTCCGGTGGTGCCGTTAAGGAACGATTCTAGTCGAGTGAAACCGGACTCATCCCATCCGGTTGGGTAACGAAAATTTCTACTTTATGTGTTTCTTTTCCCTTGATAATTCTTGTGGCATTGGCAAATTGCGTGGCTTGTGTAACGCTTGATTTTTCGTGGTTTAATTTATTTTAGTTATTGTCTTGTTTACCGTATTTTCGTTTAAGTTCGTGAGGCGTGGCGTCCCTCGTATGTATTTTGTTGGGAGAGAACCATCCTTGCCCGAATCGTTTGTTTTCGGTGGTTTTTCTTTTGGTACAACACGCTCGATCGAACTGTGTGGGTTCTTTTCGCTAGAGAGGACCTTGGCATATCGCCTTGGTATTATCTAAGGGGCTTTGCGAACCCCACGTAATTGTTAATCTAATAATAATTTTAATCGATCCGCTGCTATGTTAAATGCTTGAGTGTGACGTGAGAGTTATCAGAGAGCGTCGCGTTAACTTGTCGGCCACCAAAGCGCTCGAAAGAGCGGGCCTACATCAATTTGGTATCAGAGGCGGTCGTTTCAACTCCCAAGTTGCAAACATCCTCTCTGCATTCTTCGTTGGTCGATCTCATCTTTCTAGGATCTGAAATTTTCGGATTGGTCTGCGTTTAGTAAAACCCTTCGGAATTTTAAACTTGTCAAAAAAATCTGAAAAAAATTATGTAGCTTCCTGCACTTATTTCCAGCAATATTAAAACAGAAAATTTTTCGATTCGTCCTCGTTAGGTCAGCCTGAAAATTGGAACATCGTAATTCTGTCTAGTTGGTCTACAAATAGCGGGCTGAAATCTTTATTTTTCAGCGAAATTTCAAAAAAAAAAAATCAAATCTCAAAATTCAAATTTCAAATTTTAAATTTAAAATTTTCAAAATTTCAAATTTCAAATTTCAAAATTCAAAATTCAAAATTCAAAATTCAAAATTCAAACTTCAAAATTCAAAATTCAAAATTCAAAATTCAAAATTTCAAAATTCAAAATTCAAAATTCAAAATTCAAAATTCAAAATTCAAAATTCAAAATTCAAAATTCAAAATTCAAAATTTCAAATTTCAAAATTTCAAATAATAAAATTCAAAATTTCAAATTTCAAATTTCAAATTTCAAATAATAATTTTCAAATTTCAAATTTCCAACTTCAAATTCCAAATTTCAAATTTTTCTCAAAATTACAAAAAAAAAATAATAGTGGTCTGCAAATAGCGGCCTAAAAATGTTATTTTTTTCTCAAAATCTAAAATTTAGAATTTCTAGTATTTCTCCATCTAATTATTAGTAAGAAAACAAAAAAAAATTATTATTTTTCATTCAGTAATTATTTTTATTAATTAATTTTAAAATTTAGTATTTGGTGTGCCAGTAGCCGGCTATATTTTATTTTCTGCAAAAAAAAACTGAAAAAATTAATTAATAATCCTTATAATTTTCTTGCCAAGAAAATAAAAAAGTATGTATATATTATTTTTTGAAACTAGCGGGAACAATTAAATCTTTGAGATTTAATTAGGGCCAGTTTACTTTTCTTTGCATGTGCACACGTATCGGTTCGAGTTTCTTCTCCGATTCTCACTAAATGGCATATGACGTATATGCTTCTCGGTTAGACTATTCCTATGCTAAGGATATGGCTAAACACACCCCTAGGGCACACTACATTTATCCTACTTATGACGGTTTAGAGTATCCCCAAAATTTTAGAGACTGGCTTAAGGGATTAGAACAATATTTTAATTATCACTTATGGGATGACTACGAAAAGGTTAGTTTTGCCCGAGAGCGATTAGTAGGTCGGGCCCGATTATTTTGGTTAAACGAAGAGCGTCGTGTTGGTAGCTATCGTTATGCTTGGCCGCACATGCGTAATCTCCTCTCGGATCAATTTGATCCTGCCTACCTGCGCACTAATAGCACCACACCCGTTAGTAAGAATATTTACAGCACTAGACCCGTATCCGCTTATAGGATTGACCCTACGCCTCAGGATAGATCCTATCCCCAGAGAAGTCTTATTACTCAGAGTGTGTCTAGTCCCACCTATAGGAAACATAAGCCATTCCGACCCCAAAATTTGAACTCGAAAGAGGTTACTATTAGGGTGCTTGCTTCCTTAGCCTCGACATCTAAGCCCTCTGATATAGTGACTGATACCTCTGAGGATGCTTATGTGGGTATGGAATCTCTGGAAGATGAAATTAATCAGCTAGGTGAGAGTCTTCCTTCACTTACGATAGTGCCTGACTCTCCTGTTGAACCTGAGGATATGATTAGGACTGCGCCCGTCACTGAGGACGAGGCAAGTTTCACTGATGCTTTTAGTGACGTTGAGGAGATTGGTTACCCTAGTGACCTGGAAGAGGATTTCTCCCTTGAGGAATCGTCTCCAATCCCCTTCGACGATAATTTAGTCATGGAATCTTCTGTTGACCCTGAGCCAGTAGACATTCCGGTTGAGTCGGTAGAGTCATCCGATGCTGAGAGCTTACATATCACAGATTTAGGTGATGACTTGCTAGGATCCGACGTTATATTGGTTGAGCCAGGATTATTAGAGGTATCTACGGTATTGGTAGAGTCACCTTGGGATGGATGTTCAGTTTGGGATAAGCTTAGTGTGATACATCCGGGAGTTAGTCCTTTGACGTTATTATCGCCGCTTGGAACTCAAGCAAATTATTATACTCCCCTGGATTCGATTTGCCCATCCCCCTATTCTGACTTGGACGATGTCCCCACCTCATGGGGAGAATTATGTTTGGATGACGATAGCACTGAGGGCCCAACTGACTTTTCTTTGATGATAGCCCCTTCGCCTGAGACCAAAGTTAGTTTGGAAATTTTATCAGATACAAATTTGCCTACTATTGAGACGATCATTGTTTCTGACTTAAGTAAAATTTCTAATGATTTGGTGGATTCATTCTGGGGCGAAACGTTAACTGAGGATGAGTTTTCAGTGAGGACGAATCCACTATTTGAGTTTACTTTTGATTTTAAAGGCTTGCAACCGGAGGCATTCTCTTGGACGCTTAATCCATGCTTTGACGTTGAGTGTGACTTGGTTCCCCCTACGGAGTCAACCCTGTCGACTCTCCCTCCGGTTCCCTTAGCTCTAGTAGATGATTTAGTCATTTCTAGCCCTTCATATTTAGAGAAGTTTATTATTCCCGCCATCCCGTTAAGCTGACTTAGAAGGACGTGGGCGAACGTAGTTGATGACGAACGTTTTTCGCTGACTATTTATTATGATATTTTTAAATCAAAATTTAAATTTAAATTTAAAAAGAAAACGTTGGAACCCACTACGTTAATTTTTGAATTTAAAGCACATGTGCCACCGGACATAATTCCATTATTTTATTCTATTAATTCAAGTCATGTGGCACATGGGTTCTCCCCTCATGGTTTTAATTTAATTAGGCGCATTTTTAATTTCTTGACCCTTCTAAATGCGTCCTTTAAATTACTTGCGAGGTTGTTTCAAATAGTCTTCCACCGTTATGTGAATGGTTTGGTTTTGGTTTGTCTCACCCCTAAACGGATGCCCCCGGGCACTTTAGAAATATTAACGAATAGGCTAGTCCATTTTTTACGAATTTTACGGAAGTTTGGTGACATGACATTCCTGATAAAATTTTCCACTGATTGGGGCATAGCTCCTATTTTCATCGTTATATACTTTACGCTTTATGCTTTAATGCCACCTGAACTGTCTACCTCTCCGTATATATTTTCCACTATGCTTTCTATTGGGTTGGGTGGTGATAGTTTTCTAGGATCGTTCCCCTTCTCGGTCTCCATCGGAGGTACGTTGGTTGATGTTGTTGAAATTCTTTTTCCTTCTTTGGATAACGCGTATTTGAGGTCCCTCCAAGACCACCTTTTGCCATGCAGGTTCTTCTTCCTCACTGACGACCTTCCATGCGAGTACAAACAAGCATACTCATCAGTGATGAGTATTTTTAAGAGGGGGAGGATTGATGGAGCCGAATTCCCACGACATGTGGCCAAGGAGCGTCCTCCCTCTGACGATGATGGTGACCCAGTAGATTTGAATGGAGACGTTGCTGATGCGGCCGCCATTGATCCCCATCTAGGAGAGTTTGTGGATTGGGACGATCGTTGCCGCAAGCTCGAGGATGGCTTTTCTTCCGCGACGCCACCGCCACCTCCGCCACATGTTTTGCTCGACGTCCGCCGCCATTTTATAAAAATATATAATTATAAATTAAATAATTATAATTATATATTTTTAATAATTTATTATTTTAAGCAATTTTATTTCAAGCACTTTTATATTTATTGCATTTAGATATGTCATATAATGATGGGGTGCTTATAACCATCATTGGTTGTTTTTATTATTTCATTTCTTGTATTATGATGGGTGCTTATAACCATCATAATTTTCATTTTGAATTTTGAATTTTGAATGTTGATTGGAGGGAGATTGAGTGGTGTAGGCTATATATAGCCATGTTATGAAGGATTAATTAGTGAATGAATGAAAATTTAAAAACTAATTCCTCTCTAAGAGAAATTTCGGCCAAAGAGAACTCCTCCTTGCCGCCGCCCCTTGGCTTGTGGTGTGAAGCCGCCGCCCCCTTGCTCCCTCCATCTGTTCGGTGCGACTCCGGCGCGGCTTCCTTCGGTGCGACTCCTTGGAAGAAGGTTGCAAACCCCTCGGTGTGACGCTGGCAGATCCGTGGAGAGAGTGATTCTCCCACAGTTATCTTGTGTAAAAGCTTTCCGGTTGGCGTGACACGAAGAAGGCGACGAATTTCTCTCCCTCCATCGTATCTCCGGTGGTGCCGTTAAGGAACGATTCTAGTCGAGTGAAACCGGACTCATCCCATCCGGTTGGGTAACGAAAATTTCTACTTTATGTGTTTCTCTTCCCTTGATAATTCTTGTGGCATTGGCAAATTGCGTGGCTTGTGTAACGCTTGATTTTTCGTGGTTTAATTTATTTTAGTTATTGTCTTGTTTACCGTATTTTCGTTTAAGTTCGTGAGGCGTGGCGGCCCTCGTATGTATTTTGTTGGGAGAGAACAATCCTTGCCCGAATCATTTGTTTTCTGTGGTTTCTCTTTTGGTACAACACGCTTGATCGAACCGTGTGGGTTCTTTTCGCTTGAGAGGACCTTGGCATATCGCCTTGGTATTATCTAAGGGGCTTTGCGAACCCCACGTAATTGTTAATCTAATAATAATTTTAATCGATCCACTGCTATGTTAAATGCTTGAGTGTGACGAGAGAGTTATCAGAGAGCGTCGCGTTAACTTGTCGGCCACCAAAACGCTCGAAAGAGCGGGCCTACATCACTCAAGGGGTTACCATAGAACAGGCGGTAGCTTTCCACTTCCCTATTACCAATAATCAAGCGGAGTATGAGGCTGTGATAGCCGGCCTTCGATTGGCAAGGGAGTTGGAGATCCAGGAAGTGGAGACCTTCACTGACTCGATGGTGGTAGCGTCGCAGATCAGAGGGGAGTTTGAGGCTCGGGAGCCTACCCTCGTGAAGTATCTATCCAAGGTAAGGGCAATCATCGGAGGGTTCCGTTCCTTCTCTATTCAACACGTTCCCAGGGAGGAAAGCACAGCAGCTGATAAGTTGGCGAAGTTTGGGCCTCGGGGAGGAGGAACCTTAACTGAACTTTTCCGACCAGCAATTGAAGAGGGGGAGTTGATGGAGGTGGGTCGGCGATCCTCATGGGTGGACCCATTGGTGACCTTCCTTACCATAGGCGAGCTGTCAGAGGGGGTTAAGGATGCGAAAAGCTTTAGGCGAAAGGCAGCCCACTACCTGATGTTGGAAGGGGGCTTGCACCGGAAGATGTTATCGGGGCTCCTCACGAGATGTGTGACCGAGGAGGAGGTCCCGAGAATCCTGGAAGAGGTGCATTCGGGAGAGTGCGGCAGTCACTCGGGAGGAAGAACGTTGGAGGCAAGGGTGATAAGATAAGGATACTTCTGGCAGACCTTGAGGAAGGATACAGTCGAGTTTGCAAAGAGATGCCTGAAATGTCAAGTACACGCCCCCCTCCAGCTCTTACTCGCACAAAGGCTTCGAAGTATCATGGCCCCATGGCCCTTCGCCATTTGGGGAATGGATCTAGTTGGACCCTTTCCTCCAGCCAGCGGGAAGAGGAGGTTCCTCCTAGTCATGATCGACTACTTCTCAAAGTGGCTGGAAATCAAAGCTCTAGCCAAGGTTACCTCCCTGGTCATCAGGAACTTCGTTTGGGGGGAAATCATATGCAGGCATAGGCTACCCCAAGCGATAGTGACGAATAACGGTCCTCAGTTTGGCAGTGAAGAGTTCATCAGCTTCTGCGCCCAACTGGGGATTGACCTCAGGTTTGCCTTTGTCCATCACCCCCGGAGCAACGACCAGGTGGAAGCGGTGAATATGATCATCGTGAACTTGCTCAAGAAGAAGGTGGAGAACCTGAAGGGCAACTGGGTGGGGCAACTCCCTTCCATCCTGTGGGCCTTGCGAATAACTCCGAACACGGCCACAGGGGAGACCCCCTTCAAGCTCTCTCATGGGTGTGAGGCGGTCCTCCCGATGGAATTCGAGGTTCGGTCTCCACGGGTCGCAAGCGCGGGTGAAGGAAGCGAAGCTTGGAGGTTGGAGAACGAGTAGGGATTGCGCCTCTCGTTGGATATGGTGGAAGAGCTACGGGATGTTGCTGCCATCAGACAAGAAGAGATAAAAAGGCGAATGGCCAGGTACTTCGATAAACACATTAGGGTTAAGCAATTCGCCGAGGGGGACCTAGTGCTAAAAAAGGTCGACGCAGCAGGAAGGTCGGCCCCTGTGGGCAAGCTCAACCCCACCTGGGAAGGGCCTTACATAGTAGAGAAGGCTCTGGCTAATGGGGGTTACTACCTCCAGGATGTGGAGGGAAGGACCTTGAGCCACACCTGGAACGGTGATGACTTAAAACATTTCTACCCTTAAAGGGAGAGAAGGATTGTAATATGGTGAATAAATATTATCATTTAAAAGCAGTTTTTTCAGAATGTTGACTCTCCAAAAAATGCTATCATAAGAATAGGTCTTTTCTACCCTAAAATGCTTTTGCTTTAACCGACTATGTCTCCTCATCTTGATGATAGAATAGGCCTAGTTGAAGGAATCTTCATCAACACCCCGAGCTCGGCTCGGCCCCAGGTAGACCCGCTGCGCAGGCTCTCATCTAGCTGGCAGGTCTGAAGGCTCGCCTGTGGGGGAGAGGTTTGGCTTGATCTTCATCAACACCCCGAGCTCGGCTCGGCCCCAGGTAGACCCGCTGCGCAGGCTTTCATCTAGCTGGCAGGTCCGAAGGCTCGCCTGAGGGGGAGAGGCTTGGCTTGATCTTCATCAACACCCCGAGCTCGGCTCGGCCCCAGGTAGACCCGCTGCGCAGGCTCTCATCTAGCTGGCAGGTTCGAAGGCTCGCCTGTGGGGGAGAGGTTTGGCTTGATCTTCATCAACACCCCGAGCTCGGCTCGGCCCCAGGTAGACCCGCTGCGCAGGTTCTCATCTAGCTGGCAGGTCCGAAGGCTCGTCTGTGGGGGAGAGGTTTGGCTTGATCTTCATCAACACCCCGAGCTCGCCTTCGCCCCAGGTAGACCCACTGCGCAGGCTCTCATCTAGCTGGCAGGTCCGAAGGCTCGCATGTGGGGGAGAGGTTTGGCTTGATCTTCATCACCACCCCGAGCTCGGCTCGGCCCCAGGTAGACCCACTGCGCAGGCTCTCATCTAGCTAGCAGGTCCGAAGGCTCGCCTGTGGGGGAGAGGTTTGGCTTGATCTTCATCAACACCCCGAGCTCGGCTCGGCCCCAGGTAGACCCGCTGCGCAGGCTCTCATCTAGCTGGCAGGTCCGAAGGCTCGCCTGTGGGGGAGAGGTTTGGCTTTATCTTCATCAACACCCCGAGCTCGGCTCGGCCCCAGGTAGACCCGCTGCGCAGACTCTCATCTAGCTGGCAGGTCCGAAGGCTCGCCTGTGGGGGAGAGGTTTGGCTTGATCTTCATCAACACCCCGAGCTCGGCTCGGCCCCAGGTAGACCCGCTGCGCAGGCTCTCATCTAGCTGGTAGGTCCGAAGGCTCTCCTGTGGTGGAGAGGTTTGGCTTGATCTTCATCAACACCCCTGAGCTCGGCTCGGCCCCAGGTAGACCCGCTGCGCAGGCTCTCATCTAGCTGGCAGGTCCGAAGGCTCGCCTGTGGGGGAGTGGTTTGGCTTGATCTTCATCAACAACCCGAGCTCGGCTCGGCCCCAGGTAGACCCGCTGCACAGGCTCTCATCTAGCTGGCAGGTCCGAAGGCTCGCCTGTGGGGGAGAGGTTTGGCTTGATCTTCATCAACACCCCGAGCTCGGCTCGGCCCCAGGTAGACCCGCTACGCAGGCTCTCATTTGCTTGCAGGTCCGAAGACTCGCCTGTGGGGGAGAGGTTTGGCTTGATCTTCATCAACACCCTGAGCTCGGCTCGGCCTCAGGTAGACCCGCTGTGTAGGCTCTCATCTAGCTGGCAGGTCCGAAGGCTCGCCTGCGGGGGAGAGGTTTGGCCTGATCTTCATCAACACCCCGAGATCGGCTCGGCCCCAGGTAGGCCCGCTGCGTAGGCTCTCATCTAGCTGGCAGGTTTGAAGGTTCGCCCGTGGGGGAGAGGTTTGGCTTGATCTTCATCAACACCCCAAGCTTGGCTCGGCCCCAGGTAGACCCGCTGCACAGGCTCTCATCTTGCTGGCAGGTCCGAAGGCTTGCCTGTGGGGGAGAGGTTTGGTTTGACCTTCATCGACACCCCGAGCTCGGCTCGGCCCAAGGCAGACCCGCTGCGTAGGCTCTCATTCAGCTGGCAGGTCCGAAGGCTCGCCTGTGGGGGATAGGTTGAGTCTTTGGCTTGCGGTCCTTGGTTCTTTATTTATGGTTACTCAGTGTTACAACAAGCCCGGCTCAGCCTCCGGTAGACTCGCTGCGCAGACTCCCATCAAGCCGGCAGGCCCGAAGGATCGCCGGTGGAGCATAGATCTAGTTTGTGGGAAGGTATCTTTTCATGACCCTAGCCTAGATCAGAGACAAAGACCTAAAGGTCTCGGCCAGTAGAGGTCTCGTCCAGTTAGGGTCTCGGCCAATAGGGGTCTCGGCCAAAAGGTCTCGGCTGGGGGGATCTCGTTGAAGAAGGCCCCCGGCGGACCTGGGCAGGACGACCTAATCGATGGCACAAGGCTCCCGCCTAATCAATCTCTAAGGAAGGTGACCCTAAGAAGACTAAGGGTCTCGGCGGAAGCTCGCGCGGAAGCCACTTGGCCGACTAACCTATTCGTTCGAGCAAACACCGGCAGTGAAAAATGAAACATTGCATTATATTTAATAATTACAGGGGTTTGGAGCTTCTCGCTCCTTACAAAAGAGTATCAAAAAAAAGAAAAGGCACTTCAAGGGGACACGCTGTAATCCCCGCTGGTGCTCTCGCCCGAATCCTCACCAGAGTCCTCGCCCGAGCTCGCCCCAGACGTCTCGCCAAGTAGCGGTAGAAGACTTCGGGATATCCGAAGGAGGAGAGTCGGGCGTGCCTGGAGGCTTCGGGACTGGATCAAATAGCCAGGGGAGGAGTTAGAGAGCGTCGATGGTTACGCCGTCCTCCCGAAGAAGCTTCGCGTCTCGCAGCGTCTCGACCGTCAGCCTGACTGTAGCCTGAGCGTTCGCCTGTAGCAGCTTGTCGATGTCGTACACCGAGAAGTGACGACTCTTTAGTCTTTCATCAAGCGTCGGAGGCGGGCCTTTCGCCGCTTCCGCACGCCGGAGTTGGTCCCTCAGCAGGACGTTCTCGCAGCGTACGTCAGCCAACTCCGCGCGGAGCGCCATGGCTTGGGCAGAATCCTGTGGAGAAGAGATCAGCTCAGCAAATACTGCGCAAACGTGACTTCGAGAAGCGAGAGCAAGGGTCCAGGAAGATCCCTCTTACCTCGGCTGCGGGGCGTAGGGACAGCGCCTGTTGAGCATTCGCCAACTCCTGCCGAGCACTCGCGAGCTCTGTCTCCGAAGAGCGTGCTCTGGCCACCGCCTCTTCCCTCGCCTTGTACATGTCGGCGAAGTTCTTGTCGATGCTGATGCTTCGACGCGCGCACATATGCGCAAGCTCGAACCCGCACAGCAGGGCCCGGGTAGAGTCGAAAGCGAGGAGCCGGGTGGGCATCTGGTCGAAGACACTGGCGCCCTCTCGGCTATAGAGGCCATAGCCTAGCGAGAAGGCCTCGCCAGTAACCTCATCTCGCTCCGCCCAGCTAGGGAGGAGCGTTGAAACCGCAATCCTGTTGGATTCGGGATCCCATTGGAGCAGAGGCTTCCCCTCTGCGTCGACGTGCTACACACCGAAGCCATAATTTTTGTGCCCTTTCGTCACTTCCTTGGGCGGGGTCCGAGCAGAGGTCTCGGCAACGACTCCCTCTCCTCCAGCCACGTTTGCGACCGGAGGGTTCTCGGCAGTAGCCTCGGTGCGTCTCCTGGCGGCAGCACCCGTCTCGCTGGCCATCTGGAGCAGCCCTTCGAAGGACTTGCCCGAGGCGGGATGTCGGGCGGGCGAGACGGCCAACCCCTTACCCTTATCTGTAGCGGATGGCTTTGGCCTCTTCAGCGGTCGCGGGGTAGGAGCGGTGCCTTTTCGCTTCTTAGCTTCGGGCGGCAAAGGCTGAGCGGGCTCTTCCCGGCAGGCGCGAGCGCTGGCCTCCGCGAGAGCGAGAGAGCCTCTCGCAGCCCGATCCTCTACACCCGGGGCCGCAGCGAAAGGTTTGAGTAGAGGGACCTCCCGCTCTCCTGAAAAGTTAGCGCTATTCAGCTCAGGAAGATCCTAGCAAGAGATCAAATCTAGGGCGAGACCGTACCTTCACCCGGGTGGACGGGAGGAAGGGAGTCGATGTCTCGCCGAAGGAAGAGAACGTCAAACTCCTTTGTTCCGAAGAACTCCAGGAGTGCGCTCTCGCGCGACCCCAGAGTGGGCGGTTTGTAAGCAGCATTCTCGTATTGAACAGGTCGAAGTGGGACGTTGCCGAAGTCCCCGGTGACGTAGACGAACTTCTCGCCCCAATGGTGATGTTTGTTGGCGAGACCGGTGGTCTTGAGCAGCTGCCCGGAGAAGAAGACCACCCCTCCTTTGGCGCGGAAGTTTAACAGCTTGCGGAAGATCGGCAGACTAAACTCGATCCTCTCGGATCACATGTAGCATATGAATGCCACAAGGATCGCGATGGAGTTCGGGTTCAGCTGGGCGGGAACCACCCCGTAGTAGCGGAGAGCTTGCCGAATCTCCGGCCAGAGGGGAAGGCGGAAGGCCACCTCGAAATGTTCGAGGGGGATGGCGAGCTCTCCCGCCACCGGGGTATTCACCTTGTCGTGATTACCCAGGTTCCGCGCCGAGAAGCAAGTGGGAATGAAGCGGTCGACGATCAGGTTGTACTCGTCCAAGGTGAGCGTGCAGGAGGGGAAGAGATGCTTGCGGAATGCTTCCGCGCAATGAGCGCGACCCTCGTTCTCGCCCGGCATTTTGGGTTTAGGGGTAATAGCGAGAACTATAGAGAGGTAGAAGCGGAAGCAATAGGGCGAGAGCAATGAAAGGGAGTTGAGGTGTCGGATCAGAGAAGTAAATGCGGTTGGTAGATTTCTCTATTTATAGGGAACCGTGATCGTTACGGCTCCGTCCGATAGAGAGAGAAAATGACGGCGGAGTACAACTGTCACGATCTGGGCCGGCGACGCCTCGGTTTTCCCCCTCGGGATGACAGCAGTCAACGATCGTCTCTAGTTTCGGCGCAAGCCTCTTGGTTTTGGTGCAAGCATCCTAATTCTAACACATTCTTAAAATTAGCAGCACAATGAAAGAAGAGACAGATAGTAACTTGCTCTCGCTGCCGAGAGCTGAATAAAATTAACAATAACAGTTATTACAGAGGCATAAAGGTACATGGCAGAAGGGAAGGCTAAAAAGGGAGAAGGGGCGAGACCTAGATGAACTAATACGGTTCCCAGCACCATCGCCCTCGTTCCCGCCGCCTAGTTCTCGGAGGCACAAGCGGGTTGAAGTAAGATGACAAGGTGGTACACCCTAGGTTGATCCGCCTAGCATGATCCCGGATCTGCGCGATGCATCTCCCTGGCGAAGACTCGGCAGTAGGCCCTCCCGGTCGATCAGTCTCGCCCAAGAAAAAATCCCGCTCCAGGGCCTCCAGCCTTTGTTCCACGGATTCGCGGAACGCTTTTGCTGCGGCAGCATGGGCGCGGTCTCGCCGGATGAGCTTGGCCAAAATGGCTGAGATCTTCCTCCTCCGCTCCTTCGCGTTCCCGGCGCCGTTCAAGGTTTCTTCTATCTCGCCAGGCGAAGGAGGAAGGGAATCGTCTTCTTCTTCTTCTTCTTCTTCTTCTTCTCCCTCCTCGTTGGCTCCCGACCGAGAGCTGGGATCCCCTGCAAAAAGTGCGCCCAAGGTTTTAATTAAGGCATAATGATCAGCCGACAAGAATGTCTCGCATACCTGCAGTCTGGCGAGAGCCATTGACTGGCGTCGGGTGAGAAGGCCCGACCCCTCCGTCAGTTCCATAAAGGAGGTGGAGAGGCTTGCCTCGCCCTGGGCGGAAGGGTTTGCACACAATGGTCCCGGCCTGGCCGGAAGCATGGAGAGAGTTGTCCTCTCTCAAGTGATGATCGACATCCTTAGTAGTGGAAGGTTCAAAGGCCACCCCTCCCGCCTGCAGGGCGGGATTTGCCGCAAAAGGAAGTAGCTCGCCGGTTCTCGCTTCATCTTCCCGAGTGACGAGACCCGGGACGGCGGAAGCTGGCTCGCAAGAAAGCACTGGAGTTAGAGAATAATGAAAGTCTGCTTTCCAAAGAGCCCCTATGGGTCTTTTTATAGTCTTCTCCTGACCTGAAAATACTGAAATACCCCTGATGGGTCATCTAATAGCCAAATCCTGCTGTCATCCCAGGGGCATATAGGTAATTGAAACCGAGGATAATGAAATAATAATAAAATAATCCTTTTCCCCGGGCGCCAGGCCCCACCACATGGACCTGCTTGGCGAGAACCCCGGGTGAGAAGGCTCTCGCTAAGCCTTAGCTGGGCTCACCTTGACGAGATCTCCCGCCCAGAGGGTTCTCGCTCTCGGTGGTCTTGACGTCATTGCCGTTGGACGCGGCGCTGAGTGGGTGAAGCTCGCTCTACGCCTTCACTGCTAATCACGACGTTGAGCGAATGGAGCTCACTCAACGCCTTCTCGCCCGCCTCCAGGGAGAGTTCCTTCTGTGCGGGAGCTCTCCTGTCCCGAAGCCTAAAGCTGACCTGCAGACCCGAGTCCTGGCACGAACGATCTCGCCTATCAGTAGGCGGGAGCACCTTAAGGGCGAGAACTCTGCCGGTCCGCCCTAGGGCGAACCCGGGACTAGTCCAACCCTGACCACTGACGTCTTAGTCTTCCTAGTCCTCCCCAACGAATATGGGGTTGTACACTCTGCAAGTCGCAGCTCCCCACCGAAATATCCATCAAAAGAAATTCTTCCACTAATAGCTCGGCGGAGAGATTAAAAATCCTCCCCGTCTTATGACTTAGGGCATCAGCCACAACATTAGCCTTGCCCGGATGGTACTGGATCTCAACATCATAGTCGGCAACATACTCCAACAATCACCGCTGGCGCATATTCAATTCCTTCTGGGTGAAGACGTACTTTAAACTCTTGTGATCAGTAAAAATCTTGCACTGTGCATCATAAAGCAGATGTCTCTATAACTTCAGCGCATAAATCACGGATGCAAACTCTAAATCATGCGTAAGGTAATTCCCCTCATGAGTTTTCAATTGCCTCGACCCGTATGCAATCACTTTCCTGACTTGCATCAACACGCATCCAAGCCCAACATGCGATGGATCCATATAAACATCATAATCCAAGCCTTCCGTGGGCAGGGTCAAAACGGGAGCAGTGCATAATCTGTTCTTGAGCTCTAGGAAGGCATCCTCGCACTTTTCGCTCCAAACAAAATCCAGATTCTTCTGAGTCAATCTTGTCAAAGGTACAACTTGGGTAGAGAAACCCTCCACAAATCTCATGTAGTTGCCGGCCAACCCCAAGAAGCTCCTAATCTCCTTGGGTGTGCCCGGCCTACTCCAATCCATCATAGCAGCAATCTTTTTTTGGGTAAACTGAAATCCCACTCTTATTCACCACATTGCACAGAAATGAAACCTGAGGCAACCAAAACTCGCACTTACTCAACTTGGCGAATAGCTTGTGGTCCCTCAAAGTAGATAAAACCAAACGCAGATGCTGGTCATGCTCCTCAGCATTGCGGGAATAGATCAGAACATCGTCGATAAACACGACCACAAACTTATCCAGGAAGTCCTTGAACACCCGGTTCATCATATCCATAAAGGCTGAGGGCACATTGGTCAAACCAAACAACATAACCAGAAATTCAAAATTCCCATGCCTCGATCGAAAAGCAGTCCGTGGAATATTTGACTCACGAATCCTTAGCTGATGGTAGCCAGAATGAAGATCAATCTTAAAAAACACTGCGCTACCGCGTAACTGTTCAAACAAATTATCTATCCTTGGCAGGGGATATCTGTTCTTAATAGTAACCATTTCAACTCTCTATAGTCGATGCAAAGCCTCATCGATTCGTCTTTCTTCTTTACAAACAGAATATGAGCAACCCAAGGTGACGAGCTCGGTCTAATAAAACCTTTCTCTAGCAACTCATCCAGCTGGATACGCAACTCTTCCAGCTCTCGCGGGGCCATCCGGTATGACGCCTTCACAATAGGACGCGTACCTGGCTCCAAATCTATAACAAACTCAACATCTCTATCAGGCGGAATACCACGAAGATCATCAAGAAAAACATCAGAAGAGTCACACACCACAGGAATCTCTCCCAAGCACGGTACACTAACAACAGTCCCCACAACCGAGACCAAACAGGCAAAGTAGCCAGAATCAAGCTGCTTCTGAACACGTACCGTAGAAATGACTGAAGAATTCTGGCACGGATCACCAAAAACACTCCCAAGCTGACCGTCATCCTTTACGAAGTATAAGCGCTTGCCCTTGCACTGGATAACTGCATCGTACCTGGACAACCAATCCATGCCTAGGATAACATCAAAGTCTTCCAGGTCTATCACCTTCAAATCTGTCTTCGCTTGAAAATCCCCCAACAAAATCGTACAATCCTGAATGCCCTGATCTGTAACCACAGAATCACCGGAAGGAAACTTGGCGCAAAAGGCATCACTAACTCGCTCTAGACCCAAACGATAGCGCTCCACAAAGGCTCTAGCCACAAATGAGTGGGTAGCGTCAGAGTCGAAGAGAACACATGCCCAACGGTTCCTCACCTTAAATCTTCCTATAAGATAGCATATGTAACTAAGAGAAGCAAATGCTAAAACTATACTAGAAATAAAACATTTAGGCTTGGGAGAAATCTAACCCGAAATGACCTGAGTCGAGGTCTGCGCTTCCTCCGAAGAAATCACATTCAGCTTTCTCTTGCCTTTATCCACCTGCAGAGGTGTTGGCAATTCCTGGAGTGGCACTGGATGCAATACAGGCTGGAGCTGTGGGCACTGAGCCTTGATGTGCCCTTCTTGACCGCATAAAAAACAACTTCTCGCCTTAATCTTATCCTTTCCCCAGCAATGGGAAACAACATGCCTTGGTCGCTTACATGCAGAACAAAATAAATCTTTTATGGGAGCACCTTGAATTACATGCACCTGCTACTTCTTCTGAGCTCCTAACCTTTTGAAACACTTTTCGAAGGGGTCGCCTGACCGGCCATAGAAGCTACAAACCTCCTTGATCTTCTTTCTTGTGGCAGCACCAGGTACCTGAGGGCACTTTCTGATGTAGGCGTACACATTTGGACCGAAATATAATTACGGACGCACAAGACTATCTCTCCACGAACTAAAGTCTACGCTGACACAATCGTTCTACGTTGTACCAAGTTATTATGTCCAATCAATTATACGCTAGCGTACGGGTAGCCAAACCACTTGGGACCGAATAGAGGCTATAGGCCAATATCCTTTCCAGCTAAAAGGACCAATATTGGATCCGACCGAGCGGTGTTGTACCAAAAGAGATCTACCGAATAAAACACGATTCAGAAAAGGTAGATCTCTCCCAACAAAAGAAAACGAGGGCTCGCCAAACCCTTTTACGAAAATTAAATCAACCAAGAAAAATGCAACTACAATGAAAGCTAACCACGATGTTTCAATGATTTCAAAATTAACGGTAGAAATTCCACCACAAGACTATCTAAAGAAAGGAACACACGGGAGTGGAAAAGTTCGTTACCCAACCGGAATGGATGATTCCAGTTCTCTCAGCGAGGATCGTTCTTCGACGACTCCACCGGAGTCGCGACGGTAGGAGAGAAACTCGCCCGCCTTCGTCGCGTCACGCCGGAATTGGAAATCCACCACGAGGAGGTCTTCTAGATTTGGCAACAAATATATGTAAATATGGTAGGAGAGGGCAAATATGGTAGGTTGTAGGGATTAATATGGAAGGTGGTGGTCGATTTAGGAAGGGGATGAAGAGGGGTTCGGACTTGTTGGTGTTGGGGTTGACGACTAAGATTTTGTGGAAGATGGAGGGGCTCAGATTGTGATGAAGGGAGGAGGCCGGTTTTGGAGGGGGGTGGCCGGGTTGGTGAGGGGAGGAGGAGGCCGGTGGCTTGTTGGGTGGAAGGGGTCAGTTTTCTTCATAGAGGAAGAGGAGGGCTCGGGTAGCTAGAGGAAGAGGAAGATATGGAGGAGGGAGGAGGAGGAGGGGAAGTTGGAGGCCGGAGGCCAAAGAAGGAGAGGACTAGAGGATGGCCGAAATTTGCCTTGGAGAGGGAGGAGATTTCAATCTTGAAATTCGGTTTCTTCTTTCATTCATTCCATAAAAATATGAAACATACATGCCTATATATAGGCTACACCACTCAATCTCCACCATAGAAAATTAAACCACTCATGATGGCTATTTGCACCCATCATGACATAACAATTACAATAATTACGAACATGAAATAAAATAACAAATGATGGATATAAACACCCATCACACATGAAATGAAAATAACATTGCGACATAAAATACCAAACATAGAAATGCATTATTAATTAATAATAATTTATTAATAATTATTATTATTAAATAATAATATATGGGTTTGCGTTCTGGACGGTTATTATGCCGACGCTCCGCATGGTCGTCCGCAAGCATGTCGTCGCCGTCCTCGAAATGTTGTGGGCCGTCGTCTCCATCACTTTCCTTCAACCGATTTCCTCTTATCTTTTCTCATTTGCTGCTCTCTTTGCTTTGCGTTCTAAATTGCCTCAACTTTAAAAGCAGATTCCACCACTCCAGCATAGCTCGTTGATCTATAAGCACTTTCTAACTGCTAGACATCACTTCTTAGGCCACCAAGAAAACGCATAACTCGATCCACCTCAGAGCTTACAAAGCCAGGGGCAAACTGACTCAGCTTGCTGAACTCAATCTCATACTCACTCAATGAGAGCTTCCTCTGCTTCAAATTTAGGAAATCATTCATCAGGCGGCCGCGCTCGATCGAAGGCAGAAACTTTCTTAGCAATAGTTCCTTGAAGGTCTCCCAAGAGCATCCCTCTTTCAAGCTCTCCTTCTCTCTCAGCCACCAAATCTTCGCTAATCCATTAAGCTGATATGCGGCGATCATCACCCTCTGATCGAGGGTAACTACAAAATAGGAGAACATCTCCTCAATGTCTATAAGCCAATTGTACAAAACCATAAAGTCTGCATTTCCATCATAAGTCAGAGGTCCTAGTCGCTAGAAGTGCGATATAAACGTCATCTCCGGGGGCAACGCAGCAGGAGGTACCAGGGGAGCGGGAGGAACAGGAACAGCTATGCCCACAGGAGGGTCCGACACTCTCGGAGGTTGTCCTGCCACAACTGCTAACAGAGTCTGGATTTGAGTCTGCATACCCACCACCTGCCTAGACAAGGCTTCATTACTCTGCCGCAGACTTTCAATCAACGCCTCATTTTGCGCTCTAGAAGACTCACCCTCATATTGGGGAGTCGATCTCGTCGAAGGACGCCTCTCCATCCTATAATCGTATTAGCACTAATCAAAACCTAGCCCAACTGCTTGAACAAAACTACCCGGTACAGACAAACATACTTAAATATGAACTTCAACTGCTAACTTGCTCTGGGATTTTTACAAGAATGATATTATGCTTAACCTAGGATGGTTCACCACCATCATACTAACTCATGTTCTTAGACCATGAATGAAAGAATTTGTATTTCTTTTGACTCAAAACCATGTGTGTACATATGTCATCATGCAAATCTTTAGCTTGACATGTTGTGCTTATGCAATGTTATGTTATGCATGTTATGCTATGCATTCTTAAAAAAAGGCCTTAATGCATGTCATGAGCGATTGTACACATGATAATGTTATGCAACCGATACTACATAACATTGCATACAACGAAAAAAAGGAAAACGTGCTAATGAGCATTCATGTGATGAGGTTATACATCCCATACTGCATTACCCTCACATGTTGCCGCCTATGGTGGATCCATATAAAAACACATATTATGCATCCCATACTACATAATATGCCCCGTATACTTCTATTCATGCTTATGCGTGTAGTGTTTATGCTTCAGCTAAGACTTACTAAAGACATATCGGTGTGTGTATGATATGACGCTAAACCACTAATGCTATAAGGGAAAGGTTTCCCGACCAATTGTCAAGAGACCTCCCTCTGATACCAACTGTCACGACCCGCATTTTCTAAACAATTAAATCATATAAGAGCAAGAGAAAATACATGCCACGATGCCACGTCGTGTAGGGGATAACTGCACACGTTCAGGAAAAACTCCAGACTCCCTATCTTTGAAGAAAAAACATAATTTAATATGAAAGAAAACTAGTTAAATTTGATGGTCGTATCCCTCGGCACGGTGGATCAGCTAGTCCACAATTAAAAATATATTTATACGCAGCGGAAAATACTTTGGTTAAGTTGATATTCAAAATGAGCATAAGTGTCCCCAAGGGACGACTCATGGTATGCACGACTTTAAATTTAATATAGTATCAAAATAACCTTTACGTTACTTGGGAAAGTAGTGCTTTAGTTTTATAAACATGACATGCATGAGGTACATATAGTAATGCTTTTAGGGATTAAAATACCTAACATGCAACCTAACTTAAATCATTCCTAGAAAGCAAGTGAACAACCTCCAAATAGGCAAAAATAGTAGTTTTAGTTCATACCCAGCATCACAAGTAAGCCACCAGTGGGCGTCAACAACCTAACACGAACCCACTAGTGAGCATGCATGTCTATACAGAAAGAAGAAAACTACCTCACAAGGATGAGGAATGAAAATCTCAGCTACCCAGGAGGCCACAAGCAAGCTCCACAAGAAAATTAGCCGCTCAACCGGCTACTGCTCTGAACCTGAGGCATTCAAAGAAGGAACACCTCAGCAAGAATAAAATCAAAAGAAGTGGAGCATTAGATTCATGAAAAAATAAAGATGGGTTTACCAACACGGCAACAAAATGCTATCAATAGAAGAAAAGGCATGATAGTAAGAAAAGTACATTGTCTAAAAAGCAATAAATAAATAAAAAACACACCAAGTGTGAGTACAATAGCAACATGCTCTGCGAAAGAAAAGAACCTGCAGCAGCAACAAGACATATTTATACCAACAGAAATAGCCATATGAAAGGAAAGAAACTAACAGTCCTAATCTTTGTGAATTATTGTGTAACATCCCATTTTCGGCTAGACTCCTAGGAGTCGGTTGGTTGTGGTGGAACCCTAGGGAGCCCAAAAATTGAAATAAATCGACCAAGAAATCGGGTCACGGGTTGGTCACGCCCGTGACCGACCATGTCACGCCCGTGACATAGGGCGTGACCATGATCGTCGGTTCCAGGTCGACGGTCGTCGACCCAAAATTGGCCCCACGGGCATGTCACGCCCGTGACCCGCCATGTCACGCCCGTGACATAGGGCGTGACACGCTCGACGATCGTCGAATTCCAGTTCGACGTCGTCGAACCAGAATTAGTCACCAGGCCTGTCACGCCCGTGATCCACAATGTCACGCCCGTGACAAAGGGCGTGACACGCTCAACGATCGTCGATCCCAATTCGACGATCGTCGAACCAGATTTGGCCACACGGGCCTGTCACGCCCGTGACACAGGTGTCACGCCCGTGACCACCCTTCGACGATCGTCGATCTCAGTTCGACGATCGTCGAACCCAGAACTGGCTAACCAGGCCTGTCACGCCCGTGACCTATGTGTCACGCCCGTGACCAAGGCCGAAACGACAGCCAGATTGGAAATTTCGGTAACTGACGTCGTAATAAAATCCAATTAAGGGAATGAAAATCAAGAGTATTTATGGGTCGTTCCCTACTTTAATTATGTTAATAATTAAGGAAAAGTGGGTCCAATAGGAAATTGCCACCTGGCAAACACCTCTTCATCTCCAACGTTTCAACTGCCATTCGTCATAACCGAAACGTCATTAAGGGGATTAGTAATGGCCGCGAACGTTTCATCTCCAACGTTTCATCCTTTCCCCTCCCCATTTGCTGATCTATATAAGACTCCTAAGAGCAAGAGGAAAAGGTTACACTCCCTCAAACTATTTCAGACTTCCCCCTTGCTGTTGAAGAATTTCTGGCGACGCCACCACCGCACAAATGGCTTCCCGATGCTCTGCACGCCTCCAACCCGCGAACAAGGTCCTCCCCTCCCTCTTCTTCTGTGGATAGATCTTAGGAATCGTTAGGAGAGATATCGGGCTCAAAAGAGCCAGATCGCGTGAGCATATTCGTGGTTTTCCGAAAATTTCATGGTGGCGGGTTCGCCGGAAACCGCCTCTCCGGCGGCCGTGCCGCCGCCCGACGATAGCCCTCACCTCAACGGAGGTGGTGGTGGTGGTGGCCGGCCAGGGAGATGGCTGGATGGCCGGGAAATAGCTTGGAAAAGCTACAGGATATTAGGTTTTTAGGCCTCTGGTTTGAGCTGTTGAAGAAGATGAACAGTGACATGAGAAATAAATTCTATTTTTAAAATAATTTCTGAATGAAAAATCTGTCTTGTTAAATAAATTGGGAAAAATACCTAGAAGCTCCTACAGGAAAAATGATCAACATAGGAAATGTAGCCCTTGAAGTCTACTTTAATTCAAAATTAATTTCACTCGATTTGGAATCCTGGTTAGACCACAGCACCCTTTTTGGTGAGGTCTATCCAGAGGGCTGCCTTGACCTTAGAAAAATTCCCCACTCCAATTCAGTCATCCAAATGACTTGAAATTTGAGTGTGGTCTAATCTTACATATATCTAGGTGCTATCCAAAAATGAGAATTTTTGGAGAATATTTTTCTATAGTTTTTAGAAAAATTCAATAATCCTAGCCGAATTTAATTAGATAGTTAAATAATTTCCAAACCCTCCCAAATTTTGGTGAGTGGTCCCTGGGTTCACCATAAGGTTCTGTATAATTTTTCATCTCATTTGGAGAAGGTTTGGATTAGAAATGAACAAACCTAAGTTTTGCCCTAATAAGGGGTCTTGGGTTAAAAGTGCACTTTTGAAATTTGAGTGGTCAGATCACCTCAACAGAGGCTGAGATTTTTACCACTGGCTAGTAATATTCTCTAGCACCCCCTCATGGAGTTTGAGGTGGATCGGGGTAAGTTTACCCTAAGGACCAAGGCCAAACCCTAAGGATGGATCTTGGTGGTTTGTGAAGGTCATGTGGTCAAATGACCTTGGATTGACCCGAAATTGGGTGAAGGGAACCATAGGGCCAATATAGTTCTCTGGATGAAATTTTAGTAAATTTGGAGACCGTTGGGATACCTGAAAATCTAACCCTAGTTTAGGGCGCAAAACTTGTGGAGATAGGAAATGACACTAAATCACATTGAAAAGTGATGAGATTTGGGGAGAGAGAATTATAGGGATGGTACAAGCTCTGGATATTTTTCCATGAATTTTATGTTCATTATTTTGGATACTTCCTTTAATGATTTAGTAGTTGTATGATTTGCTTAGAAAATTTATTAGGGAATACACACTCTCTGGAAAGTGATAAAATTTAAGCAGAGAACGTTTATTATGATTTTAAATCTCTGTGAATTTTTATGGGATTTTTGGAAGATTAATTCTAAGGCTTGCTTCATTAAGTATGTTTTATCTTGATTATTTGATTAAATCTTTAGTGGTGTTTAGCAAGCTTGTAAAATTATGATTTTATGCACAAAGATCTTTTATATATCATACTACTGACTAGTGATTTTTCTATAATTTTTAGATGAATAATTTCAGTACTTACTTCATTACGTAGAATTAACGCGATTATACTGGATAATTTATTTAGAGGCTAAATACATTATGTAAAATTCTGGAAATTTGTATTTGAGGTTATCTTGCTGTTATTTAATGATCATGATTTTTGAGTAGTCATTACTTAGGAAGATCATGTAGTTCATGTTTAAAATGACCCGTGGCACGTCCTTTGGAAAAATTAAATAAATATCAGATTAATTAGGAAAATTATAAGTTTCTGGATTTAGACCAATTATGTTATGGTAGACCTCCAGTAAAAATTATAGGAGATTTGGAAAACAACTTAGTGTACCTCCCCTTGGGTACCTCATATAGTTTAGGATGGTCTGCATATAGTAAAGTCGCGGAATTCTGGTAATTGATGATTGGTGGGGCAAGTTAAGATTGAGTTCATCATTAGAAGTCAGGATAAGTAGAGTGTGGGACTGGTTAGGATAAGGGAGTTCGGGAACGACGAAAGATCGTCGATCCCGGGGAGAAGAGGAAGAGTCTTAATACTCTAGGGTTAGAACTAAAGTAACTAAAAGAGGATCGGGTTAAGGGAGATCAACCAATAATAATAAGTGCCTTGCGAAAGGGAACTTCGGGCCGTAATGCCGCCGTCTTGGTTCCTAGTGCCCCTTGAGAGCCCTTCACGGGGTATACCGGGGGCAGTCCTGGGCTAACGTAAACCATAGGAATAATAAATTAAAAGAGCAACTAGTATAACTAGGGTTGCACACACTCACTCCCCGATAGCTAGGAAGGTAGAATAATAGGACTTGTTGCCATTCAGACGGTAGCTCTGAAGGTAGATGCACGGACAGGACTGTCCGGGGGGCCGAGGGCTCGAGGGTTGGAGTACGGAATAAAGATGGTGGGTCTTCGGTACCTGATCGTCGTTCACACCGACATCGGTACGCTGACTCGGCGGTGTGGGACACTTAGCCAAAGAAAGTCTGGAGGGTACATCCAGCAGCAGTACGCGGATACTCTAGGTTGTGTTCTTCTAGGGGCGTACGGGAGGGCTAGGCCTGGTAATGTGGATGCCCGCCTAGGAGTGGGGGGCCCGACCCACTGTCTCCGTTTGCCACTACGGAGGTTCCTGGGAGTGAAGCTAGCTGCCCGAACAGGGGGAACTAAAAGGTCTGTGCGCATAGAGTCGTGTGCGTGAGTTGCACTTGCATGAATCATGGCATAGCATATCACTACACTCATATTTGCATACAACCGACACCCCAACGTATAAATCGGTATGGGACTTTTTATACAATGGGAGCTTTGCAGAAGATCCCTTAACTTATAAGTTTGTATGGGCATTCATATAAGTTAAGGTTACATTCTTACTTACATACTTACTTACTATTCTCTAGCTGCCTTTTATACAATTTGCTATTTATTAATTGTTCTACCTATTACAACATTTACACTGTTCACCTGTTATAACTTGTTAGTTAGGTCCACCGTCACCTGCTTGACTATTCTCCACTTTTGTAGCTTCCCTTTCCTCCTCTCCGCCCGGTGCTTAGGAGCCGTGGTGGGAGGGGTAGGGGATGATAGGGATTAGTCTTTATGACTAATGGCTTTCGAACCAAACATTACAGGAGCTCCGGATGGGAGACAGGGACCAGCACCAGCGGAGTACGATGCGCATGGAGGTAGGACAGTCTAGCACCGGTGCACCTGCGACCAGCTCCGTGAGTGATTAGTATTTTCTTAGCTTCCGCGATGAGTGACTTGTAGTGAGGACTCTGATGTACTGGGCTCGAGCCCATTTATCTATTTTCCTATTATTACTATTGATGGACTGGTTATGATTTCACTTTTATTTACATGTTCCTGTGGACTTATTTACACTTTTGTATAAATGCTTCTCTCTCTTGCGATCGAAAAGGGCCGGCAGAATTGGCGTTTTGTAGTGGTTGCCTTCCCGAGATGTCGGTGCCACCGCAAAGCGGCAATTCTGGGCTAAGACCCCGGTGGTTGAAAAAAAAAAAAAAGGGGGTCTTACATATTGGCCGTAGTGAAAACCTTGGGTCGGAGTGGGTGACACAGCCCTCACCAACAACCAGACCTAAAAAAACTCCAGGGTAAAAACAACCGGTGGCAGCTACAGGGTCCACACACCTAACCATACCAGCCCAACACAGCCTAGGTGGCGGTGTCCACAGCTCAGCACACACAATTCACCCCTTATAGAGCCCACAAAACAACACCACCTGCCATAATCCACGAGTCGGCATCCAAGCAAAACTAGCCGAACATCCAACACCCCCTAGGGAAAAGCCACACTAACAATCCTAAGGAAACACACCAACCCAAGGCAAAAGCGTCGAGTCCACTCGACGCGGCGTTGATTGAGCTTCACTCACTCAGTGCCAAGCACTAGTCAGGGACGGCGTCGAGTCCACTCGATGCGGCATTGAGTGAGCTCCACTCACTCAATGCCAAACTTGACGCGACGTTGAGTGAGCTTCACTCACTCAACGCCAAACATTGGCTAGGGATAGCATCGAGTCCACTCGATGCGGCGTTGAGTGAGCTCCACTCACTCAACGCCAAAAGACATAGCCGCAAAACCTAACTTCGGCGTTGATTGAGTTCACCACACTCAATGCCAAAAAATCCTAACATCCAAGGTGTTGAGTGAGGTACACTCACTCAACGCTTTTGACTCGGAATAAATTTGAATTTTAAAAGCTAAAAGCTCTCCCTAAGCTCACTCAATGCTTGGAAACAGAGAGTTGGAAATTTAATTCCCACTCCCTCTCCTACCCTTTCTACCCTGCCACAAAAGCTATCTGACTTATACTATAACTAAATACGGTAATACCCTACCTCCAGCTACCAATTGGACACCAAACCGAGAATAAAGAGGGAGAGATTTGCCAAATTCTTAGACAACCTGAACCAGACATGGCTGAAGTAAAGAAACATTACTGCACTACATCCTAGAAGCAAAAACAGAGCTAATTACAGCAAATTAACAAAGTAAATGAAGGATGTGGTGTTTTGAAAGTTGTTTTATTGTATTATTTATTTAAATGTTCATGATATAAATGTAATTGTTACATTTTGTTCCTTGATTATATGACATGTTTCATGTAAGGTTCAAGAAGATGCACTTGGTATTGAACCATAGAACAGTGAATTTTGTTATGTCATGTAGTCTTTAGATATGATCTCTTTCGTGGTAGTCAAAGGGAACATTGACTACCAGGTCAAGATTGTCGCATGATTAAAGTACATTGGTGTTCTATAAATGTTGATAAACGTTATCGTTTGATCATGCGAGTATGTATGCGGTTGAATTCATACATATGGAGATTGACCAATTGTTGCAACATTATTTGAAATGTGTTTAGTGTCGTTAATGTTTGCAACGTGTCTAATGATTTTAGATATGAGACGTGTAGATTTAGCGCATCGGTGTGGACAATGTGATTATAATTGAAGGCCATCTTCTGATGGTGATACATATTGTGGTTCGTTGGTCACGCTTGCGCGTAAGGGATCTACACATCGAAATATCGCCTGTCCCCAAATTTATTTGGGAAGTGATATGGTCGGGCCCTTTGGTAAAGCGAGTTTGTATAACATGCAATATAACTGATGTAGTTATAAATACACCTCGCTTATGAGACCGAGAAAAATTAAATATAGTGCGAAAATGACACACTCCTATTTTGCACTATATTCATAATATCACGCGACAAGAAAAAGACACAGGTCATCAAAATGCGTTACCTAGTTACTACGTTATTGAGGCGACTATAATGCAGTGACAAAGCCACTTATAGTCTGTGAAAGTGCAGGATAAGATCAATCCTAACTCTAGAGGGGGGTGAATAGAGTTATTTAAAATAGTTTTGCAAATAAAAACTTAAGTGGAGAGAAAGTTTAGATTTACTTAGTGTATGGTGCTATAGCAAATAATCAGAGTAAAAAGAAATTCACAGCACAAAGCAAAACACAAAGAAACAAGCAATCCAGACGACACAAGGAGCTATAGTGGTTCCCCAAAATCCTGGGTAGTCCACTCTTCTATCACCCTTGATAGGAATCCACTTCAAGAAGAGTTGATCAGGTGTCTTGAGCACCAGAGAGTTTTTGACCAGGTTCTCACAAACCAAAGGAGCTGATTTTGACCAGGTTTCAGCAAAACCAAAAGTAACTTTTGAAGGGAGTTAAAACCCTGTACAGAAAGAAAAAGAAAAAGGGGTGATGTTGTCTTCTCTATCAACAAGTAGAGAGAAGCAAAGTGGATCTGTAGATGTTGTCAAAGCTCCCCCTGAGATCAAGAAGTAGTTCAGGAAGGAGAGCTCTGCACAAGGGTGACAGGTCTTCAAAGATCTGATTTGCTCCAGCAAGGGATGATCCAAGAAAGTTGGATGGTTATGTCTGAAGCAATCAGAATTCCTGTGAGTGAGCTTTCAAAACAATATCACAGAGAGAGAGCAGCTGAAGTCCTGTATTGTTGTTCTATGTCTCTCTGTCTAGCTGAATGAATAATATATCTGAGTCTTCTTCTTCCTTTTTCTTTGATAGCCGTTGGCAGTCAGCATTAAATGCTTTCCTTAAATGTCCATGCCTCAAAGGAAATGTCAGGCAGACATTCCTTAGAAAATTCCTTGAGCCATGCACCAGATATGCTGTAACGGCCAATAAATCTTCAGCATTAATTGACTGACAGAAGGAATTTGAATTCCTATTCAAAACTGACGGAAGTCTGGAAAACGTCGAGCTCACAGTAAAACGTCGATCTGAGCACGACACACGTCGGCCAGAGAGTGTTTTCTGTAAGCAGAACTGGGTTCGACGGAACGTTGAGCTGAGGTCGGCTCCACGTCGAGCTGAGGTCGACTCCACGTCGAGCTGAGGTCGACTCTGCGTCGAGCTGAGATCGACTCTGCGTCGAGCTGAGGTCGACTCTGCGTCGAGCTGAGGTCGACTCTGCGTCGAGCTGAAGTCGACTCTGCGTCGAGCTGAAGATTACTCTAACTAGCCTATGTGACCTTTATAACAACAAGGAGGTCACAACACAAAATCCCTATAGGAATATAGTCATCCTGATCCAAATAGTAATAGGGTGTTCCAACAATCTCCCCCTATTTGGATTAGGATTACTATTTACATGAATTTAGGGATTCAAAGAGAAGTAAAGCAAAAATACAATACAATACAACCAGACATATGACAGAATAAAAAGCAGCATATATATAACACTATATAGCAGCAGTAATGTTTAAATGTCCTGTGTCCAGCAGATAGAAAGAATTAAAACACCTTACTTTACTTTTCCTGTGGGGCTTTGTCTTGATCACCTTTCTTGAAGATAATTTCTCTATTAGGATTTGAAGCCTCCTTCTTGGATCTGTAATCATCAGCTGCACCTAAGGATTTCTGATCTCTTGCACTAGGTGGTACAGCTGCAGGGTGGAGTTGCATATATCTGTCTGAGTCAAAGAACTTCTTTGAATTATATTTTTCCAATTCCTCTCTCCTTTGGTCTGACATTGTGCTGATGTGAGAGGTGTCCAGACCTCTTTCTCTAGCTTTGTTAATCTCATTTAGAGCAGCCATCTCAGTCATTCTAGCTTTCCAGTAAGCTGGAGTTTTGGTGGGATCTTCAAAAGGTACTGCTGGTTCAAATCTGTTGGAGGAGAGTTCTTGGGTAGTTCTTGGGGTGAGGTCAGCTCTAGGTCTGTAAGGATAGGGACCAGAGGTTGGATCAATGGATCTTCCCCTTTGATAAGGTTGAGAACCTGATCTTCCTCTGGACTGCCTGCCTCTGTTGTGTCCTCTTTGCTGATTTCCCCTTTGCTGACTATCTCCTTGGGATCTTCTTGATTGATAGGTCTTTCCATGTAGAGATGATGGGGCTGGCTTGGAAGATAGACTTGCACCGGCACCTGCATCTGGAGGAGGTGGAGGTGGAGGCTGATGGACAGGCTTGGTGGGGCCTTCATTGAACTTTCTTTTCTTCTTCATTGCCTTTCTTTGATTTTGAGAATACTGCATCCATGGCTCTGTAATTTCACAGTTGTATTTGATGTAGTAGGGGATGTCATGGTCTGTGGCTCTAGCCATTGGAACTCTTTTCAAAGCTTTTGATCTTGCTTTCCTCTTCCTTATAATGGTTGCAGAGGAGTCATCAGAATCAGTAGCAAACTCATCTTCTGAACTCTGAGATTCATCATAGGGATCTATGTACTTTCTTTTGGAGATAGGAAAAGTGATGGAGGCTGGAGCTGCTGAGGAGGTGACTGGAGGAAGATCTGCTGTCAGAGGGGAGGAGGAGTCTACCACTGCAGGAGAGGGAATAGCCTCAGGAGCCATAGAGACTGAAGAGGCTGGTTCCTGAAGGACTTGGGAGACATGGGTCTCAACTGCATCAGGTGTCTCAATTACTTCACCTGAAGTTTCAGCATCTATTATTATTTCAACTTCATCACTAGCAGGAGCCACTGCTACCACTGCTACATCAGGGATCAGGGTCTTCTGAAAAGGGATAATAGCCCTAGACAGGTCTTCTTGAAGCTGTTCTGAATTTTGAGGAGGAGCCTCAGATGCTATCTGAACTTCTGCTGCTGAGACTGTCTCTGAACAAGTCTGTACAAACTGAACTGATGAAGGATGTAGCTCTTCTTCTGCTGACATCTCCCCCTGCCTAGAATCAGTGGCAGCTGACTCTAGGCCCCCAGAAGAAGGGCATGCCAGATGAGAGGAGAGGGAGGAGACAGAGGCAGAGAAAGTTCTCAGGGAAAGGAGGAGAGGAGCCAGCTTGGCATCCAAGAGGGAGGAGAGCCTAGGGGCCAAAAGGTCAAAAATCTGATTGGCCAAGGGCAGGAGAGCTACTTGCTCAAGTGGGACTTGAGTAGAGGTAGAGGGAGTAGCAAAAAATGTAAATGTAGAAGATGTTGTGGGTGGTGCAGACAAGGGAAGGGTAACTGGTTCATGGATGGAGGAAAAGAGCAGTTCTGAAAAAGTTGATGAATGGTGGAAGTCATTAGGAGAGGAGGTAGAGGCATCCATGAAGGAGTCTTCATGAATGTCAAAGGAGAAGAGGTCCTCATGAGATGAGGAATCCAAGCTTATGGGAAGGAAAGTTGTGTGTGGTGGAAGGGAGGATGCAATAGTAGAGATGGATGAAGGTATGGGTTGAGTGGATGAGAGGATTGTTGTTGAGGGGATGAAGGTGGATGGGAGGGAGAGGGAGGGAGATGGCAAAGTCCCTGCTTCTGGACCAGTGGACTGAGGGAGAGTGACCTCTACAGTCCTGGTGTCTGCAGAAGTCCTCATTGCTGCTGCTGCTGCCGGGGATTCACAATTTTTCTGTCCCACTTGCCAATCAGTGCACAAGTGAGCCTCTTGGAAGCATTGATGTGTTTCTTTGAGGACACAAGCAGCTGGGGGCAGCAGTGGTTCAGAATCAACCCAAGAACCCTTCCAAAGTGGACAGAGTTCTTATCCAATTTCTTCTTAATCATTTCAAAAACAATCAATCCCCAGTTGGGATGTTTTTTATCCAAGATTGCAGCCATAAGGCAAAACTGATGCCTAGTAATGGCATCATGTGCAGTCCTCTTTGCACAGATTACTTTGCCTGTGATGTCTGCTAACAACCTATACTCAATAGCTGGGTTAACTTTTAGGAGTTTAGAGGGATTACCAGCAGCATGTCCCATCCTGTCCAGCATCAAAGCATACTCTTCCACAGAGAGTTCTATTCCATCATCTCCAGCAGCAAAACTGAAAACTTCTGAGATGATTTGGGGTGATATAGCTACCTCATTCCCTGAAATTTGCCCGGTCAATGTATTATTATCTGAGTTAACTGCTGTAAGGGTCCATTCTTTGATTTCCGACTCTGGAAGAGGGATCCTGGTTGACATAAAGTTGACCAGGTGCTGCTCCTTGAAAAGTTCCAGAATATCCAGAAAGTACTGTGGTGATCCATCAAATGAGTCGAAGTCGATGTCGAAGCCTGAATCGAACTTCATGGCCGCCACAGCACCTGCAGTGATTGCCATTTTCCTGCAAAAAATACCTTCCAAGATCAAGAGTAAAGTATTTGGAGGGAGAAAGCTTGAGCAGAAAATATGAAAGCGCAACTGCGAACGACGGAGAAAAATGATTTTATACTTAGGGTTCGACGCGGAAAAGGAAAGAACGTTGAGCTCAGTTCGACGCTCTAAGGCTCTAGGAGAACTGAAACGACTCAACAGCGTGCAGCTTAGGTCGACGTTCGACGCTTGGGCTGATGCTATACGTCGAGCTCAGGTTGACGTTGAACGAAGACGTCGACCGGAGAGAGAGAAACTCAAGAAGCCAGGGAGCTGTGAACTTAGTTCGACGCTAGAAGCTGAGTTCGACGTTCGACGCTTTTGAGGGCGACGGACCGTCGATCTCCGTTCGACGCAGCATCGAGCTTAGTTCAGAGCTCAAAGAAACCACTCAGACAGAGGAATTTTAAAATGAAATTTTTCCTATTCCTGTTAATTAGGGGTTTCAAAATCTTGGCGTTTTAATTTATGCTGTCTCCATCTAGCATTCCCAACTGATTGAGGAAGAAGAAGTGCTTCTTTTCATCCAAGGGCTTGGTGAAAATATCTCCTCTTTGTAGTTCAGTGGAAATGTATTCTAGTGCAATTTTCTTCTTTTCTACATTATCCCTTAAGAAGTGATGTCTGATCTCTATGTGCTTGGTCCTACTATGGAGAACTAGATTTTGAGCAATTGATATTGCACTGGTATTATCACAAAAGATTTTAGACATCTCTAAGTTGTAGCCATAGTCTAGGAGCTGGTTTTGAATCCACAAAATCTGTGAGCAACAACTGCCTGCAGCCATGTATTCAGCTTCAGCAGTTGATGTGGACACAGAGGTTTGTTTCTTACAGAACCAGGAGACAAGTTTATTACCAAGGAATTGACAAGTTCCACTGGTGCTTTTCCTGTCTACTCTACATCCAGCATAATCAGAATCTGAAAATCCAGTTAGATCAAATCCTGAGTCATGTGGATACCAGAGACCTAGATTAGGACAACTTTTTACATACCTAAGAATCCTCTTAACTAATGTGAGGTGGGACTCTCTAGGGCTTACTTGGAATCTAGCACAAATGCATGTGGCAAACATTATATCTGGTCTAGTAGCTGTTAGATAAAGTAATGAGCCAATGATTGCTCTATAGCTTGTCTGATAAACTGGTTTTCCAGATTCATCAACATCTAAAACAGCATTTGTAGGCATAGGTGTTTTCATAGAGGATGCTTCAGACATTCCAAATTTCTTAACCAGTTCTCTTGCATACTTGGTTTGAGAAATGAAAATGCCATCCACATGTTGTTTAACTTGCAATCCTAGAAAGAAAGCAAGCTCACCCATGCTACTCATTTCAAACTTTGAGTGCATAAGTTGTGAGAACTTTTTGCATAAGTTTGAATCAGTAGACCCAAATATGATATCGTCTACATAAACTTGTACTAGTAGGGTATGGGACCTATGGGTTCTAACAAAGAGAGTTTGGTCTACTCTACCCCTTTTAAAATCATTTTTCAACAAAAAACAAGCTAAGGTCTCATACCATGCTCTAGGGGCTTGCTTGAGACCATATAAAGCTTTATGCAGTTTAAAAACATGATCAGGAAAGGTTGGAGAGATAAAACCTGGAGGTTGCTTTACATAAACCTCTTCCTTGATGTCTCCATTGAGAAAAGCACTCTTGACATCCATCTGATATACCTTGAATCTCTTGTGAGCTGCATATGCAAGAAAGATTCTTATGGCCTCCAACCTTGCAACTGGTGCAAAGGTTTGGTCATAATCAATTCCTTCTTCTTGGCAATATCCTTGTGCAACAAGTCTTGCCTTGTTTCTCACAATTATTCCTTGATCATCCAACTTGTTCCTGAATACCCATTTAGTTCCAACAATTTGCTGGTTTCTTGGTCTTGGTACTAATTCCCAAACTTTATTCCTTTTAAATTGATTCAACTCTTCTTGCATTGCAATGATCCAGTTTGGATCTTGCTCTGCATCTTGTATGGTTTGAGGCTCAATTTGAGAAAGAAAGCAAGTGTGCATAATATTTTGATTAACTTGATTCCTTGTTTGCACACCTACTGAGATATCTCCAATTACTTGTGAAATTGGGTGATCTCTTGCTGTTACTAAATCAACAAGGGGTGTTGATGGTGCATCAACCTGTGTTGTTGTTTCCTCTTGTGGAACAACAACTGGTTCTTCAATTTGTTGACCATTTGAGCTTTCCAAACCCTGAGATTCCTCTTCATTGTCACTGAGTTCAGTGTCTTGCTGAATTGTTGAAGGTAATGACCCTTTGTCTGTGATGGTAAGCTGCTTCAGATTTTCTGAAATTGAATGTTCCTGCAAATTGCTTATGGTAGAAGTCTCCTTCTCCTTATAAGACATGTTAGTTTCATCAAATGTAACATGCATGGATTCTTCAATTTTATTTGAGCACTTGTTAAAAACCCTATAAGCCTTGCTAGTCATGGAGTATCCCAGAAACACTCCTTCATCAGCTTTGGCTTCAAATTTAGCTAGGTATTTCTTGTCATTATTGTGAATGAAGCAAATGCAACCAAAAATTTTGAAATAATTTACTTTAGGTTTCTTCCCTTTGAGTAACTCATAGGGAGTCTTACCCTTTAGTTTGTGTATCAGGCTTCTATTCAAAACATAGTTGGAGGTGTTCACAGCCTCTGCCCAAAAGGTTAGAGGAAGGTGAGCATCTGTCAACAATGTTGTGGCAGATTCAATAAGGGTTCTGTTTTTCCTTTCAACTACCCCATTTTGTTGAGGAGTTCTTGGAGCTGAGAAAGTGTGCCTGATACCTTACTTCTGGCAGAACTCTAGCATAAGAAGAGAATCAAACTCTGTCCCATGATCACTTCTGATCAGGGCAATGTGAGTATTGAACTCAATCTGTATGTCTTTGAGAAAATCTGTCAAAATCTTGAAGTTATCAGACTTCTTCCTCAGAAAGAACACCCAAGTGAATCTTGAGAAGTCATCTACAACTACTAGAGCATAAGATTTCCCTCCTAGGCTTTGTACATTAATTGGTCCAAAGAGGTCCATGTGCAATAAGTATAAAATTCTAGGTGAGTCACTCTTATTAAGTGACTTGAAACTGTTTTTAGTTTGCTTGCCTAACTAACAGGCCTTGTAAAGTCCTTCCTTCTTGTAGGGACCAGAAGGTAGTCCTCTAACAAGGTTGTCTTTGGATAACTTAGCAATGGTTCTAAGGTTCACATGTCCTAGTCTTTTATGCCAAAGTTCATTAGGTTTGCTAAGGGAGTTAAATAAACATATATCTACTTTAGATGAATTGAAATCAACTAGGTATATGTTATCTTGTCTATTACCAATTAAAACAATGTTGTTGTTTAATGCAATATTGCATGCTGAGTTGGTAAACCAAACCTGATAACCAGCATCACATAGCTGGCTGATGCTGATTAAGTTGTGCTTTAGTCCTTCCACATAGGCCACTTTCTTAAATGTGATTGACCCTATCTTGACTTGGCCATAACCTTTTGTTTGTCCAAAGTTTGAATCTCCAAAGATTACTTTGGGTCCATGTTTAGCTTTGAAGGACACAAGGTTCTCCTTGTTGCCAGTCATGTGCTTTGAGCACCCACTATCCAAGTACCACTGCTGGTTCTCACTTGGATAGGTCTTTATCTGCACATACAACAAATCAATTGTTTTTGACCCAGTTTACCTTGGGCCTTTCTTGATATCCTTTAAATTCTGAAATAAAAGACATCTCAGGTTGACTCTTATAGCCTACAGGATGATATCTCCTAGGAGGTATGATCCATTCAGCATAAGGGTTAAAGTGATGAGATGTGGAGCTGGAATTGAATTTTGAACTAACCCCTGAGAACTGACATTTGCTCTGAACTTGGCTCGACGCACGTCGAGCTTCGGTCGACGGACTCTGGTGAGTGCGTCGAGCTCCATTCGACGGCGAAGGCTTGCTTTGTTCAGAGGGTAGAAGGCGTCGACCTGAGTTCGACGTTTTCTTGCGATTACGTCGAGCTCTGGTCGACGTCCGTCGAGCTTCGTTCGACGCTTCTTGTCCAGTTTCCTGGGTTAAGTCAGCATTCTTCCTAGCCACTATCAAGACTCCTTTACCTTTATCACTGGTAAATTTGATTGGAGTTGTCAGCACTATGGGTTGGCTGGATGAAGCACCCAAGCCCAGCGTACCATTCAATCTTGAGTTCACTGTACTTGTGATGTCCATTAATTTGATACTTCTCCCATTAAGGGTTTCTTCAAATTGTTTGGCCTTAGATAGCTCACCTTTCAGTGAAGCTATCTCCTCCCCACACTGCTTCAACTCTTCTAAGAGTCTAAGATTATCTGAGTTAATGGATTTGCATTCAATTAATTGTTCTCTGAGAGTTTTAATCAACTTTTGAGATTCAATCAAGTCAATGCACATAGATTTGAACTCAGATTTAAATTCATCAGAAGTAAAATCAAATGAATCTATTACCTGATCCTCAGTAAGTTCCTGATCAGATAGGTAGTTAGCATCAGGCTCTGAATCAATGTTCTTTTGAGATGCATTGATGGCCATCATGCAGAATCCTTTTTCTTCTGCATCATCCTCATCATCACTAGAGCTGGATGATGAATCAGACTCATCAGAGTCACTCCAGGATTCAGCCACAAATCCTTTTCTGGTGTGCTTGCTGTTGCTGGAGGAAGGCTTGTCATGGTATTTCCTTGACTCCTTATCCTTCCTTTTATCTTTTCTTTCCTTCTTGTCCCTTCTGTCCTTATCTTGATTTTCTGGACAGTTGGGGACAATGTGTCCTGGTTTCCTGCAGCCAAAACAGATAACATCTTTATTAGTAGATCTGTCATACCTTGGCTTGTCTTTATCTTTGGATGACCATCTTCTGAAGTTCTTTTTATTCAGCTTATTGAACCTTTTGACAAGTAGGCTCATAAGCTCTTCATCTCCCAACACCTTTTCTTTAGGTTGTTCTTCCTGTGCCTTGAAGGCAATGGTTTTCTCAACCTTTTCAGTTGGTGTGGATATCTTCTGCTCTTCTTCTCTCTTCTTCATGAATTGCTCATAACTCTTGAGCTTTCCTAGAAGAGCTTCTATGGATAACTCACATGCATTCCTTCCATCTTTAATTGACCAGATTCTTGAGTCCCAAGAGCTAGGGAAACAATTCAGTATCTTGTCATTTATCTTAGTGAGAGATATGTCCTTTTCTAGTGATCTAAGCTCACTGATGATTAGGCTCAGTCTGTTGTACATGTCAGCAACTAACTCAGACTCTGCCTTTTTGAAGTTCTCATACTGGGTGATGAGGTAGGATCTCCTATCCTTTCTTTCATCTGCAGAACCTGATACAATTTCTGAAAGTTTTTCCCAGATCTCTTTGGCAGTATTGCATTCAGCTACTTTCTGGAAAATGTCATCTGACATGGTTTGAGCCAAGATGTTCATGGCTTTAGCATCTGCTGCCTTCCACTTCTTTATGTCAGCATCAGTTCCTGAAGGAGGAGGAACAACTGATGTACTTGTTTCTGTGGGAGGCCTTGGACAATCTGTCAACACAGAATTAAAGATGTCCTCATCAAATGAATTCATGTAAAGTTTAATCCTTGCTTTCCATAGTGCAAACTTAGAGAGATTGCACATAGGAGGTCTGGTGCTAGCAAAGTCCTTGTTTTGTGCCATGAGTTTTAAAGATAAGTAAAACTAAAAGAAATATCCCTTTTGAGAGAAATGATCTTATCAGAGATCTTTTGATCCAGGTGTTAGCCTGTATGAATGATCAACCTGCCTCTGATACCAATTGAAAGTGCAGGATAAGATCAATCCTAACTCTAGAGGGGGGTGAATAGAGTTATTTAAAATAGTTTTGCAAATAAAAACTTGAGTGGAGAGAAAGTTTAGATTTACTTAGTGTATGGTGCTATAGCAAATAATCCGAGTAAAAAGAAATTCACAGCACAAAGCAAAACACAAAGAAACAAGCAATCCAGACGACACAAGGAGCTATAGTGGTTCCCCAAAATCCTGGGTAGTCCACTCTTCTATCACCCTTGATAGGAATCCACTTCAAGAAGAGTTGATCAGGTGTTTTGAGCACCAGAGA
Source organism: Platanthera zijinensis (assembly GCA_039513925.1). NCBI lineage: Eukaryota > Viridiplantae > Streptophyta > Magnoliopsida > Asparagales > Orchidaceae > Platanthera > Platanthera zijinensis. The sequence continues at coordinate 62,408,154 of CM077095.1, read as the reverse complement.
GTTTTTGACCAGGTTCTCACAAACCAAAGGAGCTGATTTTGACCAGGTTTCAGCAAAACCAAAAGTAACTTTTGAAGGGAGTTAAAACCCTGTACAGAAAGAAAAAGAAAAAGGGGTGATGTTGTCTTCTCTATCAACAAGTAGAGAGAAGCAAAGTGGATCTGTAGATGTTGTCAAAGCTCCCCCTGAGATCAAGAAGTAGTTCAGGAAGGAGAGCTCTGCACAAGGGTGACAGGTCTTCAAAGATCTGATTTGCTCCAGCAAGGGATGATCCAAGAAAGTTGGATGGTTATGTCTGAAGCAATCAGAATTCCTGTGAGTGAGCTTTCAAAACAATATCACAGAGAGAGAGCAGCTGAAGTCCTGTATTGTTGTTCTATGTCTCTCTGTCTAGCTGAATGAATAATATATCTGAGTCTTCTTCTTCCTTTTTCTTTGATAGCCGTTGGCAGTCAGCATTAAATGCTTTCCTTAAATGTCCATGCCTCAAAGGAAATGTCAGGCAGACATTCCTTAGAAAATTCCTTGAGCCATGCACCAGATATGCTGTAACGGCCAATAAATCTTCAGCATTAATTGACTGACAGAAGGAATTTGAATTCCTATTCAAAACTGACGGAAGTCTAGAAAACGTCGAGCTCACAGTAAAACGTCGATCTGAGCACGACACACGTCGGCCAGAGAGTGTTTTCTGTAAGCAGAACTGGGTTCGACGAAACGTCGAGCTGAGGTCGACTCCACGTCGAGCTGAGGTCGACTCCACGTCGAGCTGAGGTCGACTCTGCGTCGAGCTGAGATCGACTCTGCGTCGAGCTGAGGTCGACTCTGCGTCGAGCTGAGGCCGACTCTGCGTCGAGCTGAGGTCGACTCTGCGTCGAGCTGAAGTCGACTCTGCGTCGAGCTGAAGATTACTCTAACTAGCCTATGTGACCTTTATAACAACAAGGAGGTCACAACACAAAATCCCTATAGGAATATAGTCATCCTGATCCAAATAGTAATAGGGTGTTCCAACAGTCTGTAATATAGAATGTTATATTATCACCTTGATGACATAGTTCCTCTATAAGGTCGCACCAAATGAATGAGAACAGTTTCAGTTCGACTTTCTATAGTACGTGCGAACGTGTTATGTCGTGACTCAACATGCTTAGACAAGTTTTTTATTGTGCGACTATTAAAAGAGAAAATTATGACGAGGCGAGTTGTCGTAATTATTTTAGTAGAAGAGCACAATTATATTTTGATTATTTATAACCATTTGAGCTTGGTTTGGGAATAAATTTATGTGTATGTATATAAGATAGTGTTATGTATATGAATATATTTATATGAGTGTATATATATATATACATATATATAAATATATATGAATATTTTATATACATAAAAAGAAAAGTTATTCTCAAGAGGTATAAGTTTAAGGGGCTGGATTCGGACAGAGCAGGGCATCAGTTCACGGATAAGAGAGAAGTGGCTGGAGGTAGTTTTCGGGTTTTTCTCCCCTTTGCTCCATCCCTCTTGACGGCGGCCGATCCAGCATCCCGAGCGGCTAGCGAGGAAGGGCTGCCGCGCCGCCTTGTCCTCCTCACCGGCGAGATCTCCCCTTGTCCGTCGTTGGTCGGTCTCTTGGAGCTCGCCGACGGTTGGTGGAGAAGAAGCTCGGTGCTCTTGTTGATCGGAGCTCATCTCTGAAATCTCCGGTCAAGGCAAGTGATTTGCCTTGAGACTTTCATCTTCTCGCCGATCCAGTCAAGCCCCTCATTTCTCCTCTTCCTCCATCGGCGACTAGTGTGGTTCGGCCACTAGGAGTCCCCGACGCTCTTGGAAGAGAAAGTCCGAGCTTTTGTCTCCATTCCTTGTCAACAGAATAGAGATTTCTCACTGTTTGGGTTCAAGGTGAACTAAGAGGCGAGGCGTCGGCCTCACCGTTGCGGTGGAATCGTCAACATCTTCTCCGACAACTTACCTCTTCCGGCTAGAGATCTTGTTCTCTAGAGGAATAAATTTCTAACCTTTTTGTGATGGTTAGATGTGATGAGTTAGGTTTCCTTTTGCTTGCATTGCCTTGTTTAGGTCATTGTCATGGGACGCACGATCCTTTTGTGTTGTTAGTACCCGATTTTTTTTTAAAATTTCGCCCGCCACTACACGTAAAATCCTTCAGTAAAAGGGGTCAAATTGTCAAGGGCAAGGAGCCACTTGCCTCACCGCCAAGATGTAGCAGCAGCAACAGGAAATCTGGCTTTGGCGGCAAGATTGGCCACCTACGGGTCAATAAAAGAGCTTTAAGAGAAGAACAAGAGAACCTGAAAACCATAACCCCTATAAACAACCCTAGAACAAGCATAACTTACCTTGGAAGAAAAGATCTAGACGAGAGCAAGCCAAATCTGCAAACACACGAGGAAACTGAGCTTAAATCCTCCACCAATCGCAGGTCAAAGCTCCAGCGCCTCCGCCTCCCATTTTCTTCTGCTGGAAGCTGAGTTATGGCTCGGTAATGGAGAAATGAGGAGGAGAATCCAGCAGGCCTTAATATATATCCTCCCACTAACGCATCCTATAACTAATAAAATAATAAGCATAAGCAAACAATCGGCCACTAGCTGAACCGACTTAGCCACCCAAGCTTATAAATTTATAACTATTACTATACAGCAAAAATCATTAGCTTCAATACTAATATAATAGCTGCAACCAAGCTCTTCATTATATACATAATTCTGTACAGCATAAACTATCAGCTAGTTGTCTAAACATATATATATATATATATATATATATATATATATATATATATATATATATATATATATATATACATGAAATGAAAACAGCTAAACACTTAGCCTAAAAACAGGGCACCAACCCTACTAAGCTCGGCCACTCAAGGCCATGCACATCAAAAGCAACTACTACTAGCTAACAAGCAAACGTCGAAACGATGCAAAAACAACGATCTCGGATTTTGACAAAACTCGCACCGTAGATAAACACCCAAGCTACGAAAACAATGACAAAGTCGAAAACAACATCCGACTATCAAACACTCGAGCTAACACCTCCCAATCCAAAGTACAAGCATTCCCTAAGAGGCTCAGCCGAGTCACCAAAACAGACTCCGGCTAGCTGGGGAACCTTGCAAATAGGCTACAAATAGGCCACTCAAGGAACCTAAAGAGATAAGACCACACTCTAACAACGACAAAAGGCCAAAAATGCGTCATTGTAACGCCAAACAACGATCAAACAAATACAGAAAAACCTGGGGCGTTATAAAAATGCCCCACCTGACCACAACACCAACTCTCATGGATATTATATCTTCTTTTCATAGCAGGAATTGCAGTGTGGTTAACTGCTAACTGAACAGAAGGAAGTGGAGCAACAACTTTCTTCAGGTTCCTTTCAGCATGGATCTAATTGAAGGATATTCTTCTAGCAGACTTCCTTTGCTTTCCCTAAATGATATTTACAGCTGTCTTCTTTGCAGATGACATGCTGTTTATAACATCAGAACTAGCCAAGTTAGGCTTACTGGTAGACTAACCCTTGGTCTGAGTCCTTGCTGGATGGGCTTGTGTGAAATCCACTACTTTATCCTTGTGAGTTGGGGTTGAGGCACCAAATATAAATGGTCCAGAATGGGGCATTTGTTCTTCTTCAAGGGGAGCCTTAAAGGCACTCATTCCCTACCCTTTCTTCTCTCATTGTAAGATACACTTGTATTCTTACAAGAAGAATTCCCATTCTTACAGTGACCATACATGCAGTCCTAATCATACCTATTAGAAGGGAGGATTACCTTATGAAAGGTTGGCTATGGCACAACAAGAGTTTGTCCTCTCCTCTGAGATTGGATAACTTTATAAATCCACTCAGATTCAGATTTTCTCTTGATAGCATCTATCATAGAGAAATTGGCCACTATCCTCTTCTCCCTTTCAAGTTTCTCTTCAAGAACCTTGATAATAGAGTCCTTATATTTAATGGACTCAACATGGATATCTACCATGGTCTTCAGATGACCAACTTCCCTCATCTTCAGATATAGCAAAGATGAAGTCTTATCTTGCTGGGAAGAAGGCAGCTATAGGGAGGCAATTTCCTCTGCTTGCTTCTTAATAAGCAACTTGCTTTTCTTGAAAGCTTTCAGAAGTGCAACATGATTCTCAATCAATTAATTGATATCATCTTCTGATAGAAGAGGTTGGAACACCCTATTACTTATTTGGGTAAGGATCACTATGTCCTTAGGAATGTGTCTTGACCTCATTGTATAGATTTAAAGGTCAAAATAGAATAGGTCTAAGGCTTAGAACTTAGGTTTGAAAGCTGCCCCCAAGACCTCCTAGATCAGATTACAAGTGCAGAAAGACTCAGGCAATTATCGTCGAGCTCAGGTCGACGAGGCATCAAACTCAGTTTGACTATCTCTGAGCTCAGTTCAACGAGTCATCGAACTCGGTTTGACGATCTTCGAGCTAAGATCGACGTTTCTGTCTCTAGCCAAAATCCAGATCTCTGAGCTCAGATCGACGATAGTCAAGCTCAGATCGACGATTTCTGTTTCAAGTCAAGTTCTATTCTCTGAGCTCAGGTCGACGGTAGTTGAGCTCAGATCGATGATTTTCTTGAGAGATCGACGTTTTCAGGATTTCAAATTCAGTCAGTTATGGAATTCAAACTTCTTCATATCCAACATTTAATGCATAGGATTTTGTAGCCGTTTCAATTAATTTGGAGCAAGTTTCAAGGAGACTAAAAGGAGAATGTTTCTTAGGACTTTCCTCCAGAGACAGTTATCAATTATGGAAGTCATTTATGACTGGCCAACGGCTATCTAGAAGATTGGATTTCAATATATCTTTTCAGACAATAGAGACAGAGAAGACAATAATAGAACAACAACACAACAATAAGAACAACAAGAGAAAAACTAAGAACAATATCTGAGATCTGTGAGACACACACAAGAACTACAGGATTACAGTATCTCATCTCTGATTCAAGTGTTCAAGGCTTCATCAATCAAGACTCCAGACACAACACATTTCAGCCATTGTTGAAATCATCTTTTGCTGGAGATCTCAATCATTCTGAAGGCCTATCACCCTGTGCAAAGCTTCTTCTCTTGAAAAACTACAAATCTCAGGGGGAGCTTTGACATCATCAATCCACTAGTCTTCTCTTTGACAACTAACAGAGAAGAACAACTTCACCTCCTTTTCTTTTCTTTTGCTGTAAAAGGGTTACTCAAAACTCCCTTCAAAAGTTTTGTTTTTGGTTTCTGAGACCTTGTCAAAACTCAGTGGTAGAAAGACACCTGATCAAAAAATCTATTTTGGTTTTTGAGCACCTTGTCAAAAGCTCATTGGTGCCCAGAACACCTGATCAACTATTCCTGCAGTGGATTCCTACCTAGGGTGGTAGAAGAGTGAATGTACCCAGGTTGATTGGGGAACCACTATAGATCCTTTTGTCTTCTGGTTGCCTATATTTTATTTGCTGTGTGCTGTGAATTAGTTTCTTGCTAGTTTTATTTACTGCAAGCACTATACACATATACATAAATTAAGTCTTCCACTGCCAATTAATTATTAATTTTTAATTTGCAAAATTATTTTAACATACTCTATTCACCCCCCCTCTAGAGTAAAGGTAGATCTTACCCTCACTTTCAATTGGTATCGTAGGGAGGTTTCTTTGGTTGTACAGGCTAACACTTGAACCAAAACGATCTGATAGATCTTATTTCTCTTAAGAATTTATCATGGCACAAAATGAAGAATGTTCAAGTATTGGACCTCCTATGTGCAATCTAAAAAAGCTTGCACTATGGAAGACAAGGATTAGACTTTTTATGAACTCTATTGATTAAGCCATTTTCAATTCAATTTTGATAGGTCCTTATCAACCATTGGAAACAACAAGCATAAATGTTGTTCCATCACCTCAACGGACAGTAGCCCAAAAATTGCTAAAGATTACTAATGCAAGAGCAATGGACATCCTTGATCAATCAATGTCTGATGATATTTTTGAAGGAGTTGCTGAATGTACTTCAGCAAAAGACATCTGGGACTCCCTCACAGCAATGGCTGCTGGATTAGCAAAAAAAAACATTAAATGCTGAATCTTGGAGTGACTCTGAAGCTTCATCTTGTGCAACTGAAGATGAAGAAGAGTCAAGAGCAAGAGAGTTTTGCCTAATGGGAATAAATGCTTCATGCAGCAGGCATGATGAAGAATCAGTCTTTGATGAAGAATCAAAATGTGAATCAGAAGAGGATCAGGTTATCTCTTCCCTCGACTTTGACAACATAACTGAATTTTTACCAAAACAAATTAAAAATTTTCAGAAAATTTATGTTCAATATAGTTTGTCGAACGGAGCTCGACGAAAACTACACTCTTCGTCGAACTCAGGTCGACGATCTCTAAACAGAGATTTCTAGTCAGAAAATCTTGATCGACGAAATAAATACCCTTTGTCGAACCGAGAACGATGAACGTCGATCTCAGATCGACGAAAATATTTTTCGTCGAACTCAGAATTTCAAAACAGAAATTTTTATCCTTTTATTTCAAATTATTATTGTGAAAGAAAAATAGGACCCAAGGTAATCTGGGTCCAGAACTCCTAACTTCTCTTTTCAGGAAATACAGAGGATATAACAGTAGCTGTATAGGGGGAGATTGTTCATTTTATTTGTAAAGAAAATTGCTTATTAGGATTCATCAGTAGTTTTATTTTATTTTATTTCTCAAAGCACCCTTGTACATCTGCTGAAAAAATTATAATTCAGGCAGATTATTTTTTCTTTGTACTTTGTTTTTCTGTGAATAGTATCCTCACCCAAATAAGGGGAGATTGTTGGAACCCTAGTTTTGATTTGGGCAAGGATCACTATTAGGATGTTTAGATTGACCCAAAATGTATAGTCATGGGTCATAGGATTATTTCCAGGTTTGCTCCTTCAAAAAAATTCCAGAGAAGTTTAGATTTTGAGTTCAGAAAATTGTTAGAAGAAAATCTCTGAACTCAGTTCAAAGATCTCTGAGTGGAGATCAACGATCTCTGAGCTCAGTTCAAAGAAAACTGTAAAACTCAGATGCAGTTCAAAATCTCTGAACTCAGCTGAACGATCTCCGAGCTGAGATCAACGATCTTCGAGCTGAGTTCAACGATCTCCGAACCCAGTTTGAAGAAAGCTTTAAAATTGAGATCAACGATTCCTGTGCAGTTTTTCAGACAGATTTACAGCTGGTAGAATTAATTAAGACCTTAATTGCAGGCTTTATGATTCTCAGATTTTATACCATATATTCTCATTCAAATATAGCCGTTTGAATGACAGTATTAAATATGGCTTTTTACAGAGATTAAATGCCAATTTATTTCTCAAGGCAGATTCCATTCTTGGGAATTGATTCAGCCATTCCAAGATAGAAAGAATTCAAATGTTTGAATTCTTCAGACATTAAATATACAGATATCATATCTATCAGAGAACAAGAAGAGTAATACAGCACTTGACAGAACAGAAGAGATAGAGAGAGAAAATTCAAGAAGGCTTTTTCTCTCATAAGAAGAAGAACTCAGCTACAAGTTTTCTTACAGCAAATCAACTTCATCTTCATCATCTGCTCCAGGCTTTCAAGAGATAATCAATCAATATCAGTCTAAAAGCTTCTTGGAGAGCAACATCAACTTGAAGGCCTACACCCTGATGCAAAGCTTCCACTCCTGAACTATTCTACATCTCAGAGGGAGCTTTGACATCATCAACAATCCACTAGTCTTCTCTCAGATCATTGACAAAGAAGACAACATCATTTCTTTTCCCTTTCCTGTGTACAGGGTTATCTCTCCCTTCAAAAGTGAACTCTTGGTGATAGGGCACGTGATCAAAAACCTATTGGATTTTGGGCTCACTATCAAAAGCTCAAAGGGTTTCTAGATCTACCTACAACAGATCTTGTGGTGGCAGGGAACCTTATCAAAAACCTGTAGTGGATTCCTACCAGGGTGGTAGAAGAGTGGATGTACCCAGATTTGGGGAACCACTATAATCCTTGTTTCTTTTGTGTGCTTGCATTTTCTTTCTTTGTCTTTGTGCTGTGACTTTTTATATATTAATTATAAATTAGAAGAAAGTTAAGATCTATCCCCTTCACTTTCAATTGGTATCCCCTTTCTCCTCTATCTCTACTCAAGCATCCCTTGAGCAAGTAGAGATTCCTGCTCTTGTAGATAAACTATATGAGATGTTAGCTCCCAGGCTAACACTCTTGCTGGATACCTCCATGGCTCCACTTCTTAAATCAATCAATGAGTTATCTGCCAAGCTTTCTTCTTTCCATCCTCCACAAGTAATCCCTTCTTTGGGGTGCCTTGATCCAGTTTATACTGAATTCAGGCAGGGGGAGATGCCAAATAAAGAAGTGACGCTGCCTTCTCCAGAATAAGTAGTGCCAGATCTGCTAGTGACTCCAGCCCCAGCTCCAGTTCTAGCATTCAATGCAGTTGACTTCAGGTCACAACTTTCAGATTTTGATGCTCTCTATAGCAGATATCTTCCAGCTCAAGAAGCTGAAGATCTTACTAAGGCCATTGTGCCTGTCTCTAGCTGTGATCCCAGCTTGATATTATCTTATATCAATTCTATCAAGGCTGTGGAAATTATTACTACTGCTGATGATATGATGATGACAGAGGCTAGTGTTTCAGAGCCTACTGATATTATTGAGCCTGCTGTTGTGGATAGTGTTATTTCTGTTACTGCTCCTGTTGTTAGTGTTTCTGTTCCTGCTGTTAGTGCTGCTCCTGCTGCTATTTCTGTTATTGCTCCTGCTAGTGTTACTACTTCTGCTCTTGCTCCAGCTTCTGTTACTGCTCCTATTCTTGCTGTTGCTGCTTCATCTAAACAAACAAAACAACAGCAAGAATATATTAAAAGGATTAATGAGATGTATGAAAATCCTCAAAGCTCAGACAGTGATGATTTTAGAACTAATTCTGATGACTCCTCTGCAATAATTGCAAGGAAGAGGAAAACAAGAAGCAAAGCATTGAAGAGAGTCCCTCCAGAAAAAGTCACTAATGATAATGATATTCCCTACTACATTCTACATGATTGTACTATCACTGAACACTGGATGCAATTTTCTAAGAATCAATTGAAGGCTATAAAGAAGAGGAGGAAGTATGACAAAGGCACATCTCATCATAATCCTCCTCCTCCTCCTCCCTCTCCAGATGCAGGATCTGGTGGAAGTTCAGCACAACAAACCTCTCATGCTACAACTCAAAGTTCCTCTCAGGTTCAAGATAGATCACAATCTAGAGGATATCAACAAAGAGGCTACCCGTCCAGAAGAGGCTAATATAGAGGAAATCAAAGAGGATACATAGTATATTCAAGAGGACAATCCATAATGCATCCTTATCAAAGGGAAGGACAAGGCCCAATTGATTCAACTTCTGGTCCATTCCCATATAAGCTCAAATAAATTATTCCCTCAAGAGCTCCTCCTAGTGATACTATCAATAAAAAAGAACCTCTTGTTCCCCATGAAGATCCAGAGAACAATCCTATCTCTTGGACAGTAAGGATGAAAGAATTAGCTGCTTTAGACCAGATAAAGAATGCAAGAGAACAAGGAAAAGATACTTCAAATATTATAACATTATCTGAACAAAGAAAGAAAGAGCTTGAGAGATATTCTTCTAGAAAATTCTTTGACCCAGAAAGTTACATGAAGTTGCACCCAGAGGCAGTTGTCCCCAGACCCAAATCTAAAACCTCCCTTGGTGCTGCTGATGACAGAAGATCCCAACAGAGAAATTTTATTCAAAAAGGGCAAGGAAAAGGACTAATTATGTAAGCTAAACAGTTTATCTCTCTCTCTTACAATTTGCTGTAATCATCCATTTGCTTCTGCATTGTTGCATTTCATTATTCTACAATGTTGTTTTTACTTTTATTTCTGCTTGTATGCTTTTTAATTCCTCTGTTATGTAAATAGTTATCCTAACCCAAATAGGGGGAGATTGTTGGAACACCCTATTACTGATTTGGGTAAGGATCACTATGTCCTTAGGTATGTGTCTTGACCTCATTGTATAGATTTAAAGGTCAAACTAGAATAGGTCTAAGGCTTAGAACTTAGGTTTGAAAGCTGCCCCCAAGAACTCCTAGATAAGATTACAAGTGCAGAAAGACTCAGGCAATTATCGTCGAGCTCAGGTTGACGAGGCGCCGAACTCAGTTTGACTATCTCTGAGCTCAGTTCAACGAGTCGTCGAACTCGGTTCGACGATCTTCGAGCTCAGATCGACGTTTCTGTCTCTAGCCAAAATCCAGATCTCTGAGCTCAGATCGACGATAGTAGAGCTCAGATCGACGATTTTTGTTTCAAGTCAAGTTCCAGTCTCTGAGCTCAGGTCGACGGTAGTTGAGCTCAGATCGATGATTTTCTTGAGAGATTGACGATTTCAGGATTTCAAATTCAGTCAGTTATGGAATTCAAACTTCTTCATATCCAGCATTTAATGCATAGGATTTTGTAGTCATTTCAATTAATCTGGAGCAAGTTTCAAGGAGACTAAAAGGAGAATGTTTCTTAGGACTTTCCTCCAGAGACAGTTATCAATTATGGAAGTCATTTATGAATGGCCAATGACTATCTAGAAGATTGGATTTCAATATATCTTTTCAGACAATAGAGACAAAGAAGACAATAATAGAACAACAACACAACAACAAGAACAACAAGAGAAAAACTAAGAACAATATCTGAGATTTGTGAGACACACACAAGAACAACAGGATTATAGTATCTCATCTCTGATTCAAGTGTTCAAGGCTTAATCAATCAAGACTCCAAACACAACACATTTTAGCCATTGCTAAAATCATCTTTTGCTAGAGATCTCAATCATTCTGAAGGCCTATCACCCTGTGCAAAGCTTCTTCTCCTGAACAATTGCAAATCTCAGGGGGATCTTTGACATCATCAATCCACTAGTCTTCTCTTTGACAGCTGACAGAGAAGAACAACTTCTCCTCCTTTTCTTTTCTTTTACTGTAAAAGGGTTACTCAAAACTCCCTTCAAAAGTTTTGTGTTTGGTTTCTGAGACCTTGTCAAAACTTAGTGGTGGCAAGACACCTGATAAAAAAATCTGTTTTGGTTTTTGAGCACCTTGTCAAAAGCTCATTGGTGGCTAGGACACCTGATCAACTATTCCTGTAGTGGATTCCTACCTAGGGTGGTAGAAGAGTGGATATACCAAGGTTGATTGGGGAACCACTATAGATCCTTATGTCTTCTGGTTGCCTATGTATTATTTGTTGTGTGCTGTGAATTAGTTTTTTGCTTAGTTTTATTTACTACAAGCACTATACACATATACATAAATTAAGTCTTCGACTACCAATTAATTATTAATTTTTAATTTGCAAAATTATTTTAACACACTCTATTAACCCCCCCTCTAGAGTAAAGGTAGATCTTACCCTCACTTTCAGAAGACTCTAATCATCACTTGATAAGGAAGCATCAGAGTCTGAGCTGGACTCATGACCTGAGCAATAAGAAGAACTAGACAGAGATTATACCTGATCTGGACCAAGCTGATCCTAGCAGAATTCTTCTTCTTTTGGTGTATCAATCAGCCCATAGCATCTGCATTCACCCTCCTAAGCTTCATCTACCTCTAAGTCACTATTTGAGTGTGATAGGGGCCTTGATCTTATTCTTGCATCTGCATAGACATCATCATCTACAAGAGCTACCAACAGCTCAAAGTGATCCTTGTTCTCACTGTAGACTTGAAACTTTATTGAGCTCCACTCCATATGGTTCTCTTTTGAACCCACCAATCCAAACCTTTTAGTTATCCTTTGAGGTGTACTCAGACTATTGAGTCCTTTTTGAGTAACCTCCCTCTAATACTACTTGAAAGTCTTTGATTTCAAGGATAACTAATCACCTAGAGGGGGGAGGGAGGGGGTGAATAGATTTCTTAGTCCTTAGTGAATATCTTGAGTTGGAAGGACTTGTAGAACAATGTTCTGCTCCTTTCTGAACTGAGCCTGAAAGCTCAGCCCTAACTTCTACTTCACAGCACACTGGAATTGTGAAGTTACTGCAGCATGTTGCTGCTACCTGAGCTGAGAAAATCTCAGACCTAACCCCTTCTTCATAGCCCCCTAAGATTATATCTTCAGAATTAGGCTAACTTGAGCTGTGAAGTAACTGCAGCTAGGGTTTTTCCCTTTGCTGCTAATATAGCTGAGATGTACACAGCTCTACTTCTTGACTGCAAAAAACTAGATGGCTCTGCCACTTTCTCCTTTCTCAAGGAACTTCTCTGCACTTGCTAGTGAAGACAAATGATTTATCTACTCTGATTGTTCTTCAACCAGCTTCAGCTTCTTCTTCTCCATCAGAAAGAAATCTTTCTGAACTTGTTGGTGCAGGAGTAAATAGCACTAGCTAACTTACTTTAGATCTCAGATCCTGCAGTTAGGGTTTCTCCCTTGGTTGCTTCCCTTTTCTCAGAGATTAACTCTGAACTTGCTGATTGTCGATGAATAAGACAACAACCATCTTGCTCTTGGTCTTGCTGACATGAGCTTCTTGTTCTTCGACTCAATAATAATAGTGGTGAAGAAGAATGACTTGATGGATCCTCTCCAAAGATCTCCTCCTTTGTAAAGCCTTTCCCTTTTATTGATTATGACCCAATGACTCTTTGAGCAATGGGCCCCACACGTTTAATGGCTACAACAACCTTGCTTTAACACCAACTATCGTACAGTAGGTATGCGGCCACAATTGTCGCGTATTGTAGCCATCCCGCCACTAATTTTAATCTTCTTGACTAGATGACTTGCTGACATCACCAGCCGTGGACTGCTAAAAATCAACCAACATTAGTATAGGCGTTGAGTGAGTGAGCCTCACTCACTGCCAAAACACTACAGATTTTTACCTATCTAGACATTGAAAGCGTTGAGTGAACAATACTCACTCAACGCTTTTTGCCTTAACAAAATATTTCTGCTTCTCTGGCGTTGAGTGCATTGAGCGTGTCTTCATCACTTAACGCTTTTTACCTTAGCCAATTTTCTGCCTCTACAGCATCTTAGGCGCTAAGAGAGTTTAGTTAGAATGCCTTACTCAACTCTGAATTCCGTTCGACGAACTCTTAACTCAGTTCGACAAACTCTGAACTCAGTTCTCATATTCTCAAACTTTGAGCTTAGTTCGCCGAATGATGAGCTCAGCTCGACGAACTCTGAACTCAGTTCGACTCATAGATTTTTGTTGTATGGCATTGAGTGTGTCTTCATCACTCAATGCCAAACTACTTAGCCATATTTTTGCCATTAGCTGTATGACGTTGAGTGAGCCAACTCCACTCAATGCTTGTGGATATAGACACATTTCCAGCTTGCCAACATTCTTCCTTACCTCTGGTGTTGAGTGAGCTTTCTCCACGCAATTCCTGTGGACTTAGCTACATTTTCAATTGCTCCTTGACTTCTGTCATTGAGTGAGCTTACCTCACTCAACTCTTGTGGACTTAGGCAAATTCCTGTCTTTCAAGAATCTTCACTTTGTGACCACCTGTCACATCACTTAGACAATCCATCTAAACTTGTTCTATGGAACATCCTGCACATGATGAGCTTAAACAACATAAAATGTAACTATGCTCTTAGTGTTGATGGAGATGCCTCTTCAAATCCAATCTAGGCAACATTGTGGGCAATGGACCCAACACATTGGCAGTGGGTAAAACATAGATTAGTTTGAAGATCTCTTGACCAAGCACACAGAATAAATTGTTCATGGCTTTAGCTTTTATCTAGCTCTCGTGCTTGGTTAAGTTACCTGGCAGTTTAATACAAGTATTGTTCCACACCTCTATGTCTAAAATTATGAGAAATTTTCTCATTAACACTTTCCAGCCTTCATAGTGTTTTCCCAAAAATATTGGTGGTGCTAGTGAGTTTTCAGAGTATACTTTTTCATCCCCACTTGTTGATTATGGATTGAGGTTGGCCATTATTCCCAATGATGATACCATTTTGGAATAACCTCCCTCTGATACCACTTATTGGATCTAGTGGCCAATCTTAGAGTGCGGGGGGTGAATAAAGTTTTTCGCGTTAATAGAAATTAAAAAATATTCTGTCCCAGAAAATTGAATCCTTGAAGCTACCGCGGGGCGTTAGGTCGCTAACGCGCGGCGGTAAGTCTATGAAACTGTTTTCTCATACGAAATTTCTTGTACACCACATAGAGTAATTCAGTCTAACAATCACAACAGAAACATTGAAGCAATAATAAATTTTATTGCAAGAATTTAAAATAACAAAAGGTTTCACAATCACAAAATTGTGATCCCCGTGACACCCGGGAGAGAAGGCGGTGAAGATAAAAAGAATTCTTTTATTTTCTATACTAAACCGCTCCACAGACCGGTTGGCTCTATCCCTTTTTCCATCCAAGAAAGTTCTTCGAGCTGGCTCTTTACCTCCACGCAAGGAAGGGTCTTAGAGCCTCGCTAGATCCTTCGATCTAGACGTCCCTACACCGGGATGATTTTTCGCGGAATCCTACCTAGATTCCGACGACCCTTACCAGTCGAATTACCACACCACAAAATTCAGAAAAAGAAAAGATTGCAAGAATAAAGATGTAAAGAATCTAAAAGATTAAGTTCTCCCTTTAGACGATTTCTCTATCGATCGATCCGCGACTGGTTCTTGAGATCTTCGTATGGTAGCAACCGGTCAGCTCTTCATAATCGATGTAGATCTTGGATCGTCGGAGTTCTTCATGCGCGAATGGGAGGGAGACGCCTTTCTTATTCTCTGGCAGAGACAATTGGAATGGAACGCAAAGAGGCGGCTGAACCCTTGAATTCACGAACTTGTCCTTTTTCGTCTCTTAGGTCATGGGCACAAAAACTAAGGCGTCTTTATATATGTCTTCGTGAAAATAGTCTACCGCTGGCGGTAAGACTAGTGCCCGATGGTAGGTTTGTGTGCTTGATGTGCCAGCTGTCCTCCATATTATGAAAAATATTCAAAATGAATATTTTCCTTTTTCTAATGCTAGCACGACGCGGTATGTAGATAGCACCCAGCGGTAGGCCTGTCTCAATGCCATCAATGCCTTGAATCGTTTAGTGTACTACCACAGCATAGTACCATGCTAGCGTCCGACGGTAGGCTAGACTCAACACACTCGATGCCTTGAAGTGTTGAGTGGACTACCGCGACGTGAAACCATGCTAGCGCCCGGCGGTAGTGCTGTCTCAACACTCTCAATGCCTTGAGGCATTTAGTTAGTTACTGCGGCGCGGTACCATGTTAGTGCCTGCGCGGTAGGATCCCGAGAGGTTTGTCCAATTTATTCATCGAGCTAGCACGGGCAGTAGAACTAGCGCAAAGCGGTAGGTTCCCGAGAGCTCCGCCAAATTAATTCGCGGCTACTGCTTGGCTATAACTTCTATTGCTCGACGTTAGCATCCATAGGAGACTTCTTTTCTTTGCTTGAACCTGTCAACCTGCACACTCTATCAACATAAGACATGATCAAATACAACCTGGGATTTTATATTCTCAAACATAGGGAATATAAAACAATGGTTCCAACAGATCATACCATAACCCTTGGTGACTCCTCTGTTTGAACCTCTAAAGATCACCTTAGGTTCATTCTTCATATGAGTATAATCCTTAAGGTGGCTGCTTGTTCCAGTCATTTGTTTGGAGCATCCACTGTCTAAGTACCATATTGACATTGTATGGGTACTTGGACTACCCTGCAAACACAGATTAGTTTACCCTAGGAACCCAAAATGGAATGGGTCCTTGGTTCTTGTTAGCTTGAAAATGCACATGTCTATATGCAGTAGTCCTGATAGGAAGACTCACCCTTTCCCTTAGCACACTAGGGTTATGCTAACAATCTATG
This sequence comes from Platanthera zijinensis, assembly GCA_039513925.1. Lineage (NCBI taxonomy): Eukaryota > Viridiplantae > Streptophyta > Magnoliopsida > Asparagales > Orchidaceae > Platanthera > Platanthera zijinensis. Next base: position 62,392,148 of record CM077095.1, on the reverse strand, counting down.
GCAAAGTGTTCCACCTTGCCATAACACCAACATTCATGAATGTTGTATCTCCTTTTTTGAATAGCCTTGGAAGATATTATCTGTTCGGAGGGGAGATAAGCAGCCTTCATCTTGTTTCTTTTTGCTAGTATCTGACTGAAAGTTAGTCTGCTATTGGATGCACATGGCTTATTATGAGTGGCACCAATAGATGTCATCTTTGTAGATGACATGGAGTTGATGGCTTCGAAAATTGCTAGGTGTGTCTTACTGACTGACTTACCCTTAGTTAAGGAATTTATTGGAGGAACCTGAGAGTAGGCCACTTCCGTATCCTTGAGTGTGGAGGCTGGAGCACCAAACACAAATGGTCCATAGTGGCCCATTTGGATTTCCTCATAGGGAGCCTTCAGTGCACTCACACCCATGTTCTTTCTCCTTTCATTATAACATACCCTAGTATTTATATAGGAAGAGTTCACATTCTTCTAGTGACCATACATGATGTCCTGGTAATACCTGTTGGAAGGGAGTATTACCTTTTGATAGGTGGTTTGAGGACTACAGGAGCTTTGCCTTTCCCTTTGGAATGGGAAGCTCTTAAATTCCACAAGAACCCTAAATCTCTCTTATCCTTTTGAGAGGTGAAGGAGTCAATTAGTGACAACATAGTTTTGGGCTTGGAGAATTCAGCCACAATCTTCTTCTCCTTGAGAAGCTTCTCCTAAAGATCCATGATGATCTTGTTTTTCTGGCTAATGGTCCCAATTTGGATAATTGAGATTGTCTTCAATTAGCTAACTTCCCTCCTCATCTGAGCTAGTAAGGATGCTGACTCAGATTGCAGGGAAGCAGCTTGCTGTAGGGAGACAATCTCTACAGCTTGTCTCTTGACAAGCCTTTTGCTCTTCTTCAGAGCATCTAGATTTTTTCACCATACCTTTCAATCAATTGATTGACATCATATTCATATTCTAACTCATCATTTCTATAAGAGGAGGTGAATGCTTCAGAGTCTGAGCCAGACTTATATATAGAGGAAGAGCTGGGGATAAAGTGTACCTCATTTGGAGTAGGATTATCCTAATTGTCTTCTGATATGGCCATGAGACTGAACTCCTCATCCTTTTCATAGTCACTGTCAATAGAGGACAGTAGGGCCCTTATGCTAGAGGTGTAGCAGGATGTTCAACCTTTTCTTCAATAGTCATGAGGCAAATGTAGGTCACCTCTTCATTTGATTATGAAGACTCAGAATCACTATCTGATTGGCTAACAGTCTTCTTGTCCTAGAAGCTCTTTTCAGCCTTCATGTCCTGATGCTTTTTTTCCTTCAGACTTTGTGAACTCCTTCCCTTTACTAGATAGTCAGCAATGACATGTCCACTCCTATTGCAATAGTAGCATATAATATTAGTCTTAACATATTTGTTCTGGTTAGAGTCATATCTTTCCCTAGAGGGGTCTTTTCTGTACTTGTCCTTGCTGAGAAAGTGCTTCCTTGATGAGGAGCTTGAAGTTCCCTTATTCTTCCACTGTCTCCTCCTTCTTAGCATCTTCTTGAACTACTTGGAGAACAGTGTTAGTTCTCTGTTTGACAGCTCACTTCCAGAGGAGCTGGGATTTGAGCTTTCTAACTCTACAGCTCTCCTTGGTAGAGAAGGAGTCTTTTCCCTACTTCTTCTTGAGGCTTCAGCTCTGAAGGCCATGGTCTTCTCTTTGTTGAGAGATTTGGCAACATCCTCTTCAGCCTCCCTGGAGTTCACATCTTATGAGATAGTAGCTTCCCAAACAGATTATGAGGCAATGTGTTGGCCAAGTTGCCAACTTCTCTGATAGCACGAATCTTGATATCTCATTACTTGTTTAGGGATCTCAAGAACATGTCATTCAGCTCATAATTAGTGAACTGTCTGTCATAGGTGATCAGACTAGTCGCTATTATGAAGAACTTCTCATAGCATTCAACTATGGAATCCTTCGTCCCTTACTTGAATGCTTCATATTATTGATTTAGGAGGGATTTTCGGTCATCCCTCACCTCCTCTATCTCTTCCATATAGACAATGAGAGAGTCCCTCATTTCTTTAGCTGTCTTGTAGTGGACAAGGTTCGTGAAGGTAGAGTCATCTATGACACTAACAATGATATTTTGTTCCCTCTTATCCATGGTTACTAAGATGACTTTATCCTTAGTCATTTCATTATATTTCTTTAGAGTATGGATATTGGCATCTAAGACAGAGACCTTTATGGGAATGAAGGGTCCTTCTTGGACTGTAATGAAGATCCTAGGGTCTAAGGCTTCCATGAATAGCCTGACCCTTTCTTTACAAATTCTAAAGTTTTCTTTTCTGCAGATAGGGAGCTTCATGAAGCTCAACTCCTTGTAGTTCTCACCTGAACCCATGAAGTAAATCTTTAGCTACTCTTGGAGATGTGTTAAGACTGATAAGTCCTTTTTGAACAACCTCCCTCTGATACCACTTGAGAATCTTTTTTTCAAGAGTCGCTAAACACCTAGAGGGGGTGAATATGTTTTTAAAGTCTTTAAGTAATACTTTTGATTTTAGTGTGTTGTGAGTTAGATTATTATTTTAGCTTTCAGGAGCACAGATCAACACATAGTATTTATAGTGGTTCTCTAAGGTATGAGTACATCTACTTTCCCTCCCACCTTTCTAACAGTGTGTTAGACAAGGTAATCTTCACCAAATCTCAGCTCAAGGAGCTTACAACACAGATCCCTCGGGATCTCTCAGACTTTCTCCAAGTCCTACCTCAGGCCAAAGCCCTACACACTCAGAATAGACTTTACTCCTACAGCTCAGTGATCCTCCAGATCACCTATCTCAAGCTTAATAAAAAGCCCTATAACTCAGGCTATATTGATAGCCCTACACTTAGAGATGATGTCTCCTACCTTAGATCTGACTCAGATCCTACCTCAGACACACATGACCTATCCACTCAAATTCACAATTGAATCTTACCTCTCAGTCTTTATTATCTAGGCTTACAACTCAGATCAATAAAGATCATACAGAAAGAGTAGAAGTTTTGTTTGTTATTTGCTCCAGAGAACCTATCCTCTGAGCCTTCTCTCTGGACTGAATGAGCTCAGCCCTAACTTCTACTCAACAATAAAAATAGATCATCAGGATGTTTCTGCTTGTACTGAGAAGATATCTGTTGTCTCTATACCTTCAAGCCTTTTAATTAGTGGTTGATTGTAGTGGACTTGAAGATGAACATCAACCAGAATACTCTCTACAACTTCTTCTTGATCAAAAAACAAGATTTCTTATCTTGTTGTTGAAGTCAAGTTAAATCTTCAGTTCTTTGTTTCTTCAATAGCCAACTTCTATCCGTGGATCACATACTCTCTATCAGAATGAGTTCATGGAAAACCTTCTTCAGTTTTTCACCCGAGAAAAAAGAAGACCAAGAATCTATTTTCAATTTCCCGTAAGTCACCTTTTATCGATCTCTGCCCAATAGTTCTTTGCGCATTATGGACCAGCTAGAATTGGCAACTGCAACATCTCTTTTGGCATTAACTATTGTACTTAAGGCATATGGCACCTTTTGTCATCTAGCATGCAAGTGCCATGATATTTGAATTCTAGATGACTTAGCATGACTCAGTGCTTGTGGAATTGATCATTTCCAAACAATCTGCATAAGCGTTGAGTGAAGCCTTGTCACTCAACGCAGAAACACTTAGGATAATTCTACATCTTAAGGCGTCGAGTGAACCTTCAACACTCAATGCTTTTGATATTTCCCATCTAATTTTTAAGGTGTTGAGTGATCCTTCATCACTCAACACTTCTGGACTTAGTTGAATTTCTCAACATGAAGACGTTGAGTGCAGCTTCTACACTCATCGCTTTTGGACTTTGCCTGTCTTCTTGATGGGGCATTGAGTGGTCCGTCTTCACTCAACGCATCTACACTTGACCTGAAATTCAGTTGAGTAGGCATTGAGTGAACAGTCTTCAGTCAACGCTTTTGTCCTTAGACAGATTTATAGTCTACAATTCTGAGGCTTTGACTGCATAGAGTTCTGTCAATACTTTTCCCTTTCTGGAATTGAGTAAAGTAAGCTCACAAAATGCTTTTTGACTTAGCCAAATTTTCTTCTTGTTCAGTAACTTGTCTTAAGTCCAACTGTCATTGTGACTCTGACTGCCTATATAATCAATCTAACAGTATTCAACCTACATACAATGAACTTGAACATATTTTAGATACATCCATGTGTATACCTTTAACTCGCGGGCTTTCTTCAAATCTAGGACATTGTGATTAATGGACCCAATAGAGGATGATGAGTTTAGCCTCATGGACCTAATTGAAGACAATCAGGATAATTTTATTCCTTATGAGGTACACTATATCCTCAGCTCTCCCTCTATCTATGAGTCTAGCTCAGACTCTGAAGCTTCTACCTCCTCCAATGGCGATGATGGATCAGAATCTGAAGATGATGTCAATCAATTGATTGACAAGTATAGTGCAATTATGTAAGCTCTGAAGAAGAGCAAGAGGCTTGTCAAGAGACAAAGAGTGTAAATAGCCTCTCTTCAGCAAGTTGCTTCTCAGTAGTCTGATTCAGCACCTTTGCTAGCTCAGATGAGGAGAGAAGTCAGCGAGCTTAAGACAATCTCAATTATCCAAATTGGCACCATTAGCTAGAAGAACAAGATCATCATGGATCTTGAAGAGAAGATCTTCAAGGAAAGGAAGCTTGTGGTTGAATTCTCAAAGCCCAAAACAGTGTTTCCACTGATTGACTCCTTAACCTCTCAAAAGGATAAGAGAGGTTTGGGGTTCAAGTGGAACTCCAGAGCTGCTCATTCCAAAGGGAAAGGCAAGGCTCCTTCTGTGCCTTAGACCACCTTTTAAAAGGTAATCCTTCCCTCTAATAAGTATGACCAGGACAACATGTATGATCACTAGAAAAATGGAAACTCTTCTAGTATGGATACAAGTGTATCTTACAATGGAAGGAGAAAGGGCATGAGATTGAGTGCACTGAAGGCTCCCCATGAGGAAATCCAAATGGCCCTTTATGGACCATTTGTGTTTGGTGCTCCAGCCCCCACTGACAGTTTTACTCTCAAGACAACCTAAACACCTAGAGGGGGGGGTGAATAGGTTCTAATTTCTTGTTTATATTTCTAGGCAGAATTCAATTACAAATTAAAACATCTAGCACAGCATTCATAGACAACTAAGCATCACAGATTGCACAATGTTTTATAGTGGTTCCCCAAGGTCTGGGTACATCCACTTTCCCCCTTCACCTATCTAGCAGTATGCTAGATTCGGCCAAACTTCCACTATTCTCAGATCCTCAGATCCTACAGCTCAGAACCTGGATAGGTTCCTACAACTCAGGCTCAACAGCCCTACCTCAGCCTTGCCTCAAGGCCTACCACTCAGAGAATAACCTTCTCCTACACTCAGGCAAATAGCCCTACCACTCAGAGATCACCTCTCCTACACTCAGCCTTTATAACACAGGCTTACAACTCAGATCTGTGTAAACAGATCCTACAGAAATTTAGAAAAGATATTTTAATGTCTTGCCTTTGTTGAGAGAGAAGAGGACAAGACACTTCTTGATCAGCTGATGAAATCAACTGAATCTGAGCTTTCTTCAAAGCTTCTTGAATCTGAACTTAGCTGAGTTGATTTCCAAACAGCTTCTTGAGAAACCGCTGATGGCTTCCTTCTTCTTCTTCAAGATGACTGGATCCCTCTCTATCCAACACCTTTTCTGATACTTCAGACTTCTTCTTCTTCTTAGATCTTCTGATGAAGATCTTCTTTAGAGCTTAGCACTTTCTTGAATTGAAACTACAACAGGATCGTAATCCTTCTGTTTCTTCTTCTTAGATCTTCTTCTGTTATTTTTCTTAGCTTATTTAATTTCCTTCTGAATGTGTCTATTTATAGACTTTCTTCATGGTAACCGGCTGATCCGGTTTCTAACTGTTTTCTGACAGGTCTGACAGCTTCAGTTAAACGGTGGCAACCCACAGCTATCAAGTCTTCAAACAGTTCCTGTACCTTAGCCTTGGACAGCAAAATGTCGAGACAGTCTGTTAGAAAGTGTCGAGACCAATCTGTCTATCTGTGTCGATACAAGTGACTTTGGTGTTGACACAGTCTTTGATGATGTCGACTAAGTTGCCTTTAAGTCGACACAGCTTCTTCAGAAAATAACTTGGTCTAGACTCTGCAGTGTGTCGACACAAGTCTTGTGTGTCGACACAGTTGTTGTAGATTCAGAACTCAGTATGTGTCGACTCAGCCTTTAGGTGTCGACACAGCAATCTTCAATTCTGCCAAAATGTGTCGACTCAGTCTTCCGGTGTCGACACAAGCATAGTCGACTTCTGCCAATATGTGTCGACTCAATCTCAAGGTGTCAACACATCCACCCAGTGTCGACACAGTTGAGGTCGACTATCTTCTTCTGTGAGTCGACTATCTTTCTCTGGTCGACTATCTTTCACTAGTCGACTATCTTCCACTAGTAGACTATCTTTCTCTGGTCGACTATCTTTCACTAGTCGACTAACTTTCTCTGGGTGTCGATTATCTTTCACTGTGTCGACACTGCTTCCCAGTGCTGAGGTCGATGATTTTCTTTATGTGTCGACACTGCTTCCCAGTGTCGACATAAATGTGGTCGACTATCTTTCTCTGTGTCGACACTGATATTCTGAAGTGTCGACACAAATATTCTGAAGTGTCGACACAATTTCTTCAGGTGTCGACATGTGGACTTAGAATATTTTTCTGCATTCTTTAATACTTCTTCACCTGCACATGTCAACTCAAAACAACATCAAATACACCTTGATGTATATCATTGAGCTAAGTTGGGTTTCTTCAAATCAGGTACACATTTTCCAATGTACCCAACAATCTCCCCCTATTTGGAGAAGTCATAACCCTATATCCAATGATATACACCATTTATAAAAAGTATAAACTGATGATATATGACAACACAGGAATACTTAATATAAACAAAATAAAAACAATCCATCACAGAATGAACATTATATGATACCAAACAACATTTTGTTTATAACTTGATAATGTTTGAATACAGAGATTTACATTTAATGATTTAATCAAAACATTACAAAATACTTTGAAAGAACTAAAAATTAAGACTGATCAGGCTCTTTTATGACAATCCCTTTGCCAGATAGAATTTGAGCCTTCACAGGAGCTTCAGAATCTTCAGCTGGCTTCTTGCCTTTTAGATCAGCCTTCTTCTTTGCTTCTTCCTTGAGCCTTTGCCTTTCAAAATAATGAAAGGGCTTTGGAAAGTACTTGCTCGGCTCCTGAGCATCTGGAGGCAGCCTACCCAGCTTGGCTTTTCTTCTAAACTGTACTATGGCCTCTTGCCTGGCTTCATACTTCTGCCATTCCATCTCATTGAACCACTTGCCTCTTTCATGCACTTGGTCTTTGACAGCCTTCCATGCAGTGAGTATAATATTTCTGGAAGTAGGACTCCACTGCTCAAAGTCTGGCTTAAGTTCAGCCTGCTCTCTAAATCTTTTCTTAGATAGTAGAGCATCTTGCTGGTCTTTCAAAGTAGCCTCAGGCTTATCAACCTTCCCAATAACAACATTAGTAACCTCCTTTGGAGGACTATACATTCCTTGAACTTGCTGATCAATCATATCATAATCTGGAGGAGGGTAAATGACTTGGGCAACCTCAGGTTGATTGCCTTCAAGTAGACTTGTTTGTATTCCTGACTCAGCCACCATAGCATCATCACACAAAGGTGGATATCCCAATGTGGCTCGAATACTATTGGTCACCCATTTGGTGTGCTCTGAGCCTGCATGAACTAACATCCTCTCCCCCTTTATGGCTTCTCTAGTAACATGATCTCTTAGATCTTCCTTCTGAAATCTGATTTGGCCATCTAGATAATTCACACCCTCTTTAAAAAATAGTTTTAACTTTAGAAGCTTGTCAGATATTTCCTTTTGAGAGGTAGTGATAGCAGTTTTAACAGAATCAATAGCATCTTGAAAGTTCTTATCAAATTCTTCCATTTCCTTTGCTCTAGCTACAGGCAGGCCTGGAACAATCTTTTTCAATTCATTAATGATCTCATGATGAGATTCAGTTAAATTCTCATTCATCCTTATCTGATTTTCCAAGACATAGCTTTGTTTTAAAGCAATATCATCCACCTTAGGGATGATAGACTGCTGTTGTTTTGCCAAATATACCACAGCATTACCTCCCTTATGGAAGCAATCTGTCATCTCCTTCTTATGCATATTGACCTCAAACCTAATAGATTTTATATCTTGAGCTAAGTCAAATTGCAGGGACTTGTTGTTCTCATCAACATATTTTTCAATAGCCACTCTGTGTTCATCCAATCTTACTTGTAAATCGACCAAAAACTTGTTATAATCAAAGTCAGAAGGAGTGTGATGTGCTGTAGACTGTAGAGCCTGCTTATAACTCTTGCTCCTTCTCTGGAAGACCATAAGTTTTCTCTTCTTAGCCATCCTGGCTTCGTCATTCTCAGAATCAGAAGTACTATCAATTTGAACTCTTTCTTTGGGAGGAGGAGGAACAGCAGCTTCAGTGCCATGTTGTACAGTCTCAACATGCACAGGTTCCCCCTCAATTTCTTGCTCCACTTCCATTCTATCAGTAATTATTTCATCATTTGGAAATAACTCTTCTAGAGTATATTCCTTCTGGGCTGGAACATCTGCAGTATTCAAATTTTGAGATATATCAATTTGAGCATCGTCTTGCACTTGCTCAGACAGCTTCTCCCCCTGTACTTGTTCAGTATTGGTGATGTCCTGGGCAGGTGAGGACACTTGCTTTCCCTGGACCTGTGCAGAAATAGAAATATTAGAAATGTCTTTGTAGGAAAATAAACCAGCTCCCCCTGCACCTGTACCTGGTCATGAGTAGATACAGTCTGTGTAGGTGAATAAACTTGCTGAGCTGGTATTCTTACTTCTTTTTCTTGAATTGCAGGTATTGTGGCATCCTGAACTTGTGTAGAAGCAGGCTGATCTTCAACCTCTTGTCTTACTTGTTCTTCTTGTGGGTGCTCAGTACTGGTAGCATGACCTGGGGATTTCTCAGGTGAATCCTGCCTTTCTACTTCAGGCATCTCTTTGGTCAGCACCCTATCCCATCTGGAGAACAATCTCATGTCCATCCTTCTCATGTGATTAATTTTTGTTCCAAGTTGTTGTTGCATAACATCAGGAATCTCCTTACTTAGGTATATACTCATTACTCTAGCCAGATTTGGCTTCTTGATTCCTTCCTTAATCTTTTCAAAGATTACAGTTGACCAATCCGTTGGAATTGTAAACACAATCCTGGTCATTAGGCTGAACATATAGGCGGAAATCCTATCATGTCCACCTGGCTTGCACAGAATAACTTTTCCAACCACCTCAGATAGAAACTTGCCCTGTTGATTCATTCCTTTCCTATTGAAAGCAGCTCCAATTTTCATGGTGGAATCCAATCCACACCATTGAAGAGCCTCCCTTAATTTAGAAGCAGGGACATCCTCTTCATTCTCAATTATAGGTAAGTGTAGAATTGTTCTTAACTTACTTGGTGTAATTTCCACTGGTGACCCATGAACTGTTGATTTTATCTCATGACTTTTAGAGACTACAGATGCAGAAGTATAGAACTCATGCACCTCCTTCTTCTATATCTTAGATGGTTCGGAGACCAGAAATTCTAATCCTGAGTCGGAGAGGAGAGAGATAACCCCGAGAACATCTGGAGGGGCAGCAACAAAGGCCTGGCACACCAACTCATATCCTTCATTCACATTATCTTCAATCTTTGGCGCCATTGATCAGTCGAGAAAGCTTGAAAGATGAGAGAAAGAGAGAGAGAGGGAGAATGTCGACACAGGGTTTCGAAAACCTTGTAAGCGTGTTGACAGAATGAGTTTTTGACCTATTTATACCTTCTGTTTAAAGAAGATCAAAAGTCGCCAAAAACAGACTATAAGTGTCGACACAGATGGAATGTGTCGACACAAGCTTCTATTGTCTCGACATCAAGTCCGTCTATTATGTGTCGACACCAATTTGCTGTTATGTCGACACCAGAGATATATAGTAGAGCATCAGAAATTCTGTGTCGACTCTTAGTATAAGTGTCGACACAAAATCTGTAAGTGTCGACACCACTATCCTAGTGAAGTCGACACTACATTCCTGGATAAGTCGACAATAAGATTCTTAAGTGTCGACACATATTTTCTGTGTCGACACAATATCTCTTACTTGTCGACATTACTACCCTGAGTCGACACAATATTACTGAATGTGTCGACACCATCTTACTTAGCCAATTTCTGTTTGTTCATCACAACTTATAAGTACTACAGAGTACTTGATACTACTTCAATGTGTCTTTATATCACTTGAATGTCTTATTACCACTTCAACTTCATTGTTGATGATATTGTGATTACACTAATCAATGGTTAACATACCTAATTCAATTTTGAATTTATTGAATTTGGTCTCATCTAGGGGCTTAGTAAACACATCTGCTATTTGATAATCTGTTTTCACAAATTCCAATGAAATGTCTTCTTTTTCTACATGTTCTCTAAGAAAATGGTATTTTATTTCTATATGCTTAGTTCTACTATGAGAAACAGGATTATTAGCAATAGAATTGCACTCTTAGAATCACACAAAAGAGGTGTTCTACTTACTTGAATACCATAATCCTTAAGCTGATGCTGCATCCATAATAGCTGTGCACAGCAGCTTCCAGCAGCAACATACTCAGACTCAGCTGTGGAAATTGCCACACTGGTCTGCTTCTTACTACTCCATGATATTAGTCTTCCTCCCAGGAATTGACAAGTACCTGTAGTACTCTTCCTATCCTCTCTACATCCTGCAAAATCTGCATCTGAATAGCCTGTTAGTTGAAAATCTCTATTCCTAGGGTACCAAAGACCTAGATTAGGTGTGCCCTTAAGATATCTCAGAATCCTTTTGACTGCAGTATAATGAGATTCTTTAGGGCAGGCTTGGTACCTAGCACAGACACATGTAGCATACATAATATCTGGTCTACTAGCAGTGAGATATAGTAGTGAGCCAACTATTCCTCTATACAAAGTCTCATCAACAGGTTTACCTGTATCATCTTTGCATATAGGCATACTTGTTCCCATAGGAGTTCTCATGGTGGAGGATGACTCCATACCATATTTCTTAATCAATTCTTTGGTGAACTTAGACTGGGATATGGACAAGCCATCATCAGTCTGTCTTACTTGGAGTCCCAAGAAGAACTTCAGTTCCCCCATACTGCTCATCTCAAACTTCCCTTGCATAAGTTTGGCAAACTTTTTACAAAGGTTGTTTTCAGTAGATCCAAAGATTATGTCATCAACATAGATCTGAGCTAAGATGATCTTGCCTTTGGATTCCCTAAGGAATAGAGTTTTGTCAATTTTTCCTCTTGAGAATTTATTCTCAATAAGGAAAGTAGACAGGGTTTCATACCAAGCCCTTGGAGCTTGCTTTAACCCATACAGAGCTTTTCTAAGCTTATAAACAAAATCAGGTTTAAGAGGATCTACAAAACCTGATGGCTGCTCTACATATACTTCTTCTTTAAGATCACCATTCAGAAATGCTGACTTCACATCCATCTGGTATACTTTGAAGTCTTGATAGGCTGCATAGGCAAGGAATATTCTGATTGCCTCCAGCCTTGCTACTGGAGCAAAGGTTTGATCAAAGTCAATCCCTTCTTCCTGCCTGTATCCTTTTGCAACCAATCTTGCTTTATTCTTTACTATTATTCCACTTTCATCTAGCTTGTTCCTATAGATCCATTTTGTGCCAATTATGTTGTGGCCTCTTGGTTTAGGAACAAGCTCCCAGACATTGCACCTTCTGAATTGATTCAGCTCCTCTTGCATAGCATCAATCCAGTGCTGGTCTTGGATAGCTTCTTCAAACTTCTTAGGCTCCATTTGTGACAGGAAACTTGAATGTAGAACTGTGTTTTGATTTCTGCTTCTAGTTTGCACCCCCTATCTTGGATCACCTATTATCTGATCAGCTGGATGATCTCTTAAATGTCTTGTAGCTGGAGGAAGATTCCCTTCTAGTTGAACATCTCCAGCTCCTTCATTTAGCTGAATCTCTTGGTTTTCATCAGCTTCTATAGTGTCTTGTTCTCCCCCTGGACAGAAGCCTTCATTTTCCTTTGATACTTCAGTAATGGAGAGCTTGTCCATACTTTTGCTTATACCTGTTGAGTCATTTGATCTACAAGACAACTCATAGTTGATTAATCTTGTTTCATCAAACACAACATGCACAGATTCTTCAACAACTTGAGTAATCAAGTTGAAGACTCTATAGGCCTTACTATTTGTGCTGTAACCAACAAATATCCCATCCTGTGATTTGGCAGCAAACTTAGTCAAATATGACTTGCCATTGTTAAGTATATAACACTTGCAACCAAAGATCCTAAAGAAAGATAGATTTGGTTTTCTGCCTTTCACAATCTCATAGGGAGTCATTTTGTGGCTTTTGGTGATAGTAGCCCTATTGATTACATGACAAGCAGTGTTAACTGCCTCAGCCCAAAAATATTCTGGGAGAGAGGTGTCACTCAATAGAGTTCTACCTGCTTCAATTAATGTTCTATTCTTTCTTTCAGCAATTCCATTTTGCTGAGGTGTTCTAGGTGAGGAGAACTCTTGGAAAATCCCAAAGTCTTTACACAATTTTGTTATGCTTTCAGATTGAAACTCAGTACCATGGTCACTTCTGATTTTGACCACTGTACTATTTAGTTCATTCTGAATTTGCTTTACAAAATTAAGTAATACACTTGGGGTTTCAGATTTTTGTCTCAGAAAGAACACCCATGTAAATCTTGAATAGTCATCTACAACCACAAAAGTGTAGACTTTCCTACCTAGACTGTGAACTGGCATAGGACCAAAAAGATCCATATGCAAGAGGTATAAGCACCTCACAGAATCCTTGTTTTCAAGGCTTTGAAAGGAGGATTTTGTCTGCTTGCCCTTTTGACAAGCTGAGCATATCCCTTCCTTTATACACTTAACTTGAGGTCCATTCCTCACTAACTCTTTGCTAAAGAGTTGGCCAATTGTCTTGTAGTTTAGATGAGCCAATCTCTTGTGCCACTTAACACAATGAGAAGCATTGTCATCAGCTACAAGACAGATGGGAGAAGCCTTATTCTCACATTCAAAATTAAGACAATATACATTTCTCTTCCTATACCCAGTCAATATGATCTTTTGATCACTTGACCTTTTGATATGACATCCATCTTTAACAAATGAAATGTCATATCCTAAATCACTTAGCTGGCTTATGCTTATTAGATTATGTTTCAAACCTTTTACATAAGCCACTTGAGTGATAGTAATTAGGTTAGAAGAAATGTTACCAAACCCTTTGATGACTCCTTTTTCAGATCCACCAAAGATCACTTTAGGTCCATCTTTGACAGATGAATACTCCTTCAGCAGCCCCTTTGTTCCAGTCATGTGCCTGGAACAACCACTATCCAAGTACCATATAGGGGCATGGTTACTTGGATTCACCTGCAACACAGAATTACTTACCCTTAGAACCCAAGTAAGTCTTGGGTCCTTGGTTCAGGTTAGCATTAATAAAGCTACCATAACCTCTTCTAACAGGTAGACTATTGTTCTTTATAACACTTGGGTTATACCAGCAGTCTAGTGCAAAATGGCCTCTCTTGCCACAGCACCAACATTCAAACTTATTGTATCTAGATCTAGATACATCCTTGTCAGAAGAATTTCTGTTCATTGCTGGTGCTGCAGTAACTTCACCTACTGATTTCTTAAAACCATTGGGTTTATGACCATGGGTAGGCCTGCTTGCATTTACACCCTTGTTCTTCAGAACATTAGTCTTAATATGACCTTGAATATCTTCATGATCATATTTGTTAGAAGGCACTTCCACCTTACTAAACTTTATGGGGACTGAAAGGTTTATTGGCTGAACAGGAGCTTTGCCTTTCCTCTTGAATCTGCCAGCCCTGGAGTTACCTTTAAATCCTAATCCAGCCTTACCCTTTTGAGTGACAAATTCATCTATCAATGGTAAGACAGATTTTGGCTTAGAGTAACTAGCCACTAAATCCCTTTCAATTCTAAGTCTGGCCTCCAGACTCTTCACTTGATCATTAGTATAGTTAATTGTGCCCATCTGAATAATAGTTATATTCTTCAGCTTGGCAATTTCATTTAATTTTTGATCAATAACTTTCTCTAACTCAGTTGTAGCAACCCTTAGTTCAGCAATTTCCTGAGCCTGAGATTTAACCAGGTTCTTGCTTTTCTTAAGGGCCTGCAACATGTCCACATACTTGTCTATCAATTGATAGACATCTCCTTCAGATTCAGATGCATCTACATCACTTGATGCAGATGTAGCTGATTCTTCACTTGTACAACAAACAGATGTAATAGAAGGACATTGTACCTTATTAAGACCAGACTGATTCTGGCATATGTCCTCTTCTGATCCTGCCATCAGCCCCATACACTGATGATCCTTTTGTTCATTGATGGAGTCTAGCAACTGCAGAAACTCCTCTTCTTCAGATGCAGCATATAGTCCAATATATGCTTCAGCTTCAGATTCTAACTCTGAAGTTGACTGGTCTGTTAGACTCTTATCTTTCTTTGCAACAAAGGATTTCTCCGTCTTGCCTTTCTGATGAGTCTTCTTCTTGTCTGAAGACTCCTTTCTCTTATCAGGACAGTCAGCCACTACATGTCCAGGCCTATTGCAACAATAGCAGACAATCTTTGAAGTAGTGGCTTTGCTGGGCTTTGATCTGCTCTTCTCTTTCCTTGATGACCTTTTCTTCTGATAATAGTCATCAACTTGCTGTGATGTGGAAGGCCTAGACTTCCATTGCTTCTTTTTCAAGAACCTCTGGAATTGCCTTGTGAATGCAGCAAAGTCTGCATCTGAATCACAGCTTTCTGAACCCTTATCTGAATTTTCAGAACTATCTTCTGCAACTTCCTTAGGAGGAGATGGTGATTTCCTCCTATTCTTTCTAGTGGCTTCTGCATTGAATGCCACAGTCTTTTCTCTATGCTCTCCTCTTGAATTCTTTTCCTCCTCCTTCCTCACCATAAGTTGCATTTCATAGGATAGCAACTTTCCAAACAAGGTGGGAGGAGATATCTCTGCCAATTTAGCCACTTCTCTTATGGCACAGATCTTTGTGTCCCAATCCTTTGTTAAGGATCTCAAGAATTTGTCATTCAGTTCATAAGTATTGAAGACTCTTCCATAGGACATAAGCTCATTCACAATTCTATAGAATTTCTTGTAACACTCAGTTATGCTATCAGATTTTCCTTGTCTAAAACTTTCATACTCCTGATTGAGTATAGATTTCCTGTCCTACCTTACTTCTTCAGATCCCTCCATGTAGACAATCAATGTGTCCCACATCTCTTTGGAGGTCTTGCAGTGAATCAGATTCTGAAATGTTGAATCATCTATGGCACTAACAATAATGTTCTGAGCTCTTTTATCCATGGTTGCCAAGATGATTTCATCCTTGGTCATTTCTGAATAACTCTTTGGAGTTTGGATATTTGCATCAAGAACTGATACCTTCATTGAAATGAAGGGGCCTTCCTGTGCTGTGATGTAAATCCTTGGGTCAGATGCCTCCATAAACAGTCTGACTCTTTCTTTCCAAATTCCAAAAATTTCTTTCTTGCATATGGGTAATTTCATAGACCCTCGCTCCTTATGATTCTCACCAGAACCCATCTTTTTGAATCTTGATTCTGCCTTTCAGATCTACCTCAGACTGTTAAGTCCTTTTTGAGGAACCTCCCTCTGATACCACTTGACAGTTTTACTCTCAAGACAACCTAAACACCTAGGGGGGGTGAATAGGTTCTAATTTCTTGTTTATACTTCTAGGAAGAATTCAATTACAAATTAAAACATCTAGCACAGCATTCACAGACAACTAAGCATCACAGATTGCACAATGTTTTATAGTGGTTCCCCAAGGTCTGGGTACATCCACTTTCCCCCTTCACCTATCTAGCAATATGCTAGATTCGGCCAAACTTCCACTATTCTCAGATCCTCAGATCCTACAGCTCAGAACCTGGATAGGTTCCTACAACTCAGGCTCAACAGCCCTACCTCAGCCTTGCCTCAAGGCCTACCACTCAGAGAATAACCTTCTCCTACACTCAGGCAAATAGCCCTACCACTCAGAGATCACCTCTCCTATACTCAGCCTTTATAACACAGGCTTACAACTCAGATCTGTGTAAACAGATCCTACAGAAATTTAGAAAAGATATTTTAATGTCTTGCCTTTGTTGAGAGAGAAGAGGACAAGACACTTCTTGATCAGCTGATGAAATCAACTGAATCTGAGCTTTCTTCAAAGCTTCTTGAATCTGAACTTAGCTGAGTTGATTTCCAAACAGCTTCTTGAGAAACCGCTGATGGCTTCCTTCTTCTTCTTCAAGATGACTGGATCCCTCTCTATCCAACACCTTTTCTGATACTTCAGACTTCTTCTTCTTCTTCTTCTTAGATCTTCGGATGAAGATCTTCTTTAAAGCTTAGCACTTTCTTGAATTGAAACTACAACAGGATCGTAATCCTTCTGTTTCTTCTTCTTAGATCTTCTTTTGTTATTTTTCTTAGCTTATTTAATTTCCTTCTGAATGTGTCTATTTATAGACTTTCTTCATGGTAACCGGCTGATCCGGTTTCTAACTGTTTTCTGACAGGTCTGACAGCTTCAGTTAAACGGTGGCAACCCACAGCTGTCAAGTCTTCAAATAGTTCCTGTACCTTAGCCTTGGACAGCAAAATGTCGAGACAGTCTGTTAGAAAGTGTCGAGACCAATCTGTCTATCTGTATCGACACAAGTGACTTTGGTGTTGACACAGTCTTTGATGATGTCGACTAAGTTGCCTTTAAGTCGACACAGCTTCTTCAGAAAATAACTTGGTCTAGACTCTGCAGTGTGTCGACACAAGTCCTGTGTGTCGACACAGTTATTGTAGATTCAGAACTCAGTATGTGTCGACTCAGCCTTTAGGTGTCGACACAGCAATCTTCAATTCTGCCAAAATGTGTCGACTCAGTCTTCTGGTATCGACACAAGCATAGTCGACTTCTGCCAATATGTGTCGACTCAATCTCAAGGTGTCGACACATCCACCCAGTGTCGACACAGTTGAGGTCGACTATCTTCTTCTGTGAGTCGACTATCTTTCTCTGGTCGACTATCTTTCACTAGTCGACTATCTTCCACTAGTCGACTATCTTTCTCTGGTCGACTATCTTTCACTAGTCGACTAACTTTCTCTGGGTGTCGACTATCTTTCACTGTGTCGACACTGCTTCCCAGTGCTGAGGTCGACGATTTTCTTTATGTGTCGACACTGCTTCCCAGTGTCGACATAAATGTGGTCGACTATCTTTCTCTGTGTCGACACTGATATTCTGAAGTGTCGACATAAATATTCTGAAGTGTCGACACAATTTCTTCAGGTATCGACATGTGGACTTAGAATATTTTTCTGCATTCTTTAATACTTCTTCACCTGCACATGTCAACTCAAAACAACATCAAATACACCTTGATGTATATCATTGAGCTAAGTTGGGCTTCTTCAAATCAGGTACACATTTTCCAATGTACCCAACACCCACAATAGGGGATAAGGCAGTGGCATATTCTCAAAAATGTTGACTAAGGGTAAGTCAGTCAGTAAGCCTCACTTGGTTGTCTCTGATGTCATCAAGAGCTTGTCATTTATAAAGAAAATATTTGTTGGTGTACCTTAGAGTAAACCAAGTACATTTACTAGCAAACTAACCTTCAGTCAAATTCTTGATGAAAGAAATAGGAAGAAGGTTGTTGTTCTCCCCTCTTAATAGACAAAAAACTTTCTTACTCCAAAGATTGTTCAAAAGAGGAGATATAATATTCATGAGAGTTGGTGCTGTGGAAAAGTGGGTCATTTTTCCATAGACTATTGGCATAACTCAAGTGTTTCAAGGGCAAAGGTGAGTCTTCCTGTCAGGGCTGCTGTAGGTAGACATGTTCATTTTCAGGCTAACATGAACTAAGGACCCAATCCCTTTTGGGTTCCTAAGATAAACTAATCTGTGTTTGCAGGATAGTCCAAGTACCCATACATTGCCAATATGGTACTTGGATAGTAGTTGTTCCAGACATATGACTAAAATAAGGAGCCACCTTAAGGATTATACTCAAGTGAGGAATGGACCTAAGGTGATCTTTGGAGGTTCAGATAAAGGAGTTACTAAGGGCTATGGTATGATCACCAATGGAATAGTATCTATCACAAAGGTAGATTATGTGGAATGATTGTAACACAATCTAATTTGCATAAGCCAACTATGTGATATTGGCTATGTCATTATCTTCCACAAGGATGAGTGTCTAATCAAAAGGTCAAGTGACCAAGAGGTCATTTTGATAGGCACTAGGAGTGGAAATATTTATTGTTTAAACTTCTTTTGTTTAAGTACAGACTCACCAGTATGTCTTGTAGCAAATGAGAAAGTCTCTTATTATATGCAATGACACAAGAGTATTGCTCACTTGAACTATAAGATAATTAACAAGCTCTTTAGTGAAGGGCTAGTTAGAAATGGACCCAATCTGAAATCCACCAAAGAGGGCATTCGCTCTGCAGGCCAAAAGGCAAAGTAGACAAAAACATCCTTTAAGAGCATTGGGATAAGGATTTTGAGAGGTGTTTGAACCTCTTGCATATGCACTTGTTTGGTCCTACGCCAGTTCATTGTCTAGGTAGAAAAGTCTACACACATGTGATAGTTGATGACTATTCTAGATTTGCTTGGGTTTTCTTTCTTAAGAAGAAGTATGAAAACCATGACATCCTTATGACCTTTGTTAGGTAGGTTTAGAATGAAAAGGACAGCTCTGTGGTCAAAATCATAAGTGACCATGGCACTGAATTTTAGTCTGAAGCCATGACAAAGTTCTATGGAGAGCAAGGTATTCTTTAAGAGTTTTCTTCTCCAAGAACAACCCATCAAAATGGGATTTCTAAGAGGAAGAATAGGACTCTCATAGAGGTTGTCAAGACACTACTCAGTGACACTTCTCTCCTAGAGTACTTCTGGGCTAAGGCCGTAAACACCGCCTGTCATGTCCTGAATAGTGCTTATATCAACAAGTATGACAAGAAGACTCCCTATAAGATTTTGAAAGGCAAAAAACCAAATCTTGCCTATCTCAGGATTTTTGGAAGCAAGTACTTTGTGCTCAATAATGGGAAGTCCTACTTGACTAAGTTTGCTGCCAATTCCTATGAGGGAATTTTTGTTGGGTACAATAACTACAATAAAGCCTATAAAGTCTATAACATGAAAAATCGAGTTGTAGAAGTGTCTGTGAATGTAGTATTTGATGAATCTTCTATGATTAACAGTGAGCTGCTAAGCTCCTCTAGATCTATAGGCATCGAATTAAAGATGGATAAATTGACCATCAAGGACACTCCTTCTACTGCTCAAGAGGAAGATGATGGTGTGCTTATTCCTGAAGAAGGCCAAAATACATAGGATATAGGAGAAAACCAGTAGAATCCATAAATTGAGATTCAGGTGGCTGAAAATAGAATGCCAGCAGCTATTAAGCACTTAAGAGATCATCCTAGAGATCAAATTATAGGAGATGCAAGACAAGGTGTTACAACAAGGAGCAGAAGCCTCAACATTGTATTGTATTAAAGCTTTCTATCACAAGTTGAACCAAAGAAGTTTGAAGATGCCAACACAGACCAATTTTGGATTGTGGCAATGTAATAAGAACTGGACCAGTTCAAGAGATGTAAGGTCTGGAAGCTGGTTCCCAGACCATGGTGACATAACATTATTGGAACCAAGTGGATCTATAGAAATAAACTTGATAAGAATGGTGTTATCATCAAAAATAAGGTTAGACTAGTTGCCAAGGGATGCAGACAAGAGGAAAGTATTGACTTTGATCAAACCTTTGCACCAGTTGCTAGACAGGAGGGTATAAGATTATTCCTTGCATATGCTACACATAAAGGGTTTAAGGTCTACCAAATGGATGTTAAGTCAGCCTTCCTAAATGGTTGCCTAAAAGAGGAGGTCTATGTTGAGCAACCCTCAGGTTTTGTTAATTATAACTTTCCTTATTATGTATTTAAGCTTAGAAAAACTATGTATGGTTTGAAGCAAGCCCCTAGGGCATGGTATGAAACAATGTCTAGCTTTCTCACTGAGAACAAATTCTCAAGGGAAAAGATAGATAAGACATTATTCCTTAGGGAAGTCAAGGGTAAGATCATTCTTGTCCAAATTTATGTAGATGACATAATTTTTGGGTCTACTGATGATGGCCTCTACAAGAAGTTTTCTTACCTTATGCAAGGGCAGTTTGAGATGAGCAATATGGGTGAACTCAAGTACTTCCTGGGCATCCTAGTTAGACAGCCAAAGGATGGTCTATTCAGTTTTCAGTCTATGTTCACTAAGGAGCTAATTAAGAAGTTTGGAATAGAGATTACCTCCATAATGAATACTCCTATGGGATCAAGTGTGTCAATAGACAATGATGAGACTGGGAAACATGTTGATGAAATATTATATAGAGGCATAATTAACTCCCTCCTCTATCAGACTTCAAGTAGGCCATACATCATATATGATACATGTGTTTGTGCTAGATACCAAGCTAGCCCTAAGGAGTCTCATTATTCTACAACAAAAAAATTTTGAGATATCTAAAGGGCACACCTAATCTTGGCCATTGGTACCCAATGAATAATGATTTTGAACTAATTGGATATTCAGATGCAAATTTTGCAGGGTGTAAAGAAGATAAGAAAA
The DNA here is from genome assembly GCA_039513925.1 of Platanthera zijinensis. Taxonomy (NCBI): domain Eukaryota; kingdom Viridiplantae; phylum Streptophyta; class Magnoliopsida; order Asparagales; family Orchidaceae; genus Platanthera; species Platanthera zijinensis. The sequence goes on along the minus strand of CM077095.1, from coordinate 62,371,133 downwards.
GACAATTAGACACCTGTCAATTTATAGGGATAAGACTTGTATCTTGGAGCAGCAAGAAGCAAACAAGCATTGCCATCTCAATAACTGAATCAGAATATATCTCAGCAGGAAGTTACTGTGCACAACTTCTCTAGATTCAGCATCACCTCCAAAACTATAATCTCCAGCTCAGTAGAACTCCAATGTTTTGTGATTATTCAAGTGCAATCTCATAGCAAGGAATCCTGTATCTCATATCAGGATTAAGTACATAGAGATTAGATATCACTTCATTAGGAAGCATGTAGAAAGATAAGACATTTATCTTGAGTTTGTCCCCACTGACAAAATAGGTGGCTGACATTTTCACTAAGCCACTAAAAGAAGCCAAGTTAAACACCTTAAAAATTGAGTTGGGCATATTGAACTTAGTATAGCTTCATTATCTACCCATGCATGGGTATTGCAAGAAGAATTGACCCTTGCAGGTTATCAAATAAGATATAGACTAAGTATCAAAGTGTTGAGTGCGCTGAGACTAAATGTGTAACACCACAAAAATCCCAAATTTCCAAAGTTTGGAATTCAGGCTGAGACACAGCCTGGGACATGGGCGTGTCCCATGGCGTGTCCTGCTCGGGCTTCTCAAGAAGGCATTGAGTGTTGTTTGGTCTCAAAAAGGCATTGAGTGAGGCACACGGTCTGGGACACGTGCGTGTCCCAAGCCGTGTCGTTCTCGGTGTGCACTCAACGCCATACTCTCGACACTCAAAGCCATGAGCTTGACAATCGTTGAGTGAAGCACACGCCCAGCCACACGAGCGTGTCAGAGGGCGCGTCCCTCTCGGGCTGTGGCCAAGGTTATGCGGCCTGTTGAACACGGGCTAGACACGGGCGTGTCTGAAGCCGTGTAAGGACACACGGCCTATGACACAGGCGTATCACAGGGCCGTGTCCTGTTCTGGATGAGTCGGTTCGTGTACTGCTTACAGTACACAGCCTGTGACACGGGCATGTCACGGGCCATGTCAGCCGCAAAATTAGACTTTTAAGCAAATTTGTGGTCGTTCAATTCCCTCATCCTTAATCCAATGGCCCCAGGTATTCCCAACTTGGTTTATCTTCGGGATTGAGTGAAGATATCATTCTTCACTTAACCATTATCTCTCTCAAGAGCTTAGTGAAAGAGGATAGCTAGGAGGAGGAAGAGGAGAAGATCCGGCCACCGCGGGAGCGTTAGAGTTCTGTTTGGAGATCGGAGGCCAGATCTATGGAGGCACGATCGCTACGGTCCTTTCCACCGACGAAGATTTCTATGGCTCCCAAGAGATTGTCAAGGGTAACGATCTTCTTTCTTTAGAAAAGTGAAGTCCTCCTTTATGCATGGCATGGGATCCTCCACCCAAAGCGGTGGAAGTGCAAGTGATCCCCGTGGGTTGATAGTTGCTATCCCCAGGTTAGTCTGCATCTTGACCCGAAAATTTGTTGTACGGGATAGGCATGCTGTGTGAAGCCCATCTGGACAAGTTGGTCTGGATTGGTGATGTTGCATATTACGCACCGGAGAAGACTCCGCGTATAAACGTGTATTTTGTGGAGTCAATGGGTTGTACCTATGAAAGGAAGTAGCAGGAAGTACTTGAATGCGGAATTCCAGGAAAATACCCTTGTATTGCTTGTGCTTTGGCCAGTCCTTGGTGGACAGTCCTTAATGGACAGTATGGCTATTATGAGGCCAGTCCTTGGTGGACAACATGGCCATTATGAAGCCAGTCCTTGGTGGACGTTATGGCTGTGAGCTGAATGCTCTTTTGAAGGTTTCGTGCCGAACAGGAAAAGTGAAACAGACCCGCGCCTTTTTATATAGCCGCGAGTATGTACTACTCGGTGACGGAAAAGGCGACTTGAGCAATGGGGGGGGGGTGGATGATCTGTACCTGCGTTATGCCGACAGTACAAGAAAGTGTCAAGTCGTTGAGCTTTCGTCAATGGCATAATGAGAGTCTTAGGCCTGCGCGCCATTAAGACTAAATGCTCATATACCATAGAAACGGTGGTGGGACCCTGGTATACCGGTATACCAAGAATGTGCCTTGAGTGAACTGATCGTCGGGCCATGTGGCTGACGATTGTGATGGATTGATTTGTGTGTGAGAGCACAATGTATATGATATCTGTCATGTATTGCTCTGCTTGCAGGAAAGGAATGCTACTGCCCCGAAAAAGGGGTAGGATTGTTATAAATTGGTCAGCTGAATGCTGACCGTTGCCTTGTTTGCCACCGTTTGGGTGTGCTTTCCCTATGCAGGCGCTGGAGACACGAGCGGGAAGTAAGGGCTAAAGTCCCTGCTATTGCTGCTGCCGCTGATAGCCCTAGAAGGCTATGAATATATTGTATTTTGCTTATGTGTGGCCGGCCTGCGCGCCGTTGTTTGTAATCCACACTGTTTAAAGAGAAACTGTAAGGCCTTAAGGCCAAACCCTTTTGTGTATTTGTTGTACATTCCTGCCCAGAGTTTATATATAAAGGTGGTTTTATATATAGTGGACATTCCTGGTGTGAGTTCATATTATTGTTAAAATCTTTCGCTAGAATGCTTTGAGTTAGGATGCGATAATGTTGTGGTATTAACCTATGACCTCGCCGTCTGTTTGTGGCATATGGTGTGGGGCCCCAGCCGGACCTTCTATTATATGCTATGTAATGGGTGGAGTCGTTACATTTTGGTATCAGCATCTCTCGATCTTCCTCCTTCGAATCCGTGGTCGAATTCTTTTGTGGGGTGGCGAGCACGTGTCTGTGTGACCTGATTTAACACTAATGAACTCTGGAATATCCACTAAGGAATGCAAATACAATTGTTTGAGGAACCTGCGCATTCTGATTTTGTTCTTCTTGCTTGTGAGAGATCGCTAATGTGTGTCTTGTGCACCTATAGTTGACTCGTTGTGGTGCTGGGTAGTCTGAGCCCCAGCGATCTAATGAGAGTACGACACAAGCTGAGGTGCCTACACCTCCTCCTTCTGCGGAAACTATCCGCTTAGTTGCTGAGGCCCTCTTTGTAATGTTTCAAGCACAGCCTATTGGGAAAGCACAACCGATAGCGGTGCTAGAACGGGTTGCTGTAAGGCCGGAACCTGTTGTGGTTGTGGACCCTCGAGCAGCTAAACGATAGTTAAAACACTTCATGAGTTTCAATCCACTTACATTCACGGGCGAGGGATCCCCAACGCAGGCTGAGGATTTGTTATCGCGCGTCAAGCGTATATTGATGGCGATCGGGACGGAGGAAAATTAGAAGGTCACCTTGGCTACCTTCATGTTAGAAGGTGAGGCTCGGTTATGGTGGGATGAGGTTGAGTTACACCATTTAGCGGGCAGGTAGTTGACTCAAGTTTCGATGGAGGAATTCTCTAATGTTCTCGGCAAAGCATTTGCCAGCAGCGCAACGCATTGCTATGGAGAATGAGTTCCAATGGTTAATGAAGGGGTGGATAGCATGGATACCTACTTGCATGAGTTTACCAGATTGGGACGATCTGCGGGGTCGATCTTCACGGATGAACAATGGAAAACAAATCGGTTCTATGAAGGTTTGCGGGACAAGTTGAGGTTCCTGCTCTCCAGTTCGGTGACCCAAGGGTATCAAGCCTTGGTTGATACTGCGCGTGAGCTGGACAAAGATATGAAGCGGGTGCAAGGTAAAAAGGACTTGGCAGTAAAAAAGTCAGAGTTCAAAGTACCCCGCCCTGGAATGTCGTACTACCAAAGGAAGTGGGGAAAGAGATCAAAGCCTCCTGGGAAAGCTTCTTCAATAGTTATGTCGGGAGAAATTTCACGGCAGGAGCCTCGTATCTGCTTTACTTATGGCAAAGTGGGGCATATAACCCATGATTGTCTGAGTGATCAGTCCAAGGGGGACAAGAAGGCGGGCGCATCTTATACTGAGAAGGGCAAAGAAGTGGTAGTGTCCTCTACATCCCAGGCACAGCCCAGAGTTTATAATCTTAGCCTTCAGGAGACGATAAAGCAAAGTGACATCTTCACAGGTACGAATTAAGTTATTGCTTGTTGTGTTTATCTTGCATACTTTCTATGTAGCTTGTGCATGATGTGTGTGCTATATGCTTTATCCTGATTTTGAATAACCCAGGGAGAGCACTGTTTGATACGGGTGCTTCACACTCCTTTCTGTCCAAAGAATTCATAGCTCGGATTGGAGTACCGAGTCATGGGGCGACAGATAGGGTAAAGGTACTATTACCTAATGGTTGTGTGATGCTCGCGGATCGGGTTTGCGATGTGGTTATGCATATAGGAAGTCAGGATTTTGCATTAAGTGCATCGGTGCTACCGATATCGGAGTTTGAGGTGATCTTTGGCATGGACTGGCTCTCGAAGCAGCGTGCCTTTATTGATTGCAATACAAAGGAGATCACACTGGGCCAGAATATCGAGCTTGCGACTAAGTTCGCTGGTATGCGAGAAGTAGGCAGGATCTTGATATCTGCTCTCTAAGTCGTCAATGCTGTGAGGAAGGGCGTGGAGTTATTCTTCACGCTTATTCAAGCTGCCGAGCCAAAGGATAGTGTGCACGATGTTCCGATTGTATCGGAGTTCGCTGATGTATTCCCAAAGGATCTTCCTGGGTTACCGCCCCAGCGGGAGATCGACTTCTCTATTGAGTTGGTGCCAGGTGCAAAACCTGTGGCCCGCTCGCCATATCGCGTAGCGCCAAAGGAAATGGCAGAGCTGAAGGTTCAGTTGCAAGAGTTGTTAGAACAGGGATACATACGCCCAAGTATGTCCCCTTGGAGCGCACCCGTTTTATTTGTGAAAAAGAAAGACGATAGTCTACGGTTGTGCATCAACTATCGTGAGTTAAATAAGTTGACGGAGAAAAACAAGTATCTGATTCCACGGATAGATGACTTGTTTGATCAACTGGTGGGATCAACTGTTTATTCTAAATTGGATTTGAAATCGGGATATTACCAGCTGAGGATTCGGGAAAGTGACATTCCCAAGATAACATTTGGAACCCGTTATGGGCATTATGAGTTTACCGTAATGCCGTTTGGATTATGTAATGTGCCTTCAGTTTTCATGGATTTAATGCAGCGAACATTCCGAGAATACTTAGATCTCTTTGTGATCGTATTCATTGCTGACATCTTGGTGTACTCGCAGTCAGAAGCCGATCATGCAACCCATTTGCAGTTAGTGTTGCATACTTTATGGAGAAAGAAGCTCTATGCCAAATTCTCAAAGTGTGAGTTTTGGCTGTCGACAGTGGCTTTTCTTGGTCATGTGGTAAGTGGACATGGCATAACAGTAGATCCGTTAAAGATTAGTGCCAGACGAGAGTGGCCAGTATTGTCTTCGGTGGCCGAGGTCAGAAGTTTCCATGGACTGGCAGGCTACTACAGAAGGTTTGTGGAAAACTTCTCACGGATCGCTTTGCCTCTAACCACGCTGTGTAACGTCCCAATTCGCGCTAGGCCCCTCGCACGAGTTTTGAGTCAAGAGACTTGACTCGGGCTCGGGACGCACTGGCAAAAGGTGTCAAGTGCGTTGAATGGAGTGTAGGGTTGAGTGATATCCAACGGATCGAAAGGAAATGGCCTTAGGGAAAATCGACGAGAATGGGAGTTGATACTCCCCGATCGACGGGTATCGGGAATGATACTCGCCGATCGACGGGTATCGGGAATGATACTCGCCGATTCGACGGGTATCGATGGTCGATACCCGCCGGATTCAGAACTGCAAATTGGGAATTAGGTTAAGTGAAAGTCGACGAGAATGCCCGGCGATTCTCACCGATCGACGGGAATGCCCGGTGATTCTCCCGATCGTCGAGAATTCCCGGCGATTCTCACCGATCGTCGAGAATGCCGGGTGATACCCATTGATCGTCGAGTATCGTTGATAGATACTAAACGCACTCAACGCCAGAATTTCCGATAAGTTGGCTAAGTGAAATTCGCTGGGTATCATTGTTGATACCCGACGAATTCGTCGAGAATGCCCGACGATTCTCGCCGATCGTCGAGAATGATGGTCGATTCCCGTCGAATTTGACTTGTGCGTTTTCTTCGCCCAGGCGATTCACCGGCTTGTACAGGCGGACCGAACTGAACTTTGGGATTCGTGCTGATGATGATTCCTTGGACCGGGTCACTTCAATATGACCCATTAGGGGCGGTCCAATGGGGCGTTGACACGTGGCGTAAGGGATTTAACCTAATACATCGGTTTATAAGAGGAGATAAAGCCGAACCCTAGCCATCCTTGCCGACCGTTCTTGCCGTCATCGTGGACCTCGCGAAACCGACAGAGCCAAGGGAAGCAGTCGGAGTTCCTGGAGGCGGCCTTCTCTCTCTCTCTCTCTCTCTCTCTCTCTCTCTCTCTCTTTCCTTTGCCGTGAAAAAAAACTTCACCAAGCAAGAGATGCTGCAAAGAAGGATGACTAGATCCATGACCGGAAATGATGGCACCGCTGGAATCGAGGTGAGCTTCCTCCCCTCTCCCTTGGTGCTAGATCTGTAGTTAATATTCTAGGAGAGATATCGACTCCTTAGAGTCTTGATGGTGAGGAGGAGATTTCTTAGGGAAAAACCATTCCTAAGTCGTTTTCTAGGCTTAGTCCCCTCCAACCTCTTCATTCTTCAAAGTGAAGATGAGAGAGTGATTCGTGGAGAAATATGGTTTCGTGAGGGTGAATAAGGGTGGATTATTTTCTGGAGGAGTTTTTGGGGGATTGGTGCAAAGAGGAAGATGAACGGATGCCGTTCATCTCGCCTTAAGATGCGTGCAGAAATCTATTTTCTGCACGGAGCGACCTTTGTGGCCAATTTAGGGGGTGTTTGGGTCATATCTGGGTTTTTGACTAAACACGAAAGTAGTAGCCCTCAAAATTATCTTTCCAATGAGTGGTTGTACGTTTCCAGGCGATCCCTGTAGCCACGGGAAAGTCAGTTCGAATTTGCTGCGATTTGGGAAAAATCCTGTACACAGCAGGCTTCGAGTGAATTTCTGGTGTGATGCGATCAAATCTGTGCTTTCGACTAAACACGAAAGTTATATACCTTGAAATTATCTTTTCAACGAGTGGTTACACGCACTCGTTGGATTTTTGTAGCCTCGGGAATCCTTGGTCGGAGTTGCTGCCCGGATAAGGGCTGCACCTAAATTCTGGGCTGTGTAATGTGGAATTCGATTCGGTGGAATTTAATGTGGCGATCCAACTCGAGGCTTGGGTGAACTCTTTTGACATGGTCGTCATAATGATATGATAAGTTGAGGTTATTGATCTGAATTCGTATAATGAGTTGTGGACAAGCCTAATTGAAGGAAAGGGCCTGACATAAATGGGTAGTTATAAATTGATAGATGTATAAATGTTTTAACTATGACCATGATGTATATTGAATGAATAAAAAGGGAATTAGTAATCCAATGCTTAGAGTGTCGTCTCCCTACGGGTAGCATTGTGGAAGTAACAAGTGCGGTGTTGACCATCGCTATGGAATGGGATTGAGATGAGTAAAGTTGGACGGTTGGGCTTTGCCCTCGGTGTTCACGTCCCGAGGCTCCTCCCATATTTGATGGATGGTTGGGCTTGGTCCTCGGTGTTCACGTCCCGAGGCTCCTTCCATGCCACGATATTGTGGAATTGCATGTGGTGTGAGTCGACACGTGGTGTCATAATCCCGGGTTAAGGATAGTGTGGCAGGTCTACAGGCTCGCCAATCGTCACACCGATGGGAGTTGACAGCTAGACCTTGGACGGTTGGGCTTGGTCCTCGGTGTTCATGTCCCGAGACTCCTTCCGTGCCAAGTGAACAGTTGGGCTTGGTCCTCGTATTAATTTTCGAGGCTCCTTCCGTGTCACGCATAGGCCAATTCGGTGCTAGGATCTTGGTGCACATTTACCCAATAGAACCCGCTGAGCCGTAGTACGCATGTGAGCTCCGCTATTGTGTTCTTAGCATTGAGGCATACGGAGGCCTAGGCCAGGTAGTGTGGAGACCAGCCTAGTAGTGGAGATGCCCGCTCTACTGTCACCGTTTGGCCACGATGGTTGACGCTTGAGAGGTTAGCTACCTGCTCGAATAGTGGGAACTATAAGTCTGTGTCGACAGAGCGATTGCATGTGCTTGATCATGGGTGTGTCATTGCATTGCATACATAGCATTTCACTTCATTGCATACACAAGACCCTCATCGTATAAGTTTGTATGGGCACTCCTATACGATGAGTTACTTATTGCTGAACGACCCTCAACTTATATGCTTGTATGGGCATCCATATAAGTTGAGTTACTTACTGTTATAACATTATACTCTCTTACTGCTGTAGATGGTAGAATTGTAGAATAAGAGCTTGTTCATTTGTACACTACTTTTATTGCTACCTATGATTTGTATACTTACTTCACCTGCTTGTACTACTATTTTATATATATTGTACCTGTTCCTTTCTCCGCCCGGTGCCGAGGAGTCGCCAGGGGAGCGGATGTGAAGCCACTTAGTCTTTATGACTAACGGTTGCTACGTCTTACTTTTTAGGATGAAACCCCGCAGGTGGAGCAGCAGGCTTTGCAGCTGGACAGCCAGGCAAGGACGAAAGGGCCTGAGGGGACGGTACCGTCGCTACCGTCGGTTACAGATGTGAGTGAGAGAGATTTTTTTGTAGCCCTTTGGGGCAATTCTATTTTCGTACTCTGATTATGTAGAAGCTTGTTTAGCTTCTCTTTTGCTGTACTTATGGACTTATGCTTTGTAAGACCCCAACCTCGGAGATGATCGCGGGGCGATCAAGCGGCACTTTTGGAGGTCTGAACAGGGGCACACGGCCAGGCACACGGCCGTGTGCCTACCCGTGTTCAGTGTTTTTTCTATGTTTTGTGCTGTCTCGAGTCAGAGAGGTACACGACCTGAGACACACGGCCGTGTCTCAAGCCGTGTGTGGGGCACACGGCCTCGAACACAGCCGTGTTCGAAGACGTGTTCTGGAAGCCCGACGATCGTCTTGAAGCTCCAGGTAACACGGCCCGTGGCACACGGCCGTGTCAGGAGCCGTGTCGATCGGCGAATGAGTTACACGGCCAGACACACGGCCGTGTGACAAGCCGTGTTCGGCCTAGTTTTTGGGATTTTGGATCTAATCTCGGCCGTTCGTTCCCTTGGATCTGGATCCAACGGTGGGGGCTGCTCCTGGGGGGTTATTAGCCAGGATTAGGGCTTTGAATCCTCATTTTTCTTTGGTCCACTCTCTCTCTAAGTGTTTAGAGAGAAGGGAGAGCAAGAGGAAGGAGGAGCCCAAGATCCGGCCGCCGGAGGAGTCTTGAAGCACCGATTCGCGATCCGAGTCCGGATCCTCGAAGGCAAGGGCGAGGCGAAGCTTTCCATCCGACTACATCTTCATGGCGCCGCGGAAAAATGCGAGGGTAACGATCCTCTTCATAGGGCATGTGTAGTCGCCCTTCTTCCTATGCATGGGGAAATCCCCCTCTCGCGAGTGAGCGTTGAGGCGCGGAATCCCTTCGGGTAGATATGTAAAGTCCCCGTTGATAGAGCCCGGAATCGGAGTACGGGTGTAGGCATTGTGTGTGAAGCCTATTCGGGTTTAACCCGGATCGGTGATGTTTGCATTGCATGGCCGGAGAAGACTCCGCGCCGGTGAATTTAGTTTTCCGAAAATTCTACGCGGTAGATTGCATACAGGGATCCTTGGGGGTTAACCTCGAGGCGCACCCGGAAAGCTTGGGCGAAATCGCATTGCCGCCACGATGTTGCCTTGGAGGGCAAATCGGTACATAACGGGGTTATGTGCGTGTTTTGATCGATTGTGGGAATGAGGAGAAACTTGGCCCGCACCGATGGCTAAATGGCCGTGGTGAAGTGAGCAACGGGCGGGTGGAACTCTACCCATTCCAAGTGGTCTCGGTAGAAGCGACCTAAAGTACATGGGACTTCCCGGGGGGCTGGAAACGGGCCTAGGCTTCGGCTGAAAGGGCTAAATGCTCACGAGTGTTGCCATCCGAGGGATGGTGGTGGAATCGTGGTGTCGGACTGGGTCCGGACCGGGTTCACCGATTAGTGCCCTGAGAGCACGGAGTGTGCGGCCGTGCGAGCCAACACTTGTGGCGAATAGAATACTCTATAAAATTGCTATGATAGTTTTATATGCAGGGAAGGAGCACCGCCGTCCCGAGTAACGGGACGGGGTCGTTATAATTTGGTCAGCTCTTGCTGACCGTTGCCCTTTTGTATTGCCACCTCTTGGGTGGGTTGTTTCTACATGTGCTATTGCGGAGCCACGCGGCAAATAGCGGGCTAAAGCCCAAGTTGCAGCGCCAGCCCTCGAAGGCTTAGTTATTAGCTTTTTCATATTCATGTATGGCCGGCCTGCGCGCCAATGTATGAAAGATGCTAACTTGTTAAGCGAACATTTTTGTAAGGCCTTAAGGCCGTGAACTCTTTTGTGTATGTACTCATTCCTGGTTAGTAGTGGACATTCATGCTATGTGGCTGGGTTCTTATCTTTTGCAACTTAATTAAATTGCTTCCGCTAGGTGTTGTGTAGAACGCTTTGATTGGTTGTGTGGTTTCAACGCGTAACCAACCGGTCTGTCCGTGGTATATGGCGTCGGGCCCCGGCCGGACCTACTGCTATATGCTATGTGACGGATAGGGGTGTTACATGCTTGGTGTGGGTTGACTTCTTTTATTGTATGGTTGGGTTGGCATTTATATGTTGATATTGGTTGAAGCCGGCAGGATAGGCGTCTTGTGGTACAGGATGACTCGAGTGTTAGTGTTACCGCAAGGCGGCTGTTCTGGGCATAAGACCCCTCTCGTGCCGTGTCTTGTGTTACAGGAGGGGGGGGGGTCTTACAAATGGTATCAGCTTGCTACGATCCTCCAAGGAGAAACTCACTTAACAATGGTGCCACCCCCATTTGATTAGTCAGTTTGCGGACAAACAGACTTAGCGGAAGCAGTGGTGTGCCCATATCTAATTCACACTAAGTTTGTCCATCTTTAACCTTAGATTAGCCAACCTAACCTTAGGTTTGTACCCTATGTGTAGATCCCAGTACATGCTGAGCCAGTGAGGGGCACCCCCGCCCCGTCCGTGCCTACACAATTCAAACAATCAGAGCTGGGGCAGACGCTCACAGCTATTTTGGATGCCTTTAGGTCCCAATCTCAGCAGACACCTGTACAACAACAGGGTCCGGGATCTAGTTGGTTAAGCACTTTTCGAGCACTCTCCCCTACCGCTTATATTGGGACAGAGTCTGTTGGTACCCTAGTTTGGATTTGAGTTTAGTCTTCTCTTTTAGTCTCTTGACCCAAGATTTATCTATGGTCAAAGGTTAGTTGTTTAGTTAGATTGCTCTAGTTGTAGAGTTGTCACTTATCCAGATGTTAATTTGGTTAAGTTATTTTTGGTTCGACTATGGTCGAACGCCGCTCGACTATCGTCGATCAACTGTTCGACAATCGTCTATCAGTGGGTCGACTATCGTCAGTCAGCAGATTGTCTATCTCTGAGTTAGTTCAACTCTTGTTAGCTCGACGCTCTGTGGTATCTTCCTCGTCGATCGTCGAACCCCGCTCGACTTCTTTTGACCAGACAGATTTCTTGATAGTTCAACTATCTGCTTGGATAGTTCAACTATCTGATAGTTCGACTATCTGTTTGATAGGTCGACTATCTGTGTTATTTGATAGCTCGACTATCTGTTTGATAGGTCAACTATCTGCTCTGTTTGATAGTTCGACTATCTGCTTGGATAGTTCAACTATCTGATAGCTCGACTATCTGTTTGGAAGGTCGACTATCTGTCTTCTTTGATAGTTCGACTATCTGTTTGATAGGTCGACTATCTGTTGTGTTTGATAGATCGACTATCTGTTTGATAGGTCGACTATCTGTTTTGCTTGATAGCTCAACTATCTGTCTTGATAGGTCGACTATCTGATAGCTCGACTATCTCTTCTGATAGGTCGACTATCTGCTGAGGTAGTTCGACTATCTTCTTTGATAGTTCGACTATCTGTGTCGTTCGACTATCTGTTCTGATAGGTCGACGATCTCTATGCTTCGGTTGACGATCTCCGAGGGTCGTTTGACGTTCTTCTGTCTGTCTTTAGTAATTTTGTACTCCTTCTATTCTATGATTTAATTCTTATTTATCTAGCATATTTTATTAAAGATTATTTCATTGATTTTGTGCGTACATCTCAAGGAAATCTTTGCCCCATCCTTTGTGCATAAGTCATGCTTTATCTGACAAAGTTTTTTGTCTTATTAGTTGAAATATCTGTTTGCTATATCTGCCATACTGCCCTTTATAGCCGTTAGACACAGAAAGTCTTCCTTGGCCGTAAAGAGTTTAGTCTGATGTGACTTTCTTTAGTACTCCTATTATTAGATTGGATATGCAGCTTCTTAGAAAGCTTTATCCCCTTATAGCATGTCTGCCTGCAGGATATGTTTTGCTTTTTGCCTTTTGCAGCCTAGATTGCAGATTTCAAAAGAAGACAAAATTCAAACAAAGATTAGAGCCGTTGGAAAGGCCAATATATAAAGTGCTTTCAAAAGGCAGCAGAAAATGAACAAATATACACAACAAGAGATCAATACACAGTTTCATACAGATTCAAAGCAAGAAGAGATACAACTCTCAGTCATTGATACTTTTAACTGAGAAGATCATCCCTCTTCAACATTCTTCTTCAATCCTGAGTCCATCCTGCTTACAGGAACATTCACTCAGTGCCTCAAGAAGAAGAAGAAGAAGAAAGAAAAGCTATAGAAGAAGAACAATCTTTCTACATTCAAAAGTCTTCTTCAAGCTTCTCCTTCAGAACTTCAAGACAGTTCTTTGTCTCAAGTTCAGAAGAGTTCCTGCACCCTGAAGCAAGACTTCTTCCTCGATATTCTATAAGCCAGGGGGAGCCTTGATTCTTTAAAGCTTTATAGCTCTGTGCAATCCACTAGCTTCTCTAATCTGTTTTAACAATAGAGAAGAAACTTTAACTCTCTCAACCTCCTGTATAAAGGGTTATTACTCCCTTCAAAAGTGAACCTTGGTGGCAGGGCACCTGATCAAAAACCTGTGTTGATTTTGAGCTCCTGATCAAAAGCTCAAAGGGTCTACTTGATCTACCTGAAGCAGATCAGTTGGTGTAAGGGCACTTGAACAAAACCTGTAGTGGATTCCTACCAGGGTGGTAGAAGAGTGGACGTACCTATTTAGAGGGAACCACTATAAACTTCTTGTGTCGTCTGTGATGCTTATTTAATTTATTGCACTGTGGCTGTGAGTAGAAATAACTAGGATTGCTAGTTGCTGTGATAGGACCAAAGCTCAACTATAATTACAGTTAGCTTTCTCTAGTGCACTTCACTTTGTGTTAGGCTCTAGGGTTTCAAATATCTATAAACTCTTTCCGCAAATTAACTCTAAGAGAGTTGAGTAGGGTGTCATAATTTTTGAATACTCTATTCACCCCCCTCTAGAGTTGTATCTATCCTCACTTTCAGAGTCGGCTGTGCGTACGGAAGAGTGGCTCGACACTATACAAGAATAAGATGTCCAAACAATATAACGATGACCCTTGTGGTTACACTCTTAGAACTGCATGCCAAAAGGTGGTGGAAGTCCCTCATGGTCTCCACTTTTCATGGAAGAGTGTACACGGATATTAGTTGGAGCGAATTCTCTGAAGCCTTTTTAGAGCATTTCATCCCCTCTGCCGCTCGGGATGGTCGTGAAGAGAGATTTTTGCAACTAAAGCAAGGGTCCATGTCGGTGACAGAGTACCAACGGGAGTTTCAGCACTTGGCTAGATTCGCTGACTCCTATGAGTTGGATGATAGAGGGAACGCCAAACGATTCTACAAAGGCTTGCGAGATCCCCTAAGGCAAGCCCTTTTGTTTATAGCGGACTCTAGTCTGGCGGAGATTATCGATATGGCGAAGAGATTGGAAGCGGACCACTTGGGAAGTGGTAAGAGACCAGCGGAGGGCGTGATGGAAGCCGGCCCAGGCAACAGAAGGAGATTTGACAATAAAAGAAGAAGAGGATATCAGAGGGGTGGCAGGCGTTTCCCCCAGAACTTTAGAGAGGAACGCCCGGTTCCGCAACCGCCAGCATTACCTCCACCTCAACAATTTTAGCAACACGCCGGAAGGCAGGAACAGGTGTGCTTTGAATGCAACCAACCGGGCCACATTCAACGCTACTGCCCGCAACTGTTTGGAGATGCGCCTTTTGCTCTCCCTCCAGCAGCCCCGCGGGGGAGAGGGTATGTGCATGGTCGAGGACGAGGACCACGAGGAAGAAACCCCGGACCCGCTCGAGATCAGATGTATGCCTTGGATATGACTCAAGAGCGGAATCCTCAGGAGATTATTGCAGGTACGATTTGAATTAGCCCTTTTGCTTCCATTAATATCTTCTAGTGGCTTAAGATATACTAGACATCTAGCTTGAGTATTATTAAATGACACTTAGGCACCGTGATGGTTGGCGGGAAACCGGCTTATACGTTATTTGACACCAGTGCCTCACATTCTTTCGTGTCTGAAGACTTCATCAAGGATATACACGGAGTACAATATTTCACTTGTATTGCTCGAAGAGTACGCCTCCCAGACGGATCTGAGATGACGACAACCGCGAAGTGTGAGTTGGATATAACCATTGGGGGAAAGACCTTTGATATCCCTGCCACAATTTTGAGAATACCAGAATTGGACCTAATTCTGGGCATGGCATGGCTGGATTGGCACCATGCAAGAATCGACTGCACGAAGAAGCACATCTATTTGAGACATGGGGATACTGATGTAGTCTTCCAAGGTATAAATTTCGCACCATGAATATTATTATCCTCAATCCAGACCGTGAAAGCTCATATGAGAGGGGATGAAGTCTACATGATATGTTTCGAACTAAAGGAGATGAAGGTAGATGTGAAGGATGTGGGGGTAGCACAGGATTTCCCTGAGGTATTTCCTGAAAAATTGCCAGGGTTACCCCCGCATAGAGAAGTGGATTTTCAGATTAAGCTTGTATCAGGAGCTAAGCCTGTCTCCAGGACCCCTTATCGGATGGCCCCAAAAGAACTCACGGAGTTTAGAGTTCAACTGCAGGAGTTGGTAGAATCAGGGTTTGTTCGCCCAAGCTCATCACCTTGGGGAGCCCCTGTTCTATTCGTTAAGAAGAAAGATTGAACCCTGCGTTTATGTATAGACTATCGGGAACTCAACCGACTGACGGTACGGAACACCTATCTATTACCTCAGATCGATGAGTTGTTCGACCAACTGGTGGGAGCGCATTGGTTCTCCAAGCTAGATTTGCACTCGGGGTATTACCAATTGAGAATACAAGAGGATGATATTCTGAAAACGTCTTTCAGCTCAAGGTACGGCTTATATGAGTTCACAGTGATGCCGTTTGGGCTCACAAATGCCCCATCAGCTTTCATGAGCTTGATGAATAAAGTGTTTGAGCCCTACTTGGATGTCTTCGTCATTGTGTTCATTGATGACATCTTAGTCTACTCGAAGACGGAGGAGGAACATGCCGGGCATTTGGCCTTAGTTCTTGAAAAGTTAAAAGAGCACGCCCTGTTCGCCAAGTTTAACAAGTGTGAATTCTGGCTTAGGGAAGTGGCTTTCATGGGTCATGTAATCAGTGGGGCTGGACTAGCTGTGGATCCGGCCAAGGTGCGTGCCGTGAAGGAGTGGTCGTCCTTGAAGTTGGCGGCCGATGTGAGGAGTTTTCTGGGACTTGCTGGATACTACCGCAAGTTCGTAAAAGGATTCTCCAAGATTGCCCTCCCGCTTACTTATTTGACAAAGAAAGGTGTGCCATTTGAGTGGACACTCCAGTGTAAAGCGGCATTCCAGGAATTGAAAGATAGACTTACATCCGCCCCCATCCTTGTCCTTCTGTTTGGGAAGGAAGGATTCCAAGTTTACACGGAAGAGTCTTATCAAGGGTTGGGAGCGGTGTTGATGCAGCACGGGAACGTAATTGCTTTTGCTTCAAGACAATTGAAGAAGCATGAAATCAATTACCCGGTGCATATTTGGAGCTAGGAGCAGCGGTGTTCGCCTTGAAGGTATGGAGGCATTATCTATACGGCGTCAACTACAAAATCTTCTCGGATCATAAAAACATGAAGTACGTCCATACCCAGAAGGAATTGAACTTAAGACAACGGCGGTGGTTAGATTTTCTATGCGACTATGAGTTCACCTTGAACTACCACCCAGGAAAAGCGAACTCGGTGGCCGATGCGTTGAGTAGGAAAGTACCCGGCTCGAGCCCAGAGTCTCGGTTGATGAGCATGGAGTTGGCCCGGATGATCGAGGAGATGGACATTACCTTAATATTTAAGGCTTCTTCGGCATATACAGAGTACTTGTCCAGCATGAGCATAGTTTGTTATATCCGGGACCGGATCCGAGTGGAGTAAGGATTGGATGTGGCTTTGGCCCTTGCAATAAAGTAAATAGAAGACGGGACTACGGACGAGTACACACTAAAGGACGACCTCGTTTACTTTCACGGCCTGCTCTACATTCCCAAAGGTGGCAGAATCCGGGAGGATATCATGAGAGAAGCACATTGCTCTCAATATTCCGTGCACTCGGGAATTTCAAAGATTTACGCCGGCTTACGGAAGATGATGTGTTGGCCAGGAATGAAGAAGGATGTCCGGTACTTTGTCACGCATTGTGAAGCCTGCCAAAGAGTGAAGGCGGAGAGCAGGAGTCCCGGTGGCCTGTTGCAGTCGTTGCCAATCCCCGAGTGGAAGTTCGAGGATATTTCCATGGACTTCATACATGGGCTACCTCGCTCCCGCTTAGGAAATGATTCAATGTGGGTGATCGTTGATCACCTAACGAAAGTTTCCCGATTCATTCCTATGAAGAAGGAGGCTCATGTGGATGTCTTAGTACGTCTTTTTGTGGAGCAGTTTGTACGGTATCACGGCGTACCTAATACGATAGTTTCGTACCGTGATGGTCATTTTACCTCAAAGGAGTGGAATGCGGTACATGCGTATTTGGGCTCGCGCCTTACCTTCAGCACCGCATTTCATCCTCAAACGGACGGGCAGTATGAGCGGACCATCCGAACATTGGAGGATCTGTTGAGATTGTGTGTGATAGATAGGGGAGAGCCGTGGGAAATACTCTTGCCCTTAGTGGAATTCTCCTACAACAACAGCCATCAAGCTAGCATTGGCATGGCGCCCCATGAAGCCCTTTATGGAAGAAGGTGTAGGACCCCCTTGTCTTGGGTACAAGACGAAGACCCGAAGGTATTGGGAATTGAGTATATTGACGATACTGATGCGGTGGTTAGGCTGATAAGGGATCGCATATTGGAGGCTCAAAGTAGGCAGGCGAAGTATTATAATGCAAAGCACCGTATGGTGGAGTTTCAAGTGGGTGAAAAAGTGTTCCTGAAAATCCGGCCAATGCATGGAGTGTCATGGGTACGGGGAGTGAAGAAGCTCAGCCCACGGTATGTTGGACCCTATGTCATAGTGGAAAGGATTGGCCCTTTGGCATATCGGCTGGAGCTACCGCCCGAGCTAGAAAATCTCCACGATGTGTTCCATGTATCGTCGCTTCGGAAGGCGCTGTTGCGTCCTGAATAATACATCCCTACAACTGATGGTAAGGTGGCGTCTGACAGATCTGTGCGACTGGAGCCGGTACGAATCGTTGATAATGAGATAAGAACCTTGCACCGCAAAAGTGTGCCTATGGTAAAAGTGTTATGGTCTAATCATGGGAAGGAAGAATTTACTTGGGAGCCGGTGGAATTGATGCAGAAGCGCTACCCGGAGCTGTTCTCCCAAGGTAACATTTTATAGCGCATAATATTTTGTACTTGCATCCCCATAGCCCTAGCCTGATTTCGGGGACGAAATCTTTTATTTTGTTTATAGGATTTGTAACGTCCCAATTCACGCTAGGCCCCTCGCACGAGTTTTGAGTCAAGAGACTTGACTCGGGCTCGGGACGCACTGGCAAAAGGTGTCAAGTGCGTTGAATGGAGTGTAGGGTTGAGTGATATCCAACGGATCGAAAGGAAATGGCCTAAGGGAAAATCGACGAGAATGGGAGTTGATACTCGCCGATCGACGGGTATCGGGAATGATACTCGCCGATCGACGGGTTTCGGGAATGATACTCGCCGATTCGACGGGTATCAATGGTCGATACCCGCCGGATTCAGAACTGCAGATTGGGAATTAGGTTAAGTGAAAGTCGACGAGAATTCCCGACGATTCTCACCGATCAACGAGAATGCCCGACGATTCTCACCGATCGTCGAGAATGCCCGGCGATTCTCCCCGATCGTCGAGAATGCCCGGTGATACCCACCGATCGTCGAGTATCGCTGACAGATACTCAACGCACTCAACGCCAGAATTTCCAATAAGTTGGCTAAGTGAAATTCGCTGGGTATCATTGTTGATACCCGACGAATTCGTCGAGAATGCCCGACGATTCTCGCCGACCGTCGAGAATGACGGTTGATTCCTGTCAAATTTGACTTGTGCGTTTTCTTCGCCCAGGCAGATTCACCGGCTTGTACAGGCGGACCGAACCGGACTTCGGGATTCGTGCTGATAATTATTCCTTGGACCGGTTCACTTCAATATGACCCATTAGGGTCGGTCCAATGGGGCGTTGACACGTGGCGGAAGGGATTTAACCTAATACATCGGTTTATAAGAGGAGATAAAGCTGAACCCTAGCCATCCTTGCCGATCATTCATGCCGTCATCGTGGACCTCGCGAAACCGACGGAGCCAAGGGAAGCAGTCGGAGTTCCTGGAGGCGGCCTTCTCTCTCTCTCTCTCTCTCTCTCTCTCTCTCTCTCTCTTTCCTTTGCCGTGAAGAACAACTGCACCAAGCAAGAGATGCCGCAAAGAAGGATGACTAGATCCATGGCCGGAAATGATGGTTCTGCTTGAATCGAGGTGAGCTTCCTCCCCTCTCCCTTGGTGCTAGATCTGTAGTTAATATTCTAGGAGAGATATCGACTCCTTAGAGTCTTGATGGTGAGGAGGAGATTTCTTAGGGAAAAGCCATGCCTAGGTCATTTTCTAGGCTTAGTTCCCTCCAACCTCTTCATTCTTCAAAGTGAACATGAGAGAGTGATTCGTGGAGAAATATGGATTTGTGAGGGTGAATAAGGGTTGATGATGTTTTGGAGGAGTTTTTGGGGGATTGGTGCAAGGAGGAAGATGAACGGATGCCGTTTATCTCGCCTTAAGATGCGTGCAGAAATCTTTTTTCTGCACGCAGCGACCTTCGTGGCAAATTTCGGTGGTGTTAGGGTCATATCTGGGTTTTTGAATAAACATGAAAGTCGTATCCCTCGAAATTATCTTTCCAACGAGTGGTTGCACGTTTCCAGGAGATACCTGTAGCCATGGGAAAGTCAGTTCGAATCGTCTGCGATTGGGGAAAAATCCTATACACAGCAGGCTTCGAATGAATTTCTGGTGTGATGCGATCAAATCTGGGCTTTTGACTAAACACAAAAGTGGTAGCCCTTGAAATTATCTTTCCAACGAGTTGTTACATGCACTCGTCGGATTTCTGTAGCCTCGGGAATCCTTGGTCGGAGTTGCTGCCTGGATTAGGGCTGCACCTAAATTCTTGGCTGTGTAATGTGGAATTCGATTAGGTGGAATTTAATGTGGCGATCCAACTCGAGGCTTGGGTGAACTCTTTTGACATGTTCATCATAGTGATATGATAAGTTGAGGTTATTGATTTGAATTCGTATAATGAGTTGTGGACAAGCCGAATTGAAGGAAAAGGCCTGACATAAATGGGTAGTTATAAATTGATAGATGTTTAAATGTTTTAACTATGGTCATGATGTTTGTTGAATGGATAAAAAGGGAATTAGTAATCCAATGCTTAGAGTGTCATCTCCCTACGGGTAGTATTATGGAAGTAACAAGTGTGGTGTTGACCGTCGCTATGGAATGGGATTGAGATGAGTAAAGTTGGACGGTTTGGCTTGGCCCTCAGTGTTCATGTCCCGAGGCTCCTCCCGTATTTGATGGAGGGTTGGGCTTGGTCCTCGGTGTTCACGTCCCGATGCTCCTTCCATGCCACGATATTGTTGAATTGCATGTCGTGTGAGTCGATACGTGGTGTCGTAATCCCGGGTTAAGGATAGTGTGGCAGGTCTACGGGCTCGCCAATCGTCACACCGATGAGAGTTGACAGCTAGACCTTAGATGGTTGGGCTTGGTCCTCGGTGTTCACGTCCCGAGGCTCCTTCCGTGCCAAGTGAATGGTTGGGCTTGGTCCTCATGTTCATTTCCGAGGCTCCTTCCGTGTCACGCATAGGCCAGTTCGGGTCTTGGATCTTGGTGCACATTTACCCAAGAGAACCCGCTGAGCTGTAGTACGCATGTGAGCTCCGCTGTTGTGTTCTTAGCGTTGAGGCATATGCAGGCCTAGGCCAGGTAGTGTGGAGACCAGCCTAGTAGTGGAGATGCCCGCTCTACTGTCACCATTTGGCCACGACGGTTGATGCCTGAGAGGTTAGCTACCTGCTCGAATAGTGGGAACTATAAGTCTGTCTCGACATAGCGATTGCATGTGCTGGATCATGGGTGTGTCATTGCATTGCATACATAGCATTGCACTTCATTGCATACACAAGACCCTCATCGTATAAGTTTGTATGGGCACTCCTATACGATGAGTTACTTATTGCTAAACGACCCTCAACTTATATGCTTGTATGGGCATCCATATAAGTTGAGTTACTTACTGTTATAATATTATACTCTCTTGCTGTTGTAGATGGTAGAATTGTAGAATAAGAGCTTGTTCATTTGTACACTACTTTTATTGCTACCTATGATTTGTATACTTACTTCACCTGCTTGTACTACTATTTTATATATATTGTACCTGTTCCTTTCTCCGCCCGGTGCCGAGGAGTCGCCGGGGGAACGGATGTGAAGCCACTTAGTCTTTAGGACTAACGGTTGCTACGTCTTCCTTTTTAGGAGGAAACCCCGCAGGTGGATCAGCAGGCTATGCAGCTGGACAGCAAGGCCAGGACGACAGGGCCTGAGGGGACGGTACCGTCGCTACTGTCGGTTACAGATGTGAGTGAGAGAGATTTTGTTGTAGACCTTCGGGGCAATTCTATTTTCGTACTCTGATTATGTAGAAGCTTGTTTAGCTTCTCTTTTGCTGTACTTATGGACTTATGCTTGGTGTGGGTTGACTTATTTTATTGTATGGTTGGGTTGGCATTTATATGTTGATATTGGTTGAAGCCGGCAGGATAGGCGTCTTGTAGTACAGGCTGACCCAAGTGTTAGTGTTACCGCAAGGCGGCTGTTCTGGGCATAAGACCCCTCTCATGCCGTGTCTTGTGTTACAGGAGGGGGGTCTTACACGCTGACGAGGAAAGATCAGAAGTTCGTTTGGACGTCGGAGTGTGCACGAGCTTTTGAAGAGCTGAAGTATCGTTTGACCACGGCGCCTGTGTTTACATCGCCATGTGGTATATACGGCTATGAGATCTATAATGATGCTTCAGGGAGAGGCTTAGGCTGCGTCCTTCTGCAGTTCGGCAAGGTGATTGCTTATGGATCACGCCAATTGAAAGTGCACGAACAAAATTATCCCATCCATGACTTGGAGTTGACGGCGGTGATCTTTGCACTGAAATTGTGGAGGCACTATCTTTATGGCATTAAAGTGGATATTTATACAGATCATAAGAGCCTAATGTATCTGTTGGACCAGAAAGAGCTGAATATGCGACAACGGAGGTGGATGGAGTTCCTTGGAGGCTACACCTTCGATAGTCACTGTACTCCCGAGAAGGGAAATGTGGTCGTTGATGCTTTGAGTCAGAGGACTCCAATGCAGGGAAGTTGGTTGCAGATGCAAGATGAGCGTCTGATCCAGGAATTGGAAGCGTTAGAGGTATCTTGTGTTGACAAGAATACCATAGCCGAGGCATTTTTGAACTGGACGGAGGTACAGTATGACCTTGCGGATAGAGTTCGGTGGGCAACGGTGCTTGATGAAAGTCTACAATGCTATGCAAAGGATGGGTCAGATGGCCAATTCTCCTGGGATGATGGTTTATTACGGAAGAATGGCCGTTTGTGCGTTCCAAGTTCGGGTAAATTGAGAGAGGAGTTAATGTATGAAGCTCATTTTGCCAAATACTTAATTCACCTAGGAAGCACATAGATGTTCAAGGATATGAAGAAGTTGTTTTGGTGGCCAGGAATAAAGAAAGACATAGCCTGCTATGTGGCTAAATGTCATACTTGTGCGTTAGTCAAGGAAGAATGTTAGATGCCTGGCGGTTTCCTAAAGTCATTACCTATTCCGGTATGAAGTTTGATGATATTTCAATGGATTTCGTGCATGGACTGCCAAGATCTCAACGCGGGAATGATTCAATCTGTGCGATTATAGACCGGTTGACAAAAGTGCTCACTTCCTACCAAATAAGAGGGACGATTCAGTGGAAACTTTGTCAAAACTCTATGTGGAGCAGATTGTTCGATTGCACGGTGTTCCCCGGAGCATCGTCAGTGACCGTGATGGACGATTCACATCCAGTGATTGGAGGCTAGTCCATCAACTGCTGGGAACAAAGCTAGCATTCAGTACGGCCTTTCATCCCCAAACAGATGGCCAAACTGAGCGGACCAACAGAATAATGGAAGATATGCTCTGAATGTGCGCCCTAGATTTTGGTAAGAGATGGGAAGATCATCTCTATATGGTGGAGTTTGCCTACAATAACAGCTACCAAGCGAGCATCGGTATGTCACCGTTTGAAGTTCTGTATGGTCGTAAGTGTCGTACACCGTTAGCTTGGGCTGAAGCAGGCGATTCCAAGCTGTTTCACTGTAAGGAAATCGAAGAGGCTACCTCAACCATACGCTCTATTCGGGAAAGGCTATTGATAGCCCAGGATCGACACACAAAGTAATACAACGCCAAACACCGAAACGTCGAGTTTGCGGTGGGTGATTGGGTATATTTGAAGATCAAACCCTTCAAAGGCGTGTCCAGGATTCGACGGTTGAAAAAGCTAAGCCCGAGATATCTTGGTCCGTTTGAAGTGGTGGAGCGAGTTGGGGAAGCTTCTTATCGGCTAGCTCTTTCGGCCGAGTAAAGCGGACTGCATGATGTGTTTTACATCTTAGTTCTTCGGAAAGCCGTCAAGGATCCAGCTCAAGTGATAGAGAATGATCGTGTTCCAGTCGAGTATGGGCTAACGATGAAAGTTCGGCCCATTCGGATCGAAGACAGAGCAGAGAAACAGTTGCGGAACAAGACAATCAGGATGGTCAAAGTCTTGTTGGACAATTGTGGTCGTGATGAGCTAACATGGGAGCGGGAGCAGACCATGCGAGCTAATTTTCCCGAGTTGTTTGTTTAAAGTGTATAATCGTATGTCTTTTGTTGATCGTACATTTTGTTATATATCGTATATCTTTATTGATTACTGGGTTTCCTTGTTGTGCCTAAATTTCGGGACGAAATTTTTGTTAAGGAGGGGAGGGTTATAACACCCCAAAAATCCCAAATTTCCAAAGTTTTGAATTCAGGCTAAGACACGGCCTGGGACACGGGCATGTCCCAGGGCATGTCCTGCTTGGGCTTCTCAAGAAGGTGTTGAGTGTGGTTTGGTCTCGAGAAGGCGTTGAGTGAGGCACACGGCCTGAGACACGGGCGTGTCCCAAGCCGTGTCCTTCTCTGTGTGCACTTAATGCCATCCTCTCAACACTCAATGCCATGAGCTCGACAATCGTTTAGTGAAGCACACGCCCAGCCACACGGGCGTGTCAGAGGGCGTGTCCCTCTCGGGTTGTGGCCAAGGTTATGTGGCCTGTTGAACATGGTCTAGACACGGGCGTGTCTGAAGCCGTGTTAGGTCACACGGCTTATAACATGGGCATATCACAGGGCCGTGTCCTGTTCTTGATGAGTTGGTTCGTGAAACACTTACAGTACACGGCCTGTGACACGGGCGTGTCACAGGTCGTGTCAGCCGCAAAATTAGACTTTTCAGCCAATTTGTGGTTGTTCGTTTCCCTCATCCTTAATCCAATGGACCTAGGTATTCCCAGCTGGGTTTATCTCTGGGATTGAGTGAAGATATCATTCTTCACTTAGCCATTATCTCTCTCAAGATCTTAGTGAAAGAGGAGAGCTAGGAGGAGGAAGAGGAGAAGATCCGACCACTGCGGAGCGTTAGAGTTCTGTTTGGAGATCGGAGGCAAAATCTATGGAGGAAAGATCGCTGCGGTCCTTTCCACCGACGAAGATTTCTATGGCTCCCAAGAGATAATCAAGGGTAACGATCTTCCTTCTTTGGAAAAGTGAAGTACTCCTTTATGCATGGCATGGGATTCTCCACCCAAAGCGGTGGAAGTGTAAGTGATCCCCGTGGGTTGATAGTTGCTATCCCCAGTTGAGTCTTCATCTAGACCCAAAAATGTGTAGTACGGGATAGACATGCTGTGTGAAGCCCATCTAGACAAGTTGGTCTAGATTGGTGATGTTGCATATTGTGCACTGGAGAAGACTCCGCGTATAAACGTGTAGTTTGTGGAGTCAATGGGTTATACCTGTGAAAGGGAGTAGCAGGAAGTACTGGAATGCGGAATTCAAGGAAAATACCCTTATATTGCTTGTGCTATGGCCAGTCCTTGGTGGACAGTACTTAATGGACAGTATGGCTATTGTGAGGCCAGTCCTTGGTCGACAACATGGCCATTATGAATTCAGTCCTTGGTGGACGTTATGGCTATGAAATGAATGCTCTTTTGAAGGCTTCGTGCCGAACAGGAAAGGTGAAACCCACCCACGCCTTTTTATATAGCCGCGAGTATGTAATACTCAGTGATGGCAAAGGTGACTTGAGCAATGGGGGGTGGATGATCCGTACCTGCGTTATGCCGACAGTATAAGAAAGTGTCAAGACGTTGAGCTTTCGTCAGTTCCATAATGAGAGTCTTAGGCCTGCGCGCCATTAATACAAAATGCTCATATACCATAGAAATGGAGGTGGGACCCTGGTATACCGGTATACCAAGAATGTGCCCTTAGTGCACTGATCGTCGGGCCGTCTGGCTGACGATTGTGATGGATTGATTTGTGCGTGAGAGCACAATGTATGTGATATCAATCATGTATTGCTCTGCCTGCAGCGAAGGAATGTTACTGCCCCGAAAAAGGGGTAGGATTGTTATAAATTGGTCAGCTGATTGCTGACCGTTGCCTTGTTTGCCACCGTTTTGGTGGCCTGTCCCTATTCAGGTGCTGGAGAGCCGAGCGGGAAGTAAGGGCTGAAGTCCCTGCTATTGCTGCTATTGCTGATGCCGCTGATAGCCTTAGAAGGCTATATATATATTGTATTTTTCTTATGTGTGGCTGGCCTGCGCGCCAATGTTTGTAATACACATTATTTAAAGAGAAACTGTAAGGCCTTAAGGCCAAACCCTTTTGTGTATTTATTGTACATTCCTGCCCAGAGTTTATATATAAAGGTTGTTTTATATATATTGGACATTCCTGGTGTGAGTTCATATTATTGTTAAAATCTTTCGCTAGATTGCTCTGAGTTAGGATGCGATAATGTTGTTGTATTAACCTGTGACCTCGCCGTCTATCTATGGCATATGGTGTGGGGCCCCGGCCGGACCTTCTATTATATGCTATGTAACGGGTGGAGTCGCTACAAAGTGTCCAAGTGTCGAGTGCACTTAGACAACTTTAGGCATCGAGTACGTCGAGACTAAGTGTCCAATCCTCGAATGCGCTGAGACAACTTTAGGCATCGAGTGCGTCAAGTCCACTCAATGAATCCACTTAAGAAGTTCTGAGTACGATTATCTTTCGGGATTAATCTCAATCATTGATCAAATCGTATCAAATACGACAGGTACGCATCTCTCACATTCTCAAATAAGGGTAGGTATAAATAGAAGTGTGTGTGCTTAAAATAAAATACACTATTCCTAGCCCTTTTCAACTCTCTGCCTCCTTGAGACGATATTTAGAGCAAAACTCCTAACATATAAAGGTTCCATAGCACTAAAAGGAATGGATTTCCTTTTCAAGGGTTCTGAGTTAGTGAGAAATGGATTCAAGGATGATATAGAGGAAGTACACCTAGTTCTCCACTTTTTGCAGGTCGTTGACCTAGAATTCATCCTGTCAGAGCTGAGCTTAATTTGGAAGAGAGAAGTTCTCAAACTATATTTGAATGCCACTGCAGACTCATCCTACAATAAAATCAAGTCATCTATCTGTGGACACAAGATAAAGATCACTCCCAGAAGACTGAGAAAAGCCCTAAATCTTCCTAAGTTCAGGTCGTCTTATCAAGAAGTCAAACTTTATCAGGATGATGTGAAATCCACCCTCAAGTGTGGTGGGGTTTCAAAGCATACCACTGGGTTTGTTCTGAGAAAGGAGATGAACTTAAAAGAAAAGTTTCTGGCAAATGTTGTTGGCAAAGCTTTGTTCTGCAAGATAGGGTCCCATGACAAGATCTCCAGAAGAATGTTTAAGCTAATGACCAAGATAATTCTATCCAAGAGAACTGATTGGGATAGGTACTATTTGACAAAATAGTGGACTGTGTCCCAGAGCCAAACCTGGGAAGAATCTTATCTCTATACTTGAATATTTCTATTCCAGGGATCCTCAATGTGAGGCTAGGAACAAAGATCCATCACTTGAGGACAATCGACTCCAAGATGTTTAATTGATGGGACAAGGTATTGCTTCCACACCAACAAGCAACTGTCAAGAAGAAAAAGAAGGATGTTATAATCACTCAAGAAAGCACTGGAAGTAGCTCTTTTAAGAGTAGTGAAGAAGAGCCTCATGACCGTCAGCTGTTTGACTCTTCTGAAGAAACTAGAAGAGATATTAGTGCTCAGGTCTTTATGCCCTCAGAACCTATAATAAAGTCTGTACAAGCAAGTGGATCACAATAATAATACATTACAGTAGAGGTAGCTAAACAAGTGACTGGAAGTATTGTGAATAGATTTTGTGCAGAACTTGAGGGGGAGGCTACCAAGTCACATTCTCCTACAGAGAGGGAGCAAGTGAAATCAATGCAAGACAAGCTTGATTCCTTCCTAGAGAATCTGTAGAGCAGGATTGATTAGATACCTGATGAGCCTTCATGGCTGGCCTCCAGTACTCTTGCTGAGGGTGAGCAGGTTCTAGCAACAGTGGGAGAAGTTACTCAACACACAATTGCTGAAAACCAATAACCTCCTATTCTAGAGAATAAAGGTGCTCTTGTTACAGATTAGACAGAACAGCAAGCTCCTATGGGGATTGTATAAGTTGAGGGGGGAGTTTCATACTGAACTCCCTGCTCAAGATACAATATATACCAAGAAATCATCTGAATTTGATAAGGCAGCTGCTGATGCTAATGATCATTAGTCTAAATATATAAGAGCTGACTCTGAAATAATGGAAGATGTAAGGGAGAAGGATGAGGATGTCTGTGACCAAGATACATCTCATCAAGCTGATCCAATGTCCTTCACATTCTTAGCTCAATTGAAGGGTTTGCTATATGATCAAAGAAGACAGCTAGAGAACTATGTTGATGATTCCATCAAAGAACTAAGACAGAATCTGTCTACAGAGATCAAGTCCATTAAATTTGAAGTGAACCTGCTCAAGGCCAATACAGTTGCATTCTTCACAAAGGCTGCTCCTACTGTAGCATTCACTGAAAGTAAACTTCAGGAGATTTGACTTAGGGAGAATGACATTATATAGAATCAGAACATCATATCCAGCAATATGGTAATGGTTCATGTTGGGAATATTGCCCTCAATGTTTCCTAGATTTGAAGAGGCATCACAATAAATACTAAGAGCATAATTGTATTTGAAGTTTTTCAAGTTCATTACGTACATGATGTTCCTTGGAACAAGTTTAGATAAGTTATCTAAGTGATTGTGATAGGTGGTCATAAGGAAGGAAGGTGGAGAGACACAAATTTTTTTAAGTTCATAGGCATCGAGTGAAGCCAGTTCACTCAACGACTGATATCAAGGAAGGATGCTGGAAAGACTCAAATTCGTCTAAGTCTACATGCGTCGTGTGAATGCAGTTCACTCGATGCCATATAATATAAGGCATCCAGTAAAGCTCAGTCTGTCTACTCTTCAACATTGGCAAGGGAGAAATTCGACTAAGGCCAAAATCATTGAGTGAGGATAGCTCACTGAACGCCAAAAGAAAGAAGCTTTGAGTCAAGCTCAAGCAGTCAAAGCTTTTGATGAATCTGTCAAGAATTCTGGCTAAGTCCAGAAGCATTGAGTGAGGAAAGCTCACTCAACGCCCAAAGAAGCAAGCATCGACAGAGCAATGATCAGTCAAAGCATAAGAAGAGATAGAAAGAAAAATCTATCTAATTCCAGATGCGTTGAGAGAGTACAGCTCACTCAATGCAAGCCCATCAAGAAAATCGGCTAAGTACAAAAGCATTGAGTGAAGGCAGTTAACTCAATGCCTTATCAAAGAAGGCAGACAGTCAGTGAAGCGGCTAAGTCTAGAAGCATTGAGTGATGAAGGTTCACTCAATGCACTCAACACCTGACATTGCAAAAGAAATTGGCTAAGTCCAAATTCATTGAGTGAAGCCAGTTCACTCAATGCACTCAATGGCTAATCCGTAGAAATATTGCCCAAGGACAAAAGAGTTGAGTGATGAAGGATCACTCAACGCACTCAACGCCTAGCAGTGCAGAGATATTGGATAAGTCCAAATTCGTTGAGTGATGAAGGTTCACTCAATGCCTGGTAGTGCAGAATATTTGACTAAGGGTTTTTGCGCTGAGTGATGACCACTCACTCAACGCACTCAACGCCTGGGATGAAACTGTTAAATTGGCTAAGTCTACAGATGTTGACGTCAGCAAACGTGAACAAAGTTCAAAATGTTGAGGGAAGTCTATAGTATATGACAAATGGCATTGCTGGCCTACTGTATGACTTTTCCAGTAAAAGCAAAGTTGCAGCCAATAACTTCAGTGGGGCCCATAAGTCAAATAGCCGTTAGACGGAGGAAGATAATAGGATAGAGATTGATAGAAGCAAATCAACTTTTAGGGTTTAACATTTTGCAAAGAGGCTAAACTTCAACGTCTTCTTCCTCGCCATTATTGCAGAGCTTGAAGCTGAAGTTCAAACTCGGTGATCTAAAAGTTCACCCAGATAACTGTTGCGATCATCACCTGCTAAAACAAGTTCAGAAGAGATTTCTGCGAAAGAAGAAGCAGATCATTCTAATTTTTGTAGTGAAGGTTAGCTGAATTAAGAATACTAAGAACTGTCAAATCATTGTCTTCATCAGCTCGGTCAGAAACTTGTGTTTCTGAGTTACTTCCAACATAAACATCAGTGTCTTGAAGATCAACATTCTTGTTATTGAGAAGAAGTTAGGGCTGATATTTTATCAGCTCAAGAAGCAGAAGGCTCAGAGAAATTTCTCTAGAGTCAAAACATCAACACCAACCTGTCTTCTATAGGATCCTTTAGATCTGAGTTGCAGGCCCATTGTATAAAGACTGAGTGTAGGATCATTTGTGTATCTGATAGGTAGGGCCTGTATGTCTGAGGTAGGAGAGTCATTCTATCTGAGGTAGGGCCTTTGTGCCTGGTTTGTAGGATCCAGCTATGGATTTGAGGTAGGGCCTTATGCCTGAGCTGTAGGAGAGTCATCCTCTCTAAGTTGTAGGGCTAACCTCCTAGCTTGAGTTGTAGGACTATAAATTTAGTTTGAGGTAGGTGATCTTTGGATCACTGAGTTGTAGGAGAAATATTGCTCTGAGGTAGGGCTTTGTGTCTGAGGTACGTCTTGGTGGATACTGAGAGATCCTGAGGGATCTGAGTTATAAGCTCTTAGGAGCCGAGTTTTGGAGAAAAGTCTTATCTAACACACTGTTAGAAAGGTGAGAGGGATAGAGGATGCACCCATAATCTGGGGAACCACTATAAATTCTGTATGTGCTTTTGTGGCGTGTCTCTAAAGTTGAAAACTACTAACTCAAAACCAACTTAAAGAAGGAAAATCAAAAAAAGACAAAAAACCTATTCACCCCCTAGGTGTTTAACTACCCTTGAAACTAAAGACTTTCAAGTGGTATCAGAGAGAGGTTACTCAAGAAGGACTTAACCGTTTGAGTAGATCTCAAAGGGTAGTTAAAAGAAGTATACTTATGGTTTCAGGAGAGAACCATAAGGAGCTGGGTTCCATGAAGCTTCCTATCTACAGGAAGGAGAGCTTTGGAATCTAGAAGGAGAGGGTCAGTCTTTTCATGGAAGCATCTGACCCAAGGATCTTTATTACAATCAAAGACGGACCTTTCATCCCTTTGAAAATTTAAGTTTTGGATGCAATATTACAGATACCAAAGAAATATTCAGAGATGACCAAGGATAAAGTCATCTTGGCCACCATAGATAGGAGGGCACAGAACATCATTGTCAGTGCCATAGATGACTCAACCTTCGAGAACTTGGTTCACTGCCAGACCTCCAAGGAGATGTGGGACACTTCAATGGTCTACATGGAGGGCCCAAAAGAGGTTAGAGATGATAGAAAGTTCTTTCTCAATCAAGAGTATAAGGCTTTCAGGAAGTCCATGAAAGAGAGCATAGTTGGATGCTTTGAAAGATTCTTCAGAATAGTGAATGAGCTAAGGACCTATGGGAGTGTCTTCAACCATTATGAGCTTAATGACAAGTTCCTAAGGTCTCTAACTAGAGACAGGGACACCAAGATATGTGTCATCAGAGAGGTGGCAAAGCTGGCTGATACCCCCCCCCCCCCCCCTCACACTCTATTTGGAAAGTTGCTCTCTTATGAGATGCATCTATCTGCAAGGAAAGAGGAGGAGACAATCAGCAAATACCACGCTATGGAAAATTCTTTGGCCTTCAGCGCTGACAGTACTAAAACGAGCAAGGAGACGAATTCCTCTCCTCCATGGAGGCCTGTTGATTCAGACAGCATAGGGCCAAGCTCATTAGACTGCAGCAACTCTGATGAAGAGTTTGTTACCTTTTCCAGGTAATTCAAGAAGTTGATGAAGAGGAAGCAGTGGAGGAGCAGACCTTCCTCCTCCTCTCATCATAGGAATAACCACTCCAAGGTAGATATGTCTGATTCTAAAACTAGTAAACATATTTCCTCTAAAGTTGTCTATTATTATTGCAGCAAGCCAGGGCATGTGATAGCTGACTGCACAGTCAAAAGAAGAGAGGTTGGTGAGAAAAAGGTCCACCAGCACAAGGGCAAGAAGTAAAAGTCCTTCATTTCAAAGAAAGAGAAGAGCTGGAATTAGTCTAACTTAGCATCTTCTGAGTCTAAAGAAGAAGAAGCCTATATAGGGCTCTTTGCTGTTGAAGAAGAAGCTGGAAAAGAAGCTGAAGGGTCTGTTTGGGACAGCGGCTGCGGATCAGAAATCTGCTCTCTGATCCGCAGCCGCTATTACTCCTGTTTGTTTAGGATTTCTCCCCCCCGCGTTTTAGGAATCCCGGTTCAGGAATAAAGCATTCCTCCAGCGCCGCTTCCCCCCCGCGTCTGGCTTCCGTAAAATCGCGTTAACCTAATTCTCTCGCACGCGCGATTCTTCCTCCCCCGATCCCGTCGCTCCTCCTCCAATTGATTTCCGGCGGTTCTTTCTCGCAGCAGACATCCCCGACGTCTCCAGCCTCCAGATCGCCAGCGTTCGCTGCCTTCCCGGCCATTTGCCAGCGTTCGCTCCTCCCGATCCCGTCGCTCCTCCTCCAGCCTATTTCCGGCGAAACTTTCCCGCAGCGGTCATCCCCGACGTCTCCATCCTGCAAATCTCGCCGGCGTTCGCTGCCTTCCCGCCCATTTCCGGCGTTCGCTCCTCCCCTGCCTCCATCTCCGGCCGCGATTTTTACTCCCGATCCCGGCGCATCAGCCGTCTCCTTCCAGGTAATTGCATTTCAATACCACTGTGACTTTTTTGGGGGGGTTGTGGTGTGTGTGTGTGTGAATGTAGTGTGTGTTTGATTTTTTTGGGGGGTATGTGGTATGTGTTTGTGTGTATGAATATGTGTTTGTGTGTGTATGAATTTTTTTAGGTGTGAATGAGGGTGTGTGTGTATGAATGTGTGTGTGTATGAATTTGTGTATGTGTTAATTTTTTTTGTTGTGTATGTGTTTGTGAATATGTGTGTGCATGTGTTTATGATTGTGTGTGTGTGTTGTTTGTGAATTAAGGAGTGTGTGTGTTTATGAATGTGTGTGTATGAATGTGTGTGTGAGTGTGTATGTGTTGTATGGATGAATGAGTGTGTGTGTGTGTGTCTGAATTTGTATGTATGTTTGTATTGAATGTGTGTGTATATTGAATGTGAGTGTATGTTAAGGTGTGTGTGTATGTGTGTGCATATTAAGGTGTGTGTTTGTGTGTAAATTAAGGCGTGTGTGTGTGTATTTGTGTTGTATGTTTACTGATTTTATTTAGTTTATAGAGTAATGGGAAAAACAAAAGAAGGAGGGCCTGTAGCGAGTTGGGAGTCAAGCGAGGTGTTACTATTTTGTGATCTTTGCATTAAGGAGATTGGACTGGGAAATCGACCCACAACACACTTTAGCAAAGAGGGGTGGCAAAACCTGATATCTGGGTTTAAAGATCGAACTGGAAAAAGCTATGATAGAATGCAAATGAAAAACAAATGGGATCATTTGAAGAAGGACTGGAAGTTATGGAGAGAGTTGAAGCATGGAGAGACGGGTTTAGGCTGGGACCCGGAGAAGAGAACAATAGCTGCCTCAGATGATTGGTGGACAGAGAAGCTTAAGGTTTGAACAATATATTTTTCTTTTTAAATTATTTTGTTTAGTCGACAGAATTTTAATATTGTTTTTTGATTATTACAGGTTGTGCCTGCCGCGAAAAAATTTCAGTCTGGTGGCATTTCACCAGAGTTGGAGGAGAAACTGAACGCTATGTTCAGCCAGGTGGTCGCAACTGGAGAGGACTCCTGGGCTCCTTCGATTGGGACTTTGCCACCGGATGTGGGGAGGATCCACTTAGAAGATGATGTTGCAGATAACACGGAGAATATTGGGAGTGCTTCCACCTCGGCGGTTAAAAGAAGAAAGTTCGGGAAGAACAAAGGAGTAGCACTTTCTTTGATGTCAGATTTGCATCAATCGACCCTAGCACTGAAGCCTCCATCAGTTATCTCAGTAAAAGAAGTCGTTCAGTTGATTGCTGGTAGCCCAGAGATACGGGCAAATCCCGATCTCTATTACTTTGCTCTCGATCACATCAGGGACAAGACCACGAGGGAGATCCTAATGAGTATTCCAGAAGAAGACCGGGTTTGGTGGATTAAGCAGGCGTACGAGAGGAGAGCTCATTGAGCATCCACTTAGATGATATCTTTATTTCTTTTTGTTTATCGTGAGAACTATGTGTGTGTTTTTTTAGCATGATTAACAATATGATGTTTTTTTTTGGCCATGATAAACATTATGTTTCTTTTAGCACTATATGATGTTTAATTTTTGTTGTTATATCACATGATGATTATAATTAATGTTCTGTGATAATATAAATACAGGTATTTAAATGGAAGGGCATGACTCATCCACAGAGGATTCTGGGGATTCAACAAGTATTTCGCCTGAGCGAACACAATATATACAGTACTGTCGTGCAGTTATGTCATCGATCGAGAGGCTGGATTATTATGTTCGTGACACGAGACCATGCATGAATTCTGCCCAAACAGGTGCGAAATGGATTAAGGAATTACTGGAAGGACATCCAGATAGGATTCACGATGCATTTAGGATGTCGAAACGCATTTACATTGATTTACTTCATAAACTAGAGGTGGATCATGAACTTCAAGGGTCACAACGAACGACGCCAAGAGAAGTTCTAGGGCTTACATTGTACATCTTAGCACAAGGAGGTTCCATTAGATTGGCGAAAGAGCGATTCCAACACTCGACTGAGACCATTAGTAGATATTTTTCGAAAGGACTTACATCACTTTTGTTACTGTCTGCTGAGGTTATAAAGCCCATGGACCCTCAGTTCAGAGAGATTCCGGCCGAGATTAGATGTGATGCTCGTTACATGCCATTCTTCAAGGATTGCGTTGGTGCAATTGACGGGACACATGTAGATGCGAGGATACCCGTAGAAGATCAAGTCCGGTACATAGGACGTCACGGCACAACGACGCAAAATGTAATGGCAGTCTGTGATTTTAATATGTGCTTTACATTTGCATTGGCTGGATGGGAGGGCACTGCTCATGATAGCCGCATCTTCGCACGCGCATTGGGAGATAATCGACTAAATTTTCCGCATCCCCCGCAAGGTACACAAATCAAAATTATTATAATCATTTAAAAATTTTTTTCCGCATCAGCCGTTTGGGTGTTTAACATGCCAAATAAATGCAGGTAAATTTTATTTGGTGGATGCTGGATACCCGTTGAAGATGGGTTATTTGAAGCCGTATCCTGATACACGATATCACTTGGCAGACTATGCCCGTGGTAGTCGGCCTGTTCATGGAAGGCAAGAACATTTCAATAAGGCGCATTCATCACTTCGCAGTGTTATCGAGCGTACGTTTGGAGTGTGGAAGAAGAAGTGGCACATTCTGAGCAAAATGCCACAATATACCTTCAAGAAACAGCGGTCCATAGCGCTAGCCACAATGGCTTTGCATAACTTCATTCGTAGACATCCTTCTCGCTGGGACCCTGAGTTTAATGCTTGTGATGCGGATGAGTCTTCTTACGTTCCCTTAGAGGATGAAAACCATGCGGCAGAGGATGGCATTGAAAGCGATGTGGGTGATGCTGCTGGAGCTGAATATATGTCTACGGTACGAGATAGCATTGCCGAAGAAATATACATGGCGCGTCGGTAAAAATTCGAACCTTATCTGGTTAAATAATTTACAGTATTTAAATATTCATACCAATTGATGTGTATAAATTTTCTTCAAACAGGTGATCACAAAGGATTGGAGAGAGCAATCAACGGACGTTGGAAGTCAATTTACATTTATCAGTTATTTTGTGTTATTTAGACATGTTTTTAAGAATGATATGAAAGACTCTTGATATCAGTTGTTTTTACTAGCTCTCTGCGTTAAAATATTTATGTATTTTAAAGAAAAAAAAAACAGCTTCCAAAAGCTGTTCATCCAAACAGCTAAATTAGAAAATTGCTCTTCAAAGCGCACTTCTGCACAGAACACCCAAACACTCTGCAGCTTTTCAAAACTGCTCCCCAAAGAGCTATTTCAAAACAGCTCTATCCGGACAGCAGCTTTTCAATCCGCCAGAGCTGTCCCAAACAGAGCCGAAGTCTATCCTGCTGCCAGGATAGGGATCAGGGCCCCTCTGTCACATTCAGATAGTGACGCAAAGGAGGATGAAGATAAAGAAGATACCAATAGCTGCTATGGGCTGATGGCCAAATTTGATGAAGAATCCAGCCAGGGCCAGTCTGGTCCAAAAAAGATATTATCTCTATCCAGCTCATCTTCTGACTCAGAATATGACACTAGTCCAAATTCTTAAGCATTATCATCTAATAATGAAGATGGGTCAGAATCTGAAGAAGATGTCAATCAGTTGATTGACAAGTATGGTGCCCTTCTGGATGCCTTCAAAAGAAGCAAGAAGCTGGATAAGAAGCAAGCTGAGGAGATTATGTACCTTCAGCTAACTACCTCCCAACAGGTTGAGAAAACATCCTTGCTAGATCAGAAGGATAGGGAAGTCAGCCAACTGAAAACCATTTCACTCATTCAGATTGGCACCATTAGATTCAAGAATAGTCTCATTAGGGATCTTGAAGAGAAACTCCAGAGGGAGAAAATGATAGTGGTTAGTTATTCTAAGCCAAGTACTGTGTTGCCCCTAATAGACTCCTCCTCTCAAAAGGGTATGAAGGGGTAGGGATTCAAGGAAAGCACAAGAGTTGCCTATTCCAACCGGAAAGGCAAAGCTCCTGTTCAGCCTCTGGCATCCAAGCCTCCCATTCCTTTTAGGAAAGTTAAGTTGCCTTCAAATAGGTATGACCAAGAAAGTATCTATGGTCACTGGATGAATAGTAGATCCACTGGTGTGAACAAAGATGTTTATAGCCATGGTGGAAGATATATTAGGGGAATGAGTGCCTTTAAGGCTCCCCATGAGGAAATTCAAATGGCCCATCATGGATCATTTGTATTTATTGCACCAGCCACCTCACTTAAGAAAGTGGTAGTGGCCCACTCTCAAGAGGAGAAAAGACCCATACCAAGGGTAAGTCTATCAGTAGGCTAGATCTTGCTATCTCTGATAATATAAATAGCCAATCCTCTGCAAAGAAGACTGATATAAATGGCATTCAGAGCAAGCCAAGAAAGTCTATTGAAAGACTCACTTTCAGTTAGATCCTTGCTGAAAAGAACTTGAAGAAGGCTGCTGCTCCTCTTCCTTCTGTACAGTCAGCAGTTAATCAAACTGTAGGACCTTCTCAGAAAAGAAGATATAACATTCATGAGTTTTGGTGTTGTGGTAAGGTGGGGCATTTTGCCCTAGATTGTTGGCATAATCCAAGTATGCCCAAAGCAAATGTTAGTCTTCCTGTCAAAAAATATGCAGGAAGAAAGTTTCTGTTTCAGACTAATCAGAACCTAGGACCCAATAAATATTGGGGTCCTAAGGTAAGATAATTTATATGCTGCAAGTTAGTCCAAGTGCCTATATCCATATATGGTACTTGGACAGTGGTTATTCCAAGCACATGATTGGAACAAGGAGAATTCTAAAGGAGTACACTCCAGTAAAGGATGGACCCAAAGTAATCTTTGGTGGTTCAGATAAAGGAGTGATAAGAGGCTATGGTAAGATTACCAATGGCATAGTCACAATCTCAAAAGTGGCTTATGTTGAAGGGTTGCAATACAACCTGATAAGTATAAGCAAACTCTGTGATCTTGGCTATGTCATTGCATTCAACAAGGATGAGTGCCAAATCAAGAGGTCGAGTGACCAAGAGGTCATCTTGACAGGCACTAGGAGTGGAAATGTTTATTGCTTAAACTTTTTATGTATTAATAAAGATTCTCCTATATTTCTAATGGAAAATGAGAAAGTCTCATATTGTGTACAATGACACAAATGACTAGCTCATTTGAATTATAAGATTATTGATAAGGTCTTTAGTGAAGAGCTAGTTAAGAATGGTCCCAAGATGAAATACACCAAGGAAGGCATTTGCTCTGCATGCCAAAAGGGTAAGCAGACCAAAGCTTTCTTCAAGAGCATTGGGACCAAAGACTCTTTGAGGTATTTATACCTTCTGCATATGGACTTATTTTGTCCTAGGACGGTTCATAGTCTAGGTAGGAAAGTCTACACCCTTGTGGTGGTTGATGACTATTCTAGCTTTGTTTGGTTTTTCTTTCTTAAGAAAAAGTCTGAAACCCTTGATATCTTCAAGACTTTTGTCAAGCAAATTCAGAATGAGCTAGAAAGTACTGTGGTCAAAATCAGAAGTGACCATGAAATTGAATTTCAGTTTGAAAGCATGATATGGTTCTGTGAAGAGCAAGGGATTCATCAAGAATTTTCTTCTACGAGAACACCCCAGCAAAATGGGATTGCTGAGAGGAAGAATAGAACTCTCATAGAGGCTGGTAGGACCTTGCTAAGTGACATATCTCTCCCAGAATATTTCCGAGTTGAGGTAGTAAATACTATAGGTCATGTCCTTAATAGTGCTTCTATCACCAAAAGCCACAAGAAGACTCCCTATGAGATTATGAATTGCAGAAAACCAAACCTGTCTTATCTCAGGATCTTTGGTAGCAAGTGTTATGTGTAGAATAATGGGAAGTCCTATGTGACTAAGTTTGCTGCCAAGTCCTATGATGAGATTTTTGTTGGGTACAACAATCAAAGTAAGGACCATAGTATCTATAACTTTGAAACTAAAGTGGTAGAAGAGTCTGTTAATGTAGTATTTGATGAGTCAACTATGATTAACAGTGAGCTGCCAAGCTGCTCTTCTAGACTTGCGAGTTTAGAGCTGATGATGCACAAGCTAACCATCAAGAAAGCTGCTCCAAATTCCTAAGATCCAGAAGGAGTGTGGATTCCAGAAGAATGGCAAAGCTCACATGACTTAGATGAAGATCAGGAATCTCTAGCTTCTAATGCTCAGGATGATGAAGAAAGATTGCCTCTAGCTGTCAGGCATCTAAGGGATCATCCAAGACACAAGATTATTGGTGATCCCAACGAAGGATTAGTGACAAGGGGCAGAAATCTCAATATAACAATGTATTCAAGTTTCCTATCACAAGTCGAGCGCAAGAGATTTAAAGAGGCAAACATAGATCAGTTCTGGATTTCGTTAATAAACTTGATGAAAATGGCATTATAATCAAGAACAAGGAAAGGCTGGTAGCTAAGGGGTATAGACAAGAAGAAGGTATTGACTTTGATCAAACCTTTGCCCTTGTAGCAAGATTGGAAGCCATCAGACTATTCCTTACATATGATACACATAAGGGATTAAAGGTCTACCAGATGGATGTGAAGTCAGCATTCCTGAATGGTTACTTAAAGGAAGAAGTCTATGTTGAGCAGCCTCCTGGTTTTGTTGTTCCTAACTCTCCTGACTTTTTTTATAGACTTAGGAAAGCTCTATATAGGTTAAAGCAAGCTCCTAAAACAAGGTGTGAGACATTGTCTAGCTTCCTCATTGATAACAAATTCTCAAGGGGGAAGATACATAAGAACCTATTCCTAAGAGAATCTAAGGGAAAGATCATCCTAGTCAAAATTTATGTAAATGACATAATTTTATGGTCTATTGATGATAAACTTTGTAGGAAGTTTGCTAAAATTTTGCAAGGAAAGTTTGAGATGAGCAGTATGGGTGAGCTTAAGTTCTTCTTGGGCCTCCAAGTAAGGCAAACTGAAGATAGATTGACCATATCACAGTATAAGTTCACTAGGGAGTTGATTAAAAAGTTTGGTATGGAGAATACCTCCACCATGAAAACTCCCATGGGGTCAAGTATGCCTATAGACAAAGATGAGGTAGGGAAACCTGTTGATGAAACTTTATATAAAGGGATAATTGGCTCCCTTCTATATCTTAATGCAAGTAGGCCAGACATCATGTATGTTACATGTGTTTATGCTAAGTATCAGGCTAGCCCTAAAGAATCTCGCTACTCTGTTGCTAAGAGGATTTTGTGGTATCTCAAGGGCATACCTGATCTTGGCCTTTAGTACCCTAGAAATAGGGATTTTGAACTAACAGGATGTTCAGATATAGATTTTATAGGCTGCAAAGAGGATAGGAAGAGCACATCAGACACCTGTCAATTCTTGGGAGGAAGACTTGTGTCTTAGAGCAGCAAGAAGCAGACCAGTGTTGCTATTTCAACAACTGAGTTAGAGTATATCTCAGCAGGTAGCTTCTGTGTACAGTTATTATGGATCCAGCATCAGCTCTAGGACTACAAAATCCAGATAAGTAACACTCCCATGTACTGTGATTCAACTAGTGCAATCTCTATTGCTAGGAATCATATATCACACAGTAGGACTAAGTATATAGAGATTGGGTATCATTTTATTAGGGAGCATGTGGAAAAGGAATACATTAGTCTTGAGTTTGTCCCATTAGACAAGCAGGTGGCTGACATCTTTACTAAGCCACTAGATGAAGTAAAGTTCAACACCGTCAAGTTTGAGTTTGGTATGTTGAACTTGGTACAGCTTCAGTTGCTCTTAATTGTGTTTTTCTTACAGGATTCACTTTGCTTGTAGGTTGATAAGTCTTTCAAGTGATATCAAGACTGTCAAGTCTTTCAATTGGTATCAAAACATAGATGG
The DNA here is from genome assembly GCA_039513925.1 of Platanthera zijinensis. Classification (NCBI taxonomy): domain Eukaryota; kingdom Viridiplantae; phylum Streptophyta; class Magnoliopsida; order Asparagales; family Orchidaceae; genus Platanthera; species Platanthera zijinensis. The sequence continues at coordinate 62,331,105 of CM077095.1, read as the reverse complement.
ACTCAAGTGTCTAGTAAAGAGAATAACAACAGATGCTCCAGTTGACGGGGAGAAAGTCAAGATGCTCCTATTGAGGGGGTACAAATCCAATAGTTGCAAGAAAAAGTTCAGCTTCCTGGACAATGCATAGATTGAGTGGGGGGGGAGATCAACCCTATTGGATGGCTGCTACTATTAAGTCACTGCTGCTGTTTAAAAGATAATGCTGCAGCAGCAGAAGGGGAAAATCCAGCACCTTCCTGACTACAACTACATTCTGTAGAAGTTTTAAGGGGTATGAGGAGTGACATTAGCTCAAGTGGATAATTGATAACAGCTAGCTCAAGTGGATCAATGGACCACTCAAGTGTCAAGCAGCTATAGTGATGTGTTGTATCAGTGGTATCAACACAAGAGGTATGATATCTAGTCAAGTACTTTGATCACTAGGATAATTTCTCAAGTTGTATCAACACAAGATTTTGGATAGGACCAAGAGATAAATTCTCTAGTGCATGATCCTTTCAACTCCCTCATTAGATAATTTTTTTTGAAGAAGCTAGAAAGGGGGACATGTGGGCAATACCCTATACCCAAAGGGGGAGGTGTGGGCAATAGTGTGGGCAATACTTGACATGACCAAGTCATGTTGAGTCAATGCATATTACTTGAATTTTTTCAAGTAGTATGAGGAGTGCATGGAATGCATATTTGGCCATTGCATATTACTTTCCCACCTCCAAGTGGCATGAGGAAATATCTTCTAGTGGTATGATGAAAGTGCAAGTGCTTAAGTGGTATGAGAAAGCAGTGACTTGACATATTGAGTTAGTGCATTTAAATGGAGAACAATAAATTAGTATACTGGTAATTCAAGGGGTATGATAGAGCTATATCTGTTAGCTTACAACTGTTTGGAATTCTCAAGTGGTATAAGAAAGCTACATCTGCTAGCTTAGAGCTACTTTGAATATATATGCTTTATGTGTTAATGCTTCTTAGTATTGCTGTGTGTTCTACCTTCTTCAAATAGGAGGAGAATGTTGAGAATATTGCCCTCAATGTTCCCTAAATTTAAAGAGGCATCACAATCAATACTAAGAGCATAATTGTATTTGATGTTGTTCTAGTTCATTATGTGCAGGAAATTCCTTGGAATAAGTTTAGACAGGTTGTCTAAGTGATTATGACAGGTGGTCACAAGGAAGGAAGGTGGAGGGATGAAAATTTGCCTAAGTCCACAGGCGTCGAGAGAAGTCAGTTCACTTAATGCCAGATATCAAGGAAGGATGCTAGAAAGACTCAAATTCGTCTAAGTCCACATGCGTCATGTGAAGGCAGTCAACTCAACTCCATATAACATGAGGCTTCGAGTAAAGCTCAGTCTGTCAAAGCTTTAGCATTGGCAAGGGAGAAATTCGACTAAGTCCAGAATCGTATAGTGAGGACAGCTCATTCAACACCTAAAGAAAGAAGCATTGAGTCAAGCTCAAGCAGTCAAAGCATTTGAAGAATCTGTGAAGAATTCTGGCTATTCCCAGAAGCGTTGAGTGAGGACAGCTCACTCAACGCCCAAAGAAACAAACGTCGACAGAGCAATGATTAGTAAAAGCTTAAGAAGAGATAAATAGAAAAATTTGTCTAAGTCCAAAGGCAATGAGTGAGGACTTTTCACTCAACGCAATCCCATCAAGAAAATCGGCTAAGTACAGAAGCGTTGAGTGAAGGCAGTTCACTCAACGCCCCATCAAAGAAGGTAGGAAATCAATGAAGCGGCTAAGTCTAGAAGCATTTGAAAGTGGAGGATTAGATCAGTCTGACTCTAGAGGGGGGGGGGGGGTGAATAGAGTTTATTAAAATAATTTTTCAAAGTAAAACTTTGCAGAGGAAGAGTTAAGTTAATATAGTATGTGTATTGTGCTGCAGCAATTAAACAGATGTAACAGTAATAAGAAAACAAAAGATTCACAGCACACAGCAAAGAATACACACAAGCAACCAAACACAAGAAGCTATAGTGGTTCCCCAATCAACCTGGGTACATCCACTCTTCTACCACCCTTGGTAGGAATCCACTCAGGATGAGTTGATCAGGTGTCCTGACACCAATGAACTTTTGATAAGGTGCTCAAAAACCAGATCTAGATTTTTTGATAAGGTGTCTTGCCACCACTGAGTTTTGACAAGGCTCTCAGAACCAGATTCAGAACTTTTGAAGGGAGTTTTGATAACCCTTTTATAACAGAAAAAGAAAAAGAAATAGATGATGATGTCTTCTCTGTCTCAAATCACTGAGAGAAGACTAGTGGATTGTTGGTGTTGTCAAAGCTCCCCCTGAGATGTAAGATGGTTCAGGAGTGAGAGCTTTGCTAGGGTGATAGGCCTTCAGAAGCTTCAGATCTCCAGCAGAAGATGATTCCAGCAAATGCTGAAATATTTGGTGTCTTGAGTCTTTTATGTTGAAGCCTTTGAACACTTGAAGATTCAGTAGATTTGTAAATCACAGAAGTTGAAATCTTGACAGAGAAAATTATGTTTTCAATCTTCTGTATATTTTGATATCTTAATGTCTCTTGTTGTCTCTTGATGTCTATTGATGTCTCTTGATGTCTCTTAATGTCTCTTGCAGACTGAAGAAAAAAAAACTCTTATATTCTCTGATAATTATCTGTCCAAGATAGCCGTTAGCAGTCATAAATGTCTTCCAAAAATATATTTTGTCTTCAAGAGGAAAGTCCAATAAACATTCCCTGAGAAATCCCTTGAAACTTGCTCCAGAATAAATGAAAACGGCCAACAAATCTCTGGTAATAAATGCTGAGAGAATTTGAAAAACATTCCAAAAGCTAACTGAATTTGAATCCTTAAAGTCATCGATCTCTCAGAAAAACGTCGATCTGAGCTCTACGATCGTAGAACTGAGCTCAGAGATCTGGAAACAAACTAGAGACAAGATCGTCGATCTGAGCTCGAAGATCGTCGACCTGAGCTCGACGAAATGCCTTAGTCTCTGAACAAAACTGTCTGGCTTGAGGGTCTTGAGGGCAGCTACCAAACCTAGTTACTAACCCTTAGACTCAAACTAATTGACCTTTAAATCTATATAGGAAGGTCAATATAAATGTCCTAAAGCATATAGTGATCCTAGCCCAAATTAGTAATAGGGTGTTCCAATAATCTCCCCCTATTTGGGTTGGGATTACTATTTACAGACATAAGAATTTAAAACATATAATGCAGAAAGAATAAAAATTGGAGCATTGCAGAATCACATATAAGTCTCAGATATTTCAGAGAAACAACATAATATCTGCTTACAAAATTAATCCTTCTCTTTGCTTTGCTTGAAGATGATATCTCTGTTAGGATTTAAAGCTTCCTTCTTTGATCTTCTATCATCATTTGCACCTAAGGTTGTCTACTGCTTTGTTCTTGGAACTATAGCCTCAGGATGCAGTCTCATATAACTTTCTGAATCAAAGAACTTTCTTGAAGCATACCTTTCTAGTTCCTTCTTTCTTTGATCTGAGAGAGTTGTGAAGCTGGAAATATCTCTGGCTTGTTCTCTTGCTTTTCTAATTTGTTCTAGTGCAGCTGACTCTTTCATTTGGCTGTCCAGGAATTAGGATTATTCTCTGAATCTTCAAATGGCACTGGAGCTTCATATCTGTTAGAAGTCACTTCAGCAGGGGATCTGGTAGACACAATGTCTTTGAGTTTATAAGGAAAAGGGCCAGAAGAAGGATCTCTGGGGCCTTGTTCCTTTTGTCTTGAATAAACCCTTAAGTCTCTCTAATTACCTCTGAATTGACCTCTTCTAGGTTGATAACCTCTGGAGTGGCCTCCCCTAGGCTGAGATCTGCCCTGGAACAAATAAGAGCCTTGGCCTCTTTGAGTAGATGAGAAGGCAGAGCTGCCACCTGCACCTGCATAAGGAGGAGGTGGAGGAGGGGGAAGATAAGACTTGGAAGATCCTTTATCAAACTTTCTTTTCTTTTTCATTGCCTTAAGCTGATTTCTGGAGTATTGCATCCAAGATTCAGTGATTTCACAATTATGCAATATATAATAAGGTACATCATTTGCATCTGTAACTTTTTCTGGAGGAACTCTTTTCATGGCTTTGCTTCTAGCTTTTCTTTTCCTTGCTATGGTAGCTGAGGAGTCATCACTGTCTGTTCTGAACTGGTCACTGTCAGAGCTCTGGGGATCATCATATAGAGTATCTATTCTCTTAATGTATTCTTGTTGAAGATGTTGGGATTGAGAGAGTACTGGAGCAGAAACAATAGGAGCAGCAACTTTAACAGGAGAAATAACACTTTTAGAAACACATCTAGCAGAATCAGTAGGCTCATCAATACATGCCTCTGTCATCATAATATCTTTAGGAACAATTACAGAACTAATAACAGAATCAACTGAAAATTCATTAGCATTATCATTAGCAGCAGCAGCAGCAGTAGTAGTGGCCTTGTCCTCAGCTTGGACAGATTCTATAAAAGAAGCTAGCAAAGTTGGCTCACATACTGGAACAGGCACAATTGCCTTAGAGAGATCTTCATACTGTTGAGCTGGTACATAGTTGAAGTAAAGAGCATCAAAAACTGAGAGCAGGCTCTGGAGATCCACTGCAAAAACAACTGAAGCTTCATTAGGCATCTCCCCCTACCTAGATTCAGTATGAACTGGATCAAGGCACCCAGAAGAAGGGATTGCCTGAGAAGAGAGAAATGAAGAAAGCCTGTCAGACAGCTCAAGAACATGTTTCAGAAGTGGGGCCATTGTGGTCTCCAGCAATGAGGATAGCCTGGGGGCTATCAGCTCATACAGCCTGTCTGCCAGTACAGGAAGATCTACATGCTCAAGATGGGCTTGAGTAGAGGTAGGAGTTGATGTTGCTGGCATAATGTTTGATGGTGTGGTGTTAGGAGGTATAGGGATGGATGGTTCAGTAGTAGAGATTGTGGGGATGGATGGTACTGGAGTGGAGATGGATGATATGGGTGTGGAAATGGATGGAGTAAAGGATGGTTGTGAGAGTATATCCTGAAGGAGTTGTTGGTAGGAGGAGGTAGATGGAATCTCAGGAGGAGAGGAAGGAGAATCATCCATGAAAGATTCTTCTAGGAGGTGGAATGATAGAATGGTGAGAGGTGGATAATATTGGAGAGGGTGGAATTATTCTGAAGTGGCTGGAGGAGATAAGGGTGATGAAATGGGAATGGGGGAAGAGATAGATAAGGTTGAGGTGATTGTTGTTGTTGATGAGGAGATGGTTGTAGAAATAGGTGGAGAGAAAGCAGGCAAATCTTCTGCTGGGGCAGAGACCTGAGGGGAAGTGACTGTAGTAGTCCTTGTGCCTGAAGATGGAGTTGTTATAGGTCTGCTGGGCTTGACAATCTGTCTATCCCATTTTCCAAATAAGGCACAAGTCAGCCTCTTGGAAGCATTGATATGCATTCCACTTGAAGCTAACAATTCAGGGCACTTAGCATGAAGAAATAGCCCAATTATTCTACCAAAATTAACAAAATTCTTGTTTAATTTCTTTTTGATTAAATCAAAAAAGAGTTCTCCCCAGTTTAGGTGCTTTTTATCCACAAGAGCTCCCATCAAACAGAGCTGATATCTAGAAATTGTATCATGAGCAGAGTGCTTAGCCAATAGCACTTTCCCTACCACATCTGCCAAAAATCTGTATTCCATTGACAGATTTTTCTTCAAAAGCTTGTTGGGGTTAGTTGCTGTATGCCCCTATCCTTTCAAGCATATTGGAGAATTCTTCTCCAGACAAATCGATGCGATCTTCTCCTGTACTCAACTGAAAAACTTCTGATAAAATCTCAGGTGAAAGTGATACCTGATTTCCCGAGATCGTGCCGACGATGGTGTTGTTATTCAGATTCTGTGCTGTATATACCCATTCTTTAATTTCATCTGCTGCTATCTTGATTCTTGTTGTCATGATGTTCTCTAGTTGCTGTTCTTTGAAGAGCTCGAGTATGTCTTTGAATATTTGATCACTACTTTCAAAGGAATCCATATTGATGTCAAATACGGTGTCGAATTTCATTGCCGACAGAGCTGCAATTGAAACGACCATTTGATCCTGCAAGGATGAACAAACAAAGAACAAGTGCAACAAGAGTTTGGAGGGAAAAAGAGTTTTTCTGCAGAAACTATGAACGCGCAAAGGAGAACGACGACCGAAAAAATGATTTTTATATTAGGGTTCGACGCAGAAAAGGAAGGATCGTCGATCTTCGTTCGACGATCGAAGCTCCTAAGGGAAGCTGAAAGGTCTTCAACATCGTCGATCTCAGTTCGACGATCTTGAGAGCGTTGATCTATGTTTGACGATCGTTGACCTGAAAGAGATAGTATAAAACTATCTGACAAGCGCTGAACTCTGTTCGACGTTTTGGGAAAACGTCGATCTCTGTTCGACGATCTTGAAGAAAATCGTCGAGCGCAATTCAGAGACAGAAACTATCCTACAGACCCAAAAAGAAATAAGTTTTTAGCCTAATCTTGGTCTGTTTTTAGCTTTTAAGATCTTATAATTTATTTTAGGCTTCCTCCATCTAACATGCCTAACTGATTTAGGAAGAATGTATGTTTCTTTTCATCCAAGGTTTGGTGAAAATATCTCCCCTTTGCAAATCAGTTGGGATATATTGAAGTTCAATTTTGTTTTTCTCAACATTATCTCTTAGAAAATGATGCCTAATTTCTATGTGTTTTGTCCTACTATGGAGGGCTGGATTTTGTGCAATGGAAATAGCACTGGTGTTGTCACAAAATATTTTAGACTTCTCTAAGTTGTAACCATAGTCCAGGAGTTGATTTTGTATCCATAATATTTGTGAGCAACAACTACCTGCAACCATATATTCAGCTTCAGCAGTTGAAGTTGACACATATGTTTGTTTCTTACAAAACCATGAGACAAGTCTATCACCAAGAAACTGACAAGTTCCACTAGTGCTTTTCCTGTCTATTCTGCATCCAGCATAACTAGCATCTGAGAATCCAGTTAAGTCAAATGCTGAATCTTTTGGATACCAGAGACCTAGATTTGGACAACCTTCAACATATCTAAGAATCCTCTTTACTAAAGTTAAGTGTGACTCTCTAGGGCTTACTTGGAACCTAACACATATACATGTAGCAAACATTATATCAGGCCTACTAGCTGTAAGGTACAATAAAGAGCCAATCATTGCTCTATATGTTGTCTGATCAACTGGTTTCCCATGTTCATCAGCATCCAATACAACATTGGTAGACATGGGTGTTTTTATAAATGATACTTTAGACATACCAAATTTCTTAACCAGCTCTTTTGCATACTTGGTTTGGGAAATAAATATACCTTCAGCATGTTGTTTGACTTGCAATCCTAAGAAGAAGGAGAGCTCACCCATGCTACTCATTTCAAATTTAGAGTGCATCAGCTTTGAAAACTTTTTGCACAATTTTGAATCAGTAGAACCAAAGATAATGTCATCTACATATATTTGTACTAGTAGGGTATGAGACTTATGGGTTCTAATAAAAAGAGTTTGGTCTACTCTACCCCTTATAAAATCATTTTCCAGAAGAAAGCATGCTTGGGTCTCATACCATGCTCTAAGAGCTTGCTTTAGACCATATAATGCTTTATGTAGTTTGAAAACATAATCAGGATAAGTTAGAGAGATAAAACCTGGGGTTGTCTTACATAGATTTCTTCTTTGATCTCCCCATTGAGAAATGCACTCTTTACATCCATCTGATATACCTTGAATCCTTTGTGAGCAGCATAAGCTAGGAATATTCTGATGGCCTCTCACCTTGCAACTGGTGCAAAGGTCTTGTCATAGTCTATTCCTTCTTCTTGAGAGTAGCCTTGAGCAACTAGCCTTGCCTTGTTCCTTACAATGACTCCCTGATCATCTAACTTGTTCCTGAACACCCATTTTGTTCCAATAATGGAATGATCCTTTGGCTTAGGCACTAGTTCCCAAACTTTGTTTCTTTCAAATTGATACAACTCCTCTTGCATTGCAATGATCCAGTGTGGATCTTGCTCTGCATCTTGAATGGATTGAGGTTCAATTTGAGAGAGAAAGCAAGTGTGCATCAGGTTTTGGTTGACCTGATTTCTGGTTTGCACACCAGCTGAGATGTTTCCAATCACTTGGGAGATTGGATGATCTCTTGATGTTACTAAATCAACAGGGTGTGTTGATTGTTCACCAACCTGTGTTGTTGTTTCCTCTTGTGGGACAACAACTGGCTCTTCAAAAAGATTTTCTTCCAGATGTTGAGCAACTTCTTCATCTTCACTACTTTCATCCTTTTGAGTAACTTGCAATCTGTCCAAGTCTTCAGCTAGAGAGTGTACCTGCAAATGTTCTATGGTAGAAGTATTCTTCTCCTTGAAAGACATATTAGTTTCATCAAAGGAAATATGGACAGATTCTTCTATTTTTAGAGTAGTTTTATTATAGACCCTATAAGCTTTACTGATCATAGAGTATCCCAGAAACACTCCTTCATCAGCTTTTGCTTGAAATTTTGCTAAATATCTCTTGTCATTATTGTGAATATAACAAATGCAACCAAAATTTTTGAAGTAATCTACTTTATGTTTCTTCCTTTGAGTAATTCATAGGGAGTCTTGCCCTTCAGTTTATGTATCAAACTTCTGTTCAACACATAGTTGGAGGTGCTCACTGCTTCTGCCCAAAAGGATAGAAGAAGGTGAGCATATGTCAATAATGTAGTTGCAGATTCAATTAGGGTTCTATTTTTCCTTTCTGCTACCCTATTTTGTTGAGGAGTTCTAGGAGCTGAGAAAGTATGCCTGATCCCTTCACTCTGACAAAACTCTTGCATAAGAAGAGAATCAAACTCTGTCCCATGATCACTTCTGATAAGGGCAATGTGAGTATTGAACTCAATCTGTATACATTTGAGAAACTCTGTCAGACACTTAAAGTTATAAGACTTCTTCCTCAGAAAGAATACCCAAGTGAATCTTGAGAAGCCATCTACAATCACCAAAGTATAAGATTTCTCTCCCAAGCTTTGTACTGTAATGGGTCCAAAAAGATCCATGTGTAACAGATACAAAATCTTAGGTGAATCACTCTTATTAAGTGACTTAAAACTGTTTTTAGTTTGCTTGCATAATTGACAAGCCTTGCAAAGTCCTTCCTTCTTGTAGGGGCCAGAAGGTAGTCCTCTAACAAGGTTGTCCTTTGATAGCCTAGTAATAGTTCTAAGGTTAATATGCCCTAGTCTCTTATGCCACAGTATATTAGGTCTAGATATGGAATTGAACAAGCAGATATCTACTTTAGATGAATGAAAATCTACTAAGTAAATGTTACCTTTTCTGTTACCTGTCAACATAGTTATGTTGTCTTCTGACTTGACATTACATATAGCTTTGTTGAAAGTCACTTGATATCCTTCATCACAAAGTTGACTGATACTTATCCAGTTGTGCTTGAGTCCTTCAACATAAGCTACTTTCTTGAAGGTGACTGTTCCTATTTGGACTGCACCATATCCTTTTGTTGTTCCAAAGTTTGAATCACCAAAAATTACTTTGGGTCCAAGCTTGGCTTTAAAGGATGTGAAGTTATCCTTATTCCCTGTCATGTGCTTTGAGCACCCACTATCCAGATACCATTGCTGGTTTAATGTTGGATAGGTCTTCACCTGCACAAAAAAAATTTACTTGTTTTTGACCCAGTTTACCTTGGGCCTTGGTTGATAACCTTTAAATTCTGAAATAAAAGACATCCCAGGTTGACTCTTATAACCTTCAGGGTGGTATCTCCTAGGAGGTACTATCCATTCAGTATAAGGGTTGAAGTCTTGGGATGTAGGACTTCTAGGATTGAATTTAGATGTGCCTTTGAAAGTTTGTTCAAAGCTCTGATCTCTGTTCGACGATCGTCGAGCTGAGGTCGACGATCTTGGGTCAGATTGTCGAGCTCTGTTCGAAGATCGACTGTGCTGGAGTTCAGAGTTCAGATGTCATCGAGCTGAGTTCGATGATTTTACCTTGGATCGTCGAGCGCCGTTCGACGATCGTCGAGCTCTTTTCGACGTATTCTGTTGAACTATAACTTTCTTTGGCAAATCTTCATTCTTCCTAGCTATCTCTATAACTTCCTTACCTTTATCAGAGATAAATTTGATTGGAGTTGTCAGAACTATAGGCTGGCTGGATGAAGCTCCAAAGCCCAGTGTACTATTAAGTCTAGAGTTCACTGTGCTTGTGATGTCCATTAGTTTGATGCTTCTCCCATTGAGAGATTCTTCAAATTTCTTGGCCCTGGATAGTTCAATTTTCAGTGAAGCTATCTCCTCCCTATAGCATTCTAACTCTTCAGAGAGTTTGAGGTTCTCTGATTTTAAAGTGCTATGCTCAGATAGTTGTCTTCTAAGGGAAATGATTTCCTTCCCAGACTCTAATAAATCTCGACATAGTGCTTTAAACTCATGTTTAAAGTCCTCAGAACTGAAATCAAATGAATTGATTACCTGGTCTTCTTCTGATTGAGTTTCTGAATCTGACTCTGACTCTTCTGCTTCTGAATTTGATTGAGAGGCATTGATAGCCATCATGCAAAATTCCTTTTCATCAGCATCATCCTCATCATCACTGGAGCTGGATGAAGCTTCAGAATCCTCTTCAGTTTCACTCCATGTCTCAGCAACAAATCCCTTCCTTGTATGTTTGTTCTTGCTGGAGGAGGGTTTGTCTGAGCTGTTCTTCTTAAAGTCCTTCTCCTTTCTTCTTTCTCTTCTATCCTTCTTGTCCTTGTTTTTGTTTTCTGGACAGTCAGACACGAACCAAAACAGATAATTTTTTTGTTGTTATTTGATTTATCATACCTTGGCTTATCATGTCCCTTGTATGACCTTTTTTTGAAATCTTTTCTGGCCATTTTGTAGAATCTTTTGGCCAATAGGCTGACTAGCTCCTCATTTCCTGTGACCTTTTCTTCAGGCAGGTCCTTAATAGCTTTGAAGGCTATTGACTTCTCTTTCCTTGTGGTTGGTGAGGCAGCCTTCTGTTCTTCTTCTCTATTTTTAATGAGAAGCTCATAAGATTTGAGCTTGCCCAGGAGAGCTTCAGTGGTAATTTAATTTAGACTTCTGGCATCCTTGATTGGCCAGATTCTTGAATCCCAAGTACTGGGGAAACACATTAGGATTTTGTCATTTAGCTCAGTCAATGACATTTCTTTATCCAGAGTCTTTAACTCATTGACAATCAGACTTAATCTGTTGTACATGTCTGCTACTGACTCAGCTTCTCCCTTTTTGAAATTCTCATATTGGGTTATGAGATTGGATCTTCTGTCCTTTCTTTCATCAGCAGATCCTGAGACAATCTCAGAAAGTTTGTCCCAGATTTCTTTAGCTGAGTTGCATTATGCTACCTTCTAAAATATCTCATCAGACATTATCTGAGCTAAGATATTCATGGCCTTGGCATATGCAGTCTTCCACTTCTTTATTTCAGCATATGTTCCTGAAGGAGGTGGAACAGCATTTGTACTTGAGTTTGCTAGTGGACTTGGGCATACTGTCAAAACAGAATTAAATATATCTTCATCAATAGAATTCATATAAAGTTTAATCCTAGCTTTCCAAAGTGCAAACTAGTATAGATTGCACACAGGAGGCCTGGTGCTTGCATAATCTTTGTTCTGTGCCATGTCTTTATATAAAATTAAATATAAAGAAAATAAACCTCTTAAAGGATTGATCTTATCAAGGATCTTTTGGTTCAGGTGTTAGCCTGTATGAACAACCAACCTCCCTCTGATACCAATTGAAAGTGGAGGATAAGATCAGTCTAACTCTAGAGGGGGGGGGGGTGAATAGAGTTTATTAAAATAATTTTTCAAAGTAAAACTTTGCAGAGGAAGAGTTAAGTTAATACAGTATGTGTATTGTGCTGCAGCAATTAAACAAAAGTAGTAACAATAATAAGAAAACAAAAGATTCACAACACACAACAAAGAATACACACAAGCAACCAAACACAAGAAGCTATAGTGGTTCCCCAATCAACCTGGGTACATCCACTCTTCTACCACCCTTGGTAGGAATCCACTCAGGATGAGTTGATCAGGTGTCCTGGCACCAATGAGCTTTTGATAAGGTGCTCAAAAACCAGATCTAGATTTTTTGATAAGGTGTCTTGCCACCACTGAGTTTTGACAAGGCTCTCAAAACTAGATTCAGAACTTTTGAAGGGAGTTTTGATAACCCTTTTACAGCAGGAAAAGAAAAAGAAATAGATGATGATGTCTTCTCTGTCTCAAATCACTGAGAGAAGACTAGTGGATTGTTGGTGTTGTCAAAGCTCCCCCTGCGATGTAGAATGGTTCAGGAGTGAGAGCTTTGCTAGGGTGATAGGCCTTCAGAAGCTTCAGATCTCCAGCAGAAGATGATTCCAGCAGATGCTGAAATATTTGGTGTCTGGAATCCTTGATGTTGAAGCCTTTGAACACTTGAAGATTCAGTAGATTTGTAAATCACAGAAGTTGAAATCTTGACAGAGAAAATTGTGTTGTTCAATCTTCTGTATATTTTGATATCTTAATGTCTCTTGATGTCTCTTGATGTCTCTTGATGTCTCTTGATGTCTCTTGATGTCTCTTGATTTCTCTTGATGTCTCTTGCAGACTGAAGAAAAAAAAAACTCTTATATTCTCTGTCCAAGATAGCCGTTAGCAGTTATAAATGTCTTAAAAATATATTTTGTCTTCAGAGGAAAGTCAATAAACATTTCCTGAGAAATCCTTGAAAACTTGCTCTAGAATAAATGAAAATGGCTAACAAATCTTGGTAATAAATGCTGAGAGAATTGAAAAACATTCCAAAAGCTGACTGAAATTTGAATCCTTAAAGTCATCGATCTCTCAAAAAAACGTCGATCTGAGCTCTATGATCGTCGAACTGAGCTCAGAGATCTGAAATAAACTAGAGACAAGATCGTCGACCTAAGCTAGAAGATTGTCGACCTGAGCTCGAAGATCATCGACCTGAGCTCAACGAAATGCCTTAGTCCACACAACTGTCTGGCTTGAGGGTCTTGAGGGAAGCTACCAAACCTAGTTGCTAACCCTTAGACTCAAACTAATTGACCTTTAAATCTATACAGGAAGGTCAAGATAAATGTCCAAAAGCATATAGTGATCCTAGCCCAAATTAGTAATAGGGTGTTCCAACAGCATTGAGTGATGAAAGTTCACTGAACGCACTCAATGCCTGATATTGCACAAGAAATTGGCTGTCCAAATTTGTTTAGTGAAGCTAGTTCACTCAACGCACTCAACTCCTAATCAGTAGAAAGATTGTCCAAGGACAAAAGCGTTGAGTGATAAAGGATCACACAACGCACTCAATGCATAGAAGTGCAGAGATATTGGCTAAGTCAAAATTCGCTGAGTGATGAAGGTTCACTCAATGCCTGGCGGCGCAGAATATTTGACTAAGGTTTTTTGCGCTGAGTGAAGTCATTCACTCAACGCACTCAACGCCTTAGGATGAAACTGTAAAATTGGCTAAGTCCACAGAAGCTGATGTCAGCAAACGTTAGCAAAGTTCAAATGAGTGCTGAGAATTCTATAGTACAGACGACAAATGGCGCTGCAAACCTACTGTATGACATTTCTTGTGCAAGCAAAGTTGCAGCCAACAACTTCAGTCGGGCCACAGTTTAAATGGTCGTTGGGATGTGGAAGATAAAAGATAGAGAATCGGCAAAAGCAAAACAACATTTAGGGTTTAACAATTTGCAAAGAGGCGGAACTTCATCGACTTCTTCCTTGCCATAATTGAATCAAGAAGCTGAATACAAACCCGTTATCTAAAAGTACACC